>MU227831.1:3471265-3513915 GCA_018584345.1 Thuja plicata | reverse complement strand
TGGGTTGGAAGATAGGTGTTAGTGTGAAAATTCTAAGAATTTCCCTTGAATCATTGTATCTATGGAGGTAGCGCCGCTGGCAAGCTTTCATTAGGTTTGATCCCCGTCCATTTGCTAATCTTTCCATTCCGTAGAAGTAGTAGCAAAGCAATGAGTAGCTTAGTAGTGAGAGTTTGATGAGTGAAGTTGGAAGTGATATAAATTAAGGAGATAGAACCGTTGAATATACATTGAAAAGCTAAGTCCCATCGTCATCATAGCCAGAATCTGATATCCTTGAATGAACAACGTAAGCCCGCCAACGTGATTACCAGCAAATCACATCAATATAACTGAGTTAGGATCCACAGGTGTAAGGAACCTTGGAGTTTTCTCATGTCCTTCATGAGTAACAACTTTTCAAGAGAGGGTTGAGTGTTTGATATCCTGTATCAAGTGTTTAAATCCTATATGTTATGTAGTGGTACAAAACTAACATCAACAGTACCATGGGTTAGTAACTTTGGGGCATGATAGTATCACTTCATATGCTAATTTAGCACAAAGGTTGATTGAAAAGTTTGATAAGAAGGAGCTTGAGCTACACTTCAAATAGTTAGCACAATTGAGACAAGTGTGGTCAGTTGTCTCCAATATATATACGAGTTCTAGAAACTCTCAAGCATGGTTATAGATGTTTCTGACCGCAAGTTGATTGCTCGATTTATGGAGGAATCAACAAAACCTCTTCGTGGTTGATTCAAAGCATTTGATCCAAACACTTTGCAAGATGTCATCGAGAGGGGTCGTAACATGAAGAATTTAACACCTATAAACAAACTCCAGCCCAAATCAATTTCACCAAAGAAGCACAAGAAATTTTTCCAAAAAGAGTGGTCAAAGAGGAACAACATGGATGATGGTATTAGGAATAAAATATGTAGGAAAAAGTTTTACTTCTCTTGCAGATAACCTATGGAGCTTAGTCATCGGTGTTTGGGGAAAGGGAAGGTTCAGTACATAGAGGTGAGTTTAGATGGTGAGGAGAGGATAGGGGCTACTAGTAATAAGTAGAATGATTCAGATGGTGATCCAGCAGATGTGGAGGAGCATCCACCAGAGGAAGTGAAGGGAGGAATCATCACTACCCTTTTTGGTACTCCTAGGTATAATTCATTCAAAGTGAGAAGGGTCTTAGAAGGGCAGCAGATTACCGTTCTAATTTATAGTGGGGTAACCCACTATTTCATAGATGAGGCCTTGGTGGCCAAGAAGTATTTAAAGATTCAAGACCTTGATGGCTTCAATGTTATAGTGGAAGTTCACAATAACTTGCACCAAGCAATATCCTCAATTGAGAAAAGTTTTGGGTAACTACAAAGTGACCGAGGATTTTTATGTAGTGGGCATTGGAGAGACTAATATAATCATGGGAGTTCAATGGCTACACTCTTTGGGAAAGTACTCACAAGACTTTCAAACTATGGAGCTGAAGTTTATAGTGAATGGGAAGAAGGAATTACTAAGAGGTATGTCTAATGGAGCACCCACGATCTTGACAGTTAAGAGTAAGTAGAGTATAATAAGACATGGTGATGTTGCTCAAGAAACCTAGTGTTCAATTTCTTCTAGAACCCCTTCTGATGATGATGAGCGGTATCGTGTGGATATCCAATCTATGTTAAATAAGCACACTGTGGTTTTCAATGACATTGCTCCTAGGAGATCTCCTCACAGGGGTTTTAAGCATGTGATCAAGCTAGCGGAGGACTCTAAGCCCATTGTTACTACTACTTATCAGCATCCAAAGAGATTCAAAGAGGAGATTGAGAAAACAATTAAGGAGTCAATGGATATGGGACACATTAGGCATAGCTCAAGTCCCTTTACTTCATCAAATAACCTAGTAAAGAAGGATGGGATTATGTGGATGTGCATTGATTATCGTGCACTTAGTAAAAAGACTATCAAAAAATAGGCATTTGATTCCCAGAATTGATGAGCTTTTGAATGAGTTGCACAGTGAAGTCTATTTTCAAAGATTGATCTTTGTTTTCGATACCATCAAATCAAAGTGCAGGAGTAGGACATAAACAAAAATATCGTCAATGTCATTATGGACACTATGAGTTCCTAGTCATGCTCTTTAAGTTGACCAATGCTCAACTTACAGAGCATCGCTACACTCTTTGGGAAAGTACTTACAAGACTTTCAAACCATGGAGCTGAAGTTTAGAGTGAATGGGAAGAAGGAATTACTAAGGGGTATGTCTAATGGAGCACCCACGATCTTGACAGTTAAGAGGAAGGAGAGTATAATAATACATGGTGATGTTGCTCAAGAAACCTAGTGTTCAATTTCTTCTAGAACCCCTTTTGATGATGATGAGCGGTATCATGTGGATATCCAATTTGTGCTAAATAAGAACAGTGTGGTTTTCAATGACATTGCTTCTCGGAGATCTCCTCACATGGGTTTTAAGCATGTGATCGAGCTAGAGGAGGAGTCTAAGCCCATTATTACTACTACTTATCAACATCCAAAGAGATTCAAAGAGGAGATTGAGAAAACATTAAGGAGTTAATGGATATGGGACACATTAGACCTAGCTCAAGTACCTTTGCTTCATCAAATAACCTGGTAAAGAAGGATGGGATTATGTGGATGTCCATTGATTATTGTGTACTTAGTAAAAAGACTATCAAAAAATAGGCATTTGATTCACATAATTGATGAGCTTTTGAATGAGTTGCACATTGTAGTCTATTTTTCAAAGGTTGATCTTTGTTTTAGATACCATCAAATCAAAGTGCAAAGTAGGACATTAACAAAAATATGGTCAATGTCATTATGGACATTATGAGTTCCTAGTCATGCTCTTTAAGTTGACCAGTGCTCCTGCTACCTTTCAATCTTTCACGAACCACAACTTTAATAAGCAACTCAGGAAGTTTTTATATGTATTCTTTGATGATATTCTTATTTACAGCAAGACTTGCGAGGATCATCTCAAGAACTTTGATGAGGTTCTCAAGAACCTTGATGAGGTGTTGAGCATAATGGAGGTGCAGTTCTTGTTTGCCAAAGCTTCCAAGCGCGAGTTTAGGTTGACAGGTTGATAGAGTGAAGGTCCATCAGGAGAAGATACATGCTAATATTGGACTAGCCACCGCTGAAAACATTAACAGAGTTGAGAGGATTCTTTGGCATATACAGTTACTACAAGAGGTTCGTGAAGGGGTTCTCTTAGCTTGGTCCACCTCTTACAAACCTCACTAAAAAGGGAGCTTTCAAATGGATGGAGAAAGCTCAACACACATTCAATAAACTCAAGGAGGAAATGAGCACTTGTCCTATTTTGGCATTACTTTATTTCTCTCAAATTTTTGTTTTGGAGTGCGATGCTTCAAGTAAGGAAATTGGAGTGGTACTTGTGTAGAACAAGCACCCTATTGCCTATGAAAGTAGGAAACTTCGTGATGCAAAGAGATTGTTTTCTATCTATGATAAGGAGATGCTTGCCATCATGTATGCATTGGTAAAATTTAAGCAACATTGGGTAGGTGGAAAATTTGTTGTTAGAACGAACCACGACAATTTGAAATACTTCTTAAAGCAAAAGGACTTGAATGAACGGTAATTGAAGTGAGTCAACAAAATTCTAGCATATAAATTTGACATTGAGTATGTGAAAAGGAAGAATATTCTTTCCAAGAACCCACTTGTTGATGTGAGTTTTATACCCTTACAACATACAGGATAGAACACTCAATGTTCCAAGATGAAACACTGGATATAGAATCCTCTCTTGAACAAAGACACCCCTTATTCTAAGATTGCATGAAAGATCATAAAGGTGACTCCAAGGTTCCTTCAAATGGTGGATACTCACTTAGTGAAATAATGTGATTTGTTGGGATCACAGAGGGACTTGCGCTAGTTCACTAGGATTGTTAACTATATTTCGAATGATTCGGCTTCACAATGTGAAATGAAAATATATTCCATCTTTCCAACTTATGAAATGCAAACTTGCAATTCTAAAATAGTTTACTTCTACCTAAGGATGCAAGAAAGAGTGAATATCCTTGGACTCTACTAGATGCAGTCTTGTCATCAACTTCACTCACCTAGTGCAATCTTCTAAGGTTTATTCAAATGATGTTCAAATCAATACCATTTCCTTAATCTCATCTATAGATGCAAATCAAAGATCTAATATGGATTGAAGTTAAATAAATTTAAATAGCATTCGACCACGCAAAGCAATACTTACAATCGGTAAGAAGCTAGTGGTTTGGTCTATGATCGAGTCAAGCAAGGATGCATTCACAATTACTCTTATCCCACAAAATTACTTAAAGCAAATTCTAACTAAATACTTGAAATCAAATCTATTTTAAGTGAGGAATGTCAATAACCATGCAATACTCCAAAAGATCACACTTATTCACCATGCAAAACACAACAATGAATAGTAGAGCAAATTTGGCATTATATTAGCAACAATTCTCTAACAATCTCCTTTACAAATGAGAGGAGTGGGGGTTTATATAGGAGCCCCAATTACAATGAATGTCCAAGATTAAAACAGAATCAATTGCCCAGATTAATCCATTACAAACCCTAATTAGGGCAACCAAAAATAGCAATTGAGAATGAAGCACCACAAAATGAGCCAATGAGAAAATTCAAAGACTTGAGGACCAATGAGAAACAAGGAAGCAACCTAGTCATCATACAACTCATCATCTAAGATATGCACTCCCTGTTTCTTATCCCTTTTAGCAAACACCATGAACTTGAGAAAATTCGCACTAAGTTCATCCATGGCAACATGAGGAAAGTTGTTATGTTGTAACTCAATGATCTCCAACTTTTCCATGCAAGTATCCAATGTGCTATCCCAATCCAAGGTGTGCCTCTGCAAATCATTTATGGAAATCATAAGTGAGAGAAATCCATTCAATTGACTCTTATCAAGAGAGTCCATGTCTCCAAAGTAGACTGATTTCATCTTTTCTTCCAGCTCATCCAAATCTAACTCACTAGAGTCATCAATGTCAAGACCAAGCAATTCCTTGATTGCAACAAGGACCTTCGAATGTATCTCCATGATGGGACCCTCAATATCCAAACAATCAGCATGTGCATGCTCATACGTAGATCTTCTCATGGCCAATGAAAGGTACCAATGACCGAGGTCACATACACTTCCCCTATCAATTACTCCCTCCTGAGTTAGGACTGATGTAGGGACACCCCTTAATCCCTTGAGACAGGGAATCACCATGTCTCTTCTAATCCTTGCACCTTATTCATCAATATTGTGGTCCTCTCGTATGCCTAAACCATCCTAGTAAGGAAAGCCTTTGCTTGCCTGTTCATATCACTTGCCCATTCCTTTACCACATCACTAGCACTCTGAGGAAGTGGGCACATATGGAATAAGTGCAGCACTGTCATGTCTTGAATGGACACATATGCTTGTTTATGAATTCCTTCATCATCCAATTCTCCAATTCTAGCTCGTCTCTTTCCTTTCTTAGCTTATCCACCCTTCCTTCAATTGCGTCTGTAGAATCTCTCAATTCCTAAAATTCTTGCTTCCATTGTTGGTCCAATGTCAAATGAGGAGATATGGTAATCATTAGGAGGAATCTCATCTCTAGTTTTATCACCAACTAGGACAGTCATATGCAAAGTGCGAGATCCTGACTTATCTTTGTTGTGGAATCAAGATCGTCCTATAGAGAATATATATGAGTGTTGTACTGAAATAGATAACCGTTGTGATTGATCTTATATATGTATAGAGATCTTTAATAGAGAGAATCTAATAAGATATTTGTTCACAATATATACTTCTGAATATTTACTGAATTATAAATACAAATGCATGTTCTTCGTATATGTTGTAGTAGTAATACGAACTTTGTAATAGATATGTTTCCACGGCATATACGAAGATATATAAATATAAAACATAACAGTCATGTCTATGTAGAGACATGACTATACGTGGCTTATGCCACGTACGGTCATGTCTTTACATTGACATGCCATTTCGTATGATGCCGATTATCCACAAAGTAAAGCGGTGTTTGCATAACACTCATGTGTTACGTATAACTATCGTATGATAGTTATCGTAACACATATTAATATATAAGTTACGATAACTATCATACGATAGTTATCGTAACTCATATAATCTATGTAAGGCATCGACTATGGTCCATATAACAGCCTTGTCGAATATAAGGAATCTGATTCACTTTATATTAATACCAAGTATGTAATCAAGCATATCGAATATGATAATAATTAATTATATATATATAGATAAGTCAATCATATCGAAGCTATTATTTAACACTCCCTCTTAGCAAGAGAGGATTGATCAGAACCAATATCTCAAGATGCAAGTGTTATGTGATCCCCAACTCAATTCAAAACTAGATATAACACTTAATCTCTTTATATCAGGATAACCGACAAGATCCGGAACGTAATCAACCTGATAGAAAAATTATCACAATCCCCGACTCGATTCGGAACTGGATTTATAAGTAATGGTGTAAAGATATCCGGCGCAATTCGAATCAAAACTTGAGGCACGTGTTTTCATAATCCCCGACTAAATTCGGAACTAGATTTCAATGATAACATAAATAGGTCACATCATTGTAGGTCGTCACCTTACAATAGTGACCTCACACATGAAAGATCGTCACCTTTAAAAAAAACACAATATTGCAATATTTAAATTTATTTTATTCATGAATACATTAATTTATACAATAGTGAGATTTAATCTCAAAGTTAATCACAACTTAATCATTCCAAGTTTCTTTTTGAAGTACTCTATTTTCAACTTCGCAAGAGGCTTGGTAAAGATGTCAGCACTTTGTTCTTCAATACTGATGTAGACACAGCTCGGGACATTAATATAATGTACTCATCCTAATAGAAGAGTTATCGCAATCCCCGACCAATTCGGAACTAGATTTAGCGATAACAATCAAGATATCTAGCACATTTCAGGACAGCAACTTAATGTAGTCTAATCTTGATGCACATGTTATAATCCCCGACCAATTCAGAACTGGATTTAACAACTCCAAAAATTCAGTGTCAGGACTAATGACTACAATACATAGTCATACCTGACACTAGGTTAGGCTATTGTGTAAGTTGTCACCTAGCAATAGTAACCCAACACATATGAAAGATCGTCACCTTTCATAATATAACACAAAAAGAATGGGCCCATAAAGTCACACATATGACATCCACCTTGACTCTTCTCAGAGGGTTGATCCACCATGGCTCATCGCAGAGAATGGAAACCAAGACTTCCACCTTAGACTTGTCTATCAAAGACAAGAATCATTTCAGATATAAAAATGACGGATCATTGAAGCTGAAACCTTCTTTTCAGCTAAGGATTTACTCCTCAACATACCAAGGTTATCTGAAAGTACACAATCTTCTTTCTAGCAAGGGGTTTGGTAAGAATATCGGTCATTTGTTCTCTACTGAATTGCATTTGTTTGCACTGTCTCATAGTCTTGGTGAATTTTGAGCTTACAAAGTATACACCATCTTGACATGGTACACTCCCTCTGAATTTGTATGACCAAGATCCTGGGGTGCCAACTTAATTTGATTTTCTAGCTTCTCTCTCTAACATATGGCCTTCTCCCATGGTAATAATCATAATTCTCTGCTACAATTTCTTGATTACTAGAGAACCAACAAAACATGGTCTACTCCCTCGTATCAAGATCCTCGAATGTCCACTGATGTAGATCCTTTAGCTTCTCCCTCTGTCACAAAGGCATACCCTGTTTATATACTCAATTCAGTGTCACTGCAGGATCTCACTTCATACCTTCCTTCCTGAGAGAACCAATACGAATAATCTGAATAGTCATAAGGTTACATCAGTTATCATAAGATGCATTTTGATCTTTTCCAAGGCCACAACATTAACACTCCCTCTTGGAATTGAGGGAAGATAATAAAGACCTTGGATAGTATAATGTTTATTGTTATCCAATTTTTTATGACTATTCAAATTTGGACAGGTGGGGTTAAATGAGGCTCCCACAAGGGTAGAGCCCAGCCTGTGCCAAAGGTATGTCTTTACGACTTTCCCTCCTTTCTTTGTGTCCTTTATGTCTCTGCTCTGAGAAACCCTTAAAATTTGGAAGGGATGACTATTATAATTTGGAAAAAGTGACCGTTGTAATGAAAACCCTAGCTATCTTATGTTTTGTCATTGCCTTTTTCGGTCACTTAAAATGCTGAGTTTCCCATGTGCCTTTTATCCCATTGGTCAGTCACAGTATTGCTTCATATTCTGTGTTTACTCTTTTACTTCACGCGATTAAGCGACTAATACCTCAGTCGGGTTATCGCTTGTCTAAACCTTGAGTTGGCAAATCTTCATGAGACCCCGCGACCCTTTATACTTCCTAAGCCATGGTCAAGCTTCAGTCTATGGTAGGTTAGTGTTTCCCCTTTGGTCGCCAAGTCTCGATATAAATTAGGGTTTACCCCGGATATCATGAGATTAAGAGAGGGCCGTCGGATGGAAGAATGAAGGGATCAACGATGGTCGGTTAATCGCCTGATCTCAGTCAAAAGGTCAAACATGTCTCCCGATTATGCGACTGAAAGGGGTAGTCACGTAGTCTCTTGATTCAAAAGTAAAGGATGTTTGATGTGGCAATACAGTTGGCACATTGTCAGAGCTGATCAAGAAAACAAAAGCCAGTGCAAGGTTGACAAGTGGTAGCATGGACCTGAGCCTTCATGGTCAGTCGGGGGATCGCCAGTCAAGATGCGAATATGCCAAATATTCCATAGAGATAAGGAGATTGCCTTAGTCGCTAGGTCTCGAAGACAAAGGGTATATTCCATAGTGATTGGGAGATCTAGCGACCGCCGTTCGATCAAAGCCAAGATCTACGACAGTCGCGGGGTCGCTAGATCTAAGCTGTGGTTAATGAAAACTCAGGAGACCTGGCGAATTAAAAGGCAAAGACAACTGCGGTCGGCTGGTGGTTAAGGGTAGGGACACAGCACGGGCTAAGCAGGTCAAAAGACAAAGAAAAAGTGATCCGATGGTCCTCATTTAAAAGGAAACAAGGTCTTAACCTCGGCCGTCCAATAAAAGAAAAGGATGGTGCAACATGACCCTTTTTTATATTTTAAATTCAAAATATCTTTGCAGATCAGATTTAAACAGTAAATGGCAGCCGACTGGCAGAGGTTAGATAGATAAGGGGCGACCTTTCGGGAGGAGTAAGGGTTAAGTCAGCTTTTTCCGAAGGGGCAAATCTGGTTTCTGGCAATCTTCTCTGCGAATAGTAAAGGCCAAATTGACCCAAACAGGGCTTCCTAATCAGATCTCATTGCATGTATTTCGACTGGTCTTCTTTCATATCAGATTCACCGCCCTTTCTCAGAGATTTTCATTATGAAAAAACTGTTTTTCAAAGATGTATCTGATCTTTGATAGATAATCTCAGAAGTTTCTTTTGACAGATGGGACGGTTAGGGTTTCTGCTGTTCAAAGTAAACATATTGTAATGGAACCCTAATCATTTTTGGGACTCCAAGCCTGCGTGCTGGGGAGTATATATATCAGTTTTAAGAGCTTTTAGAGCTCAGAGTTTTCCTTGCTTAGAAGTTATCCGTGGCATTTTTTCTGCCCTCTGACTTTTATAGTCTGTAATCTTTCATTGATATTCAGATATTGCAAAAGCTTTTTGTGACATTTTCTCTGTCCCTAGGCTTTCTTGTCTGAATTTCTCTTACTGAATTAGAATATATTGAATGATTTTTCAAAGAAATATTGGAGTTCCTGAGCCCTCTTTCTTTCTGCAATATTGTGTACTATTGTGGATGATCTGATTTAGATGAGTTTGTGGATATTCTTCAGTCCCCTGTCATTTTGTCTCATTCCTGTACCTAGTTGCTGAAGTGGATGTTTGTTTGCAGGTCATAGTCCGTGTCTACTTATAGTGAATATGCTATTGTTTGTGAAATTACTTCTTTACCTGAATAGCCTCTATTTATCTCAGACCTCTCTATGAAATACTTATGCAAGCCTATCTAGAAAGTTGTGTTCTATTAGATCCAAGGTTTCATGCTGAGATTAGTTAATATGTTATGATTCAAATTAACTTCGGTGTATCACCTAGTAAGATAATTTGCTTTCAGTCATTTCCCTTTCATGCACTCCTTCTATCCCTTTTCCCTCAAGAATTTATTTGTATGTTAAGAAGCAAATTTGGGTGACATATCAAGAGGAACCAGCCTAGAACCTGGAGGTCTTGTCTCGGTTAGAAAAAGGTCCCACAACCTTGAGACAATTCCCATGTTACACTAGATTACCAAGACTACGAGAGCTTGGGTAAGGGTGCAAATCTAGGTGTTCAACAGTTCTGGCACGCCCGGTGGGACTCCATAAAGAATTTTATCTTGCAAGTCATGCTATCACTGATATGCTGATGACATGATTCAGGCCTAGAAGAGGTCATTCGGCTGCATATCAGGCGACTCCAAAGGTCTACTGGTTTCAAAGATCAAAGTGCTGGTATTTTCCAAGTTTTTACATATTTTAAAGTTCCAGCTAACTATATGAGTAGACATGTCAAGTTACTATGGACAGTTAGGTTACTCTCCTTATTATGATAATAGTATTCAGTGGGCTAGTCATCAGCCATACCAAAGCCCTCCAAGGCCTACTTTTACCCCAAGCTTCCATACTATACAAAGCCACCAATATATCCAACATGCCCCAAATGATTATGCTCTTATGAGAGATTATGAGCAAGCCCTCCAAAGAGAATGCCCATGGGCACTAAAGGCACAACAAGAGATGTTAATGCATAGGCAGTTAGCTCACCACGCTTACCTCCCACCCCCCCTTTCTAAGCCCATTTGGCACCAGCCTCAGACCTCAGGTTTTATGAGAGAACAAGAAAAGATAAAGGCTAAAGCGCTTGACATGATCAAGCAAACATCTGAGATAAAGAATTCGCAGCAAGATATGGAAACTTAGGCCTATGAGCAGCAAGATATGGAAACTCAGGGCTATCTTCAAGGGTCAACCCCCTACCATGAAGCAATGACCTTGCAAGCATATATCCCTGAGATTGGGATGCTTCAAGGGAAGCAATTTGAAGAGGAGCTCAATCGCCAAGCTGAAACTATGTCAGCAAAGTCGAAAGCTCAAATTGCTGAAAGGGAAGCCCTTAGCCCTGAGATTCCAAGTTGGAGGTCTCATTTGCTCCCACACCCTACGCATGAGGAACCTGCAAGGCATTCATTTCCAAGCTTCAAGGATCTTCTTGAAGCACAGAAGCCAACAGAGCACTTGCAGCCGCCTCTTGAACATCAACAGCCTCGAGAGGTGGTTGCAACAAGGGTGGCCGCAAAGGAGTAGCACCAAGGTGGTGCAGGCTTTGACTTACCAAGACTCAGGGCAGATATGCCTTCTATGTCTTTCCTTAAGCCTCTTCAACTGCATATTCCAAGCTTCAAGGCAAGGGCTTTTGCCCAAGGACCTATGATTGAAAATCAGTCCACTAATCTGCAAGGGCAGTTTGTCCAAGGAAATGATTCATCCCAAGAGATCTCTCTTGTCTCTCAGGGTGATGAACTTCTATGGCAATGGCCATCTCTGCCTCCTGGTTGTCAAATACCAAGCCTTTGCAAGGGTACTAGCTTAGTATTAGGGCAAGAGCTTGTGGTAGATGAGCTTCTCTGTGATGATGCGGAAGAGATGAGGTCAGAGGCTTCAGAGCTCAATGAGGATTGTGATGAACTTGGACAGAAAACTAAGAAGGTGGAGATGGATATTCAGGCTGATATCTTGGTGAACCTATTTGAGGAGCTGCCCATCTTTGTTGGTGAGGAAGCAGAGACTATGTCATTTCTTATGACTAAAAATTAGTCAGGGCAAAAGGTGCAACATCAGCAGATGGTGGATATCAAAGGAGATGAAATGACCTTGGTGGATGAGCTGCCTAATTTCGTTGAGCAGGATGATGAAGTTATTTTCATAACTACCCCTGCAAATTTGCAGTAGCAAGAGGAGAACATTGACAAAGGCTTTGAAGAGTATGATTTTTCAGAGATCATAGGGATTTTTGTGAAGGGTTGAATGATGAACCCCTATTCCTTGGAGTGGGAGTTCAGAGTTGTGTGCCTGCTGCAGAAGATCCATTTTTGGATTACTCTCTTTCGAGGGATCTGCCACCTAAGCAAAATTTGGAGCCAATTTCAGATCTTCAGGATCTTGACAGCTTTGATGAGATTTTGGCCGGTTTGAAGGAAGAACATGACATTTTTTTGACCATTAAGGAGGAGATGACATGGCTTTCCATAGTGAAAGAGGACAACCATGAAGAAATGGAAGATGCTAGCAAGAGGGTTTCTACCTTCAGAATCTCAAGGGGCTGCCCTATCAGATACCTAGCCCAAATGGAGTTTGCTGAGGTACCTCCACATGATCAGATTGAGGTAAGTGAATCTGATTTCATTTTTCTAGAGGCAGCTTATTATTGTTTGACAAATCTATACATGCCTCATGTACTTGTGATTGTCCTTATGCATGTACTGCAAAGAGTTTTAATCAGAAGAGTTTTAAAGTAAAGGATGTCTGATGTGGCAATACAGTTGGCGCATTGTCAGAGTTGATCAAGCAAACAGAAGCCAGTGCAAGGTTGACAAGTGGCAACATGGACCCGAGCCTTCATGGTCAGTCAAGGGATCGCCAGTCAAGATGCGAATATGCCAAATATTCCATAGAGATAAGGAGATTGCCTTAGTCGCTAGGTCTCGAAGACAAAGGGTATATTCCATAGTGATTGGGAGATCTAGCGACTGCCGTTCGATCAAAGCCAAGATCTACGACAGTCGCGGGGTCGCTAGATCTAAGCTACAGTTAATGAAAACTTAGGAGACCTGGCGACTTAAAAGGAAAAGACAACTGCGGTCGGCTGGTGGTTAAGGGTAGGGACACAGCATGGGCTAAGCAGGTCAAAAGACAAAGAAAAAGTGATCCGACGGTTCTCATTTAAAAGGAAACAAGGTCTTAACCTCAGCCGCCCGATAAAAGAAAAGGATGGCGCCACATGACCGTTTTTTATATTTTAAATTCAAAATATCTTTGCAGATCAGATTTAAACAGTAAATGGCAGCCGACTGGCAGAGGTTAGATAGATAAGGGGCGACCTTTCGGGAGGAGTAAGGGTTAAGTCAGCTTTTTCCGAAGGGGCAATGTGATTTCTGGCAATATTCTCTGCGAATAGTAAAGGCCAAATTGACCCAAACAGGGCTTCCTAATCAGATCTCATTGCATGTATTTTGACTGGTCTTCTTTCATATTAGATTAACCGCCCTTTCTCAGAGATTTTCATTATGACAAATCTGCTTTTCAAAGATGTATCTGATCTTTGATAGATAATCTCAGAAGTTTCTTCTGACAGATGGGACGGTTAGGGTTTCTGCTGTTCAAAGTAAACATATTGTAATGGAACCCTAATCATTTTTGGGACTCCAAGCCTGCATGCTGGGGAGTATATATATCAGTTTTGGGAGCTTTTAGAGCTCACAATTTTCCTTGCTTAGAAGTTATCCGTGGCATTTTTTCTGCCCTCTGATTTTTATAGTCTGTAATCTTTCATTGATATTCAGATATTGCAAAGGCTTTTTATGACATTTTCTCTGTCCCTGGGCTTTCTTGTCTGAATTTCTCTTACTGAATTAGAATATATTGAATGATTTTTTAGAGAAATATTGGAGTTCCTGAGCCCTCTTTCTTTTTGCAATATTGTGTACTATTGTGGATGATCTGATTTAGATGAGTTTGTGGATATTCTTCAGTCCCTTGTCATTTTGTCTCATTCCTGTACCTAGTTGCAGAAGTGGATGTTTGTTTGCAGGTCATAGTCCGTGTCTACTTATAGTGAATATGCTATTGTTTGTGAAATTACTTCTTTCCCTGAATAGCCTCTGTTTATCTCAGACCTCTCTATGAAATACTTATGCAAGCCTATCTAGAAAGTTGTGTTCTATTAGATCCAGGGTTTCATGCTGAGATTAGTTAATATGTTATGATTCAAGTTAACTTCGGTGTATCACCTAGTAGGATAATTTGCTTTCAGTCATTTCCCTTTCATGCACTCCTATCCCTTTTCCCTCAAGAATTTATTTTTATGTTAAGAAGCAAATTTGGGTGACATATCAAGAGGAACCAGCCTAGAACCTGGAGATCTTGTCTCGGTTAGCAAAAGGTCCCGCAACCTTGAGACAATTTCCATGTTACACTAGATTACCAAGACTACGAGAGCTTGGGTAAGGGTGCAAATCTAGGTGTTCAACATTTATCTCAATGAACTGTAGTCTCATGATGTATGGAATGCCTTAATCAGGGATTCTATCCATGTGCATCTCATCGGCGATTTTATCCACGAGTTCCCACTACTATAATCTTAGAATTGTTTTACCTTCAATAGTGAACTCCCTCTCAATCAATATGATTGAGTTTGTCACAAGTTGACTGAATCATTTGTTTCCTTAGAAGCTAAATTTTGCCGACTTCTTGACCTTTCTGAAGATGTCAGACTCCCTCTGAATCTGGATTTCAATGCTTTCGTCCTTTTCAAATATTTTTCAAGTATTTCCTTTCGTAAGGTGAGCCCATTAATACGATCCTCGTATCCATTGTCCTTCTTCATAACCTATCGGTTTCATTCTGATCCTTATGTTAATTTTCTTCTTTATTAATCACATCTCATTATGATATCTACCGATTAGATGTTGACTTCATACATTATCGGTATCTGATTATGTTAATCATTGATTACTATCCCACTTGTACTATCCCCTTTTTTTCAATTAACTTAGATAGTTGGGCCAATTACCTTCACTTATCCTTCTCACTTCATCGAATGATGCTATGCATGATATAAATGATGTGTGTGTAACCAACTTATAATACTTTCAACAATGTTTTTCTATACCAATTCAAATATGCAGATATGTTGGTCGAATGTTCGGTCGTCTTCAATAATTATCTGAGTAAGATTGTATGTTAACTGATCTCCCTCTTCTATTCCGACCAATCTAAACTCCTTCATTGTGGATTTGTATCACCCTCCAATTTGTTCTCCTCTCCATTGCATAATACATATATCCCCATGTATTAATTCTTGTTCCATTGATTTGTATTTTTCCTTATATCATATGCTTAGGATGAGGAATCATGTGTAAAAGACATGAATCTGTAGATTTGTAACAATTCATAGTCATTTGATTGATTCATAATTATTTATTCTGTTATAGTATCATATCTCTTTAATTACTTATTAACTAATGTTGGGTATCGATAATTGATGTTTACGATGACTTATTTGTTTAGTCACACCAATTTCTGAGATAACCACCAAACGTAGATATCTCTATCATCGCATCTTCTTCCCTCTAAAGCTTGTTTGTAATATTGTATATGTTGTCGTCTATATTGACCAAAATGTTGCTCAACGTATATGTGAATGATGTCTTGTGATATGGAGCGATATTTAGAAGCTAACCAGGATAGGGGACATTACAATCCTCTTGTAATTTTGTCAAACAGTTGTCTATCTTGTCTAAATAACTCCCAACTCAAAAGAATTCAAAACAAGAGACGAACTAGTCCACGTGCGAATTGTTTAATGGCGAATCAACCAGTGTAAACATTAATCTCAGATTTCTCAACAATTCTCAGAAATTTGCAGAGGTTTAAGGGAAAACTGAATATGAACAGTGAATATTAAACACCACTGATTATGATAATAGCTGTTTTAACAAGCTGGTACTAACACCTCAATCCAACATCAAACAGAATTCACTCAAGCTAAAATGTTATGAGAGCACAGAAAAAAATATATAATTTTGTACTTACAGTTTTCCAGCAAATCCATAAAATGCCAAGCCCATAGCTCCCATCACTTGACTTGAATATTTTGCAGAAGTTACAATGAACAGAAACTCATTGTCTATGTATATGCAAATATTAAGCCAACCTATCCTCCATCATAGTTGATAGCAACCGATACTATGCTTTTAGGCATACACGATATCCATCCTCAAACCAACACCCTAGCATACAGGAATTGTACGCCTGTCACATATGCATTGTGCTTTCATATGGTAGTCTCACTGCCGAAACCTGGAGAATAGATTCATCAAATATGGTGGGGAAGTCGCAGTCTCGTATAAATGTTCTCTTTCCGTGCTTTCTGATGTTTCCAGATGGAGTCCCTGTAACCTTATGCCATAGTGCCGCTAATTTCTTTATACTTTATTACTTTGATCGGATTTTACTGTTCCCAGAACTGTATCACTTCAATGTCGTTGTTTAGACTGAGAACATGTATGGAGTTTCGTCACCAATATCGCTGTCAATTTATCACCGATTGTTTGTGAATATATTTTATTCTCTTATAGGTTAGGCTCTGATACCATGTTGTGGAATCAAGATCGTCCTATAGAGAATATATACGAGTGTTGTACTGAAATAGATAACCGTTGTGATTGATCTTATATATGTATAGAGATCTTTAATAGAGAGAATCTAATAAGCTATTTGTTCACAATATATACTTCTGAATATTTACTGAATTATAAATACAAATGCATGTTCTTCGTATATGTTGTAGTAGTAATACGAACTCTGTAATAGATATGTTTCCACAGCATATACAAAGATATATAAATATAAAACATAACAGTCATGCATAAGCCATGTACAGTCATGTCTTTACATTGACATGCCATTTCGTATGATGTTGACTATCCACAAAGTAAAGCAGTGTTTGCATAACACTCGTGTGTTACGTATAACTATCATATGATAGTTATCGTAACACATATTAATATATAAGTTACGATAACTATCATACGATAGTTATCGTAACTCATATAATCTGTGTAAGGCATCGACTATGGTCCATATAACAGCCTTGTCGAATATAAGGAATCTGATTCACTTTATATTAATATAAAGTATGTAATCAAACATATTGAATATGATAATAATTAATTATATATATATATATATATATATATATAGATAAGTCAATCATATCAAAGCTATTATTTAACAATCTCTACTAATCTTATGAATCTTCTTTGCTGGTTTAGGTTCCTTCACTCTGCCAATCCTGCTCAAGAATGTATTAATGTCATTCGTGGGAAGTACTTTCTCTACCCTTCTTTTCTTCATATGTAATGAGCCCTGCTGGCTCAATCTCGAATCAAACTGGCGACTGACTGTGTTTGTTTGCTTTTTGCAAAGCTTTTGAATTTTCAATGTATTTGAGACTTAAAACATTTTTTAATTTTGAGATATAAACAACAATGCATAAAAATTTAACTATCCATTGCAAATCGATGCAGGAGTACTCCAACTTTCAACACAATGTATTTGCATACCCTGGCAATTATTCAAAATTGAAACAGTGAAATTAACAACAATATTAAAAAAACTTGATTGCAGACGCAATTTTATATTGTCTCTGAATTGAATACAGCTTCACACGATACAAGATAACTTCAAGGCGCCTAACAACTAAAACCCAAATGTTGTCCAAGCCCCATGCAATCAAAGCTAGAGATTGGCGTTTATGCCTGTCTCTGAATTGAATATAGCTTCACACGATACAAGATAACTTCAAGGCGCCTAACAACTGAAACCCAAATGTTGTCCAAACCCCATCCGATCAAAGTTAGAGATTGGCGTCTATGCCTGAAGGGTCACATGGCTAGGATTACTGGGTGCGGCTGCCTCTATGGCATCACAACTATGACCAAAGAGCTGTGTTTTTAATCTGCTCACTATCAATTACAATCTCTGCACAACAACTGATATAACCCCCTTCAAACTCTTCCAATTTCAAAGCATTTAATTTCATTCATGGCTCTTGGATGAAGCCATAGCCAAAACGCACAAATCCTTGGATATCTCACCAATTCCATGTGCCAATCTCTGAAAGAAATTTACAATTCCTCCCAGCTGGTATTCAAAACCCCTGCTACAATTCCTTCAGCATACAATCACAAAAACAAGCATCCATGGAATGAGATCGAATTCTTCTTGTTTGCCATTTTATAATCTCCAAACCCCAATCCACCTGTAGCTTCAAATTCACTCTCCATATAACTTGAAATCATACTTAGCTTTTCATTCAAAGTTTGAAATATAATATTTTATTATATTTCCCTCCAAGAGCAACTTTATGTTATTATTTAAAGTTGACATATAATAAAATCATTTTATTACTTTAAACTCCCCCATTACTCCAAAAATGACCTTTTCATTAATATAATGATATTCTGACACAAGGTCCTTGTTTCATGTGCCCATGATTTAAAACTTCTCATCTTGATTCCAATGAGCTATAACACTAAGGTTCTCATTAGACAATCTTCACTAAAATAGCAACCTTAGTAAATTTAATTAAATTATAACCAATAATACACCCGACTTGCGAAAATGACCAAAAAAGCATCATAATCAAAATCTGACAGCACACGAGTGATCCTGATGATGAAATATGATAAATGATCCTATCTGGGTGACTTACTAAAAATAGACGCTCCTTCCAAGAATCTTGGAGTCCAAACCAAAAGTCGGAAATAACATTTGAAAGCGTCATATAACTCCTCTAAATCCTCTGAGCTCATTGGAATTGTCCATTGACTTACTATAAATAGTAAGTCCCTCAAAACGGAGCCAAAACCCTCTGAACAACCTAGCTTCAGAATATATGGAAGGTTTGGAGAGCCAAATAACTCCACAACAGGGTCCTCTAATCACCAATATTAGTCTATAAGGACCCAGTGATAGGCTAAATCCATTAACTCTAATGCAGCTCAAAAATGGGTACATTACATCATAGTCTCCCTCAACCATTCAGGAACAATGGATAAATCCATACCATCCTCTATCTGCTCATTTTCATTAAGTCCCTTCAATGCTGAAATGATCTCATCTTCTACCTCTTAAGTGTTAAGATCAGGTTGTCTCATAGCATCTCCCAAATCGAATACCAACAAGACATTAGGGGATTCTGGCAATATCTTTGTTCCCTGTTGCACTGACTGTGTGGACGAAGCTGCCTCCTAACTCTCCTGAGGTAAAATCTATGTATCTCCACCATAATCTGATTTATGATCCATATTATGTGCTCTTATTTCCCTCACTGATGAAGAAATGGCAATGGGAGAAGGTGTGATATACTTATGCCTTTTGCTTCCAAATTCCTTACTTATAGTTCCATCACTTGTTGCTTGTGTTACTTCTACCATGTTGTTCCCCTTCTTTGAAGTTTGTCCTTCATCCTCATGTAGTCCTGAAGTGTTGATAGTTCTATCATCCCCTTTTCAAGAAGAGTCCTCACTCTGCATCCTTACATGAGTGAAGGCAGCACCTTGCTTCATCAACCTGTTAATCTACTTGTTAATCCATGCCCTTGACCTATCCATCACTTCTCTCATCAAGATGCCCAAATTTGTAAGCTCTTCCTTATGTGACCGATTGGGTGGCTCAATGGACTTGTCCTTTTCATGTTCATAGTGAGGATGAACAAGATTTCTATCATCTTTAACCTGATCTGAAATAGGGAAAATATTACATTTCCTCATGAAATCCACGAACATCCTTGACCACATTTTTCTCCTTATAGCACGCTCATCCATTAAATTTGACCAATAATCTTCAATGTCAACCCTATGTTTGTATCTCTTGCCCCTGTAAGTATGGATCTTCTGGAATGGATCAAATTTCTTCCTTGCCTTGTATGTCCCAAGCTGATAGAATTGTAACTCCACATTGGTTGTGTCTGTTGCCTACAATGAAGGACATGACTCAAGCATCCTCCCCAAAGTAATTGATGGAGGCATTCCCTATTTGTGCTTCTCCTTCTACATTAAGTCAAACTCAGATAACTGCCTAACCACCTCCAACAAAACCATTTCATCTGTAGGATACTTGGGAAGTGTGTAAGGCTCTGAAGAAAATCCCTAAATTCTGAGGTAAGTGAAAGTAGGAAATTAAATGTACCAATATCCATATTGCTCAATCAATGCTATGGCATCAATGGATAATCCATGACTGAAGTGTGTGTGTGATATGCATGATGATGTCATTAATCCTTCTGTAGTTTGCCTTCCCATGTAGTTGTAACTCAAGATAGCAATCATAGACATTGAATTGCTCTTTGCCATTTCTAATCATGCCCTGATGTATGAGGCCTGGATACTCAATATTTCTTGCCAGCAAATAAATCACATAGGAACCCATATAAAATTGTTTTGTCTTCCTTAAGTTCTTTAGCTAAGCATCTAGGTTGTCACTAATCATCCTTGCCCAGTTCACCGTTACATTCCTTGTGATTTCTTCAATGAAGTAATACCATAGTTCCCAGGCTTGGACTCAACAAGGCCGCCTCGGCTCATGGCTCGGCAATGACTCGCAAATGACTTGGCAAAGTGAAAAAAACCCTTGAAATTTAGAGATTTTTAAGGATTTAAAACTCGTTTCATGCACCTATTATTGAATAAAGATTAAAGACACAATAACATCATCAAATAGAAGCTAGTTTGATCAAATACATAAATATACATCGATCACATAAGTACAAACGCAAACTAATACATTGACGACAATTAATACACTGACAGATAACCAATATTATCAAACACAAAAATAGGAATTTTATGCCGACTACATCATCCCCCCCAAAAGAAAAAGTTGTCTTCCAGACAACAAGTATACATCACGTAATATCCAAGAAGACTAATTGCAAGAGTGTAGATAATGACTCAAACTGCACAAACTCAAAGTTTTAGTGTACTTCAAAAATAAAATGAGGGTTTGGGAGCAACGCCCCCAACGAGGTCAAGGGGCAAAGCCCCTTGCGGGGGCTTGGGGGTAGCACCCCCAAAGGGGTCAAGGGGCAGAGCCCCTTGCAGGGGTTTGGGGATAGCACCCCCAATGGGGTCAAGGGGCAGAGCCCCTTGCGGGGGTCTGGGGGCAGCACCCCTCGTGGGGTCGAGAGGTAGCGACGGGGTCGAGGGGCAGCGCCCCCGCCGCCAAGACCAAATTAGCACCTTGAGAAACACATAAAACTCCATAGCGTGCATCATTTCTTGAATTTTTTAGATGCCAAAAACAGTACTGATAAAGCCCAAAAATGCAATTTCCAAATCTCTTCCTGCCAAATCTCTTGTCGAACAAAGCACAAGAACTCAAGAAATCGCATCTGTTGTAGGGAAGGGTGGCATTCATGTAGCTTCTATTTGATGATGTGACTGAAACTCAGTGACCCACTCGGATTCTAGACATGACTTTTGCATCTCAAATTGAATTTTTTTAGGGTTGCAAGGAAGAAATAAGTCAAAAAAAGTTTTTTATATTTTTTAAATGCCAACTTTACATTGATACTGGCCAAGTTTGCTGGCATGAACTCTGCGAGCCAGCCACCTGACTCGGCGAGTCAGAGTCTCCCTGACTCAATGAGAATGACTCGACCTACGACTCGCCGCGAGTCTAGGAACTCTGAGTAATACATCCAAGCATCAAAGAAGGCTCCTTGAGGTGTTCCCATAACTCTGTTCAGCATAAAGATCAAATCACTATATTCATCCTTGAAATCCTCACAAGCTTCTTTGGTAACTTGGAATGGTGCTTCCTTGGCTCAGTGATCTAGTTCTTGTTGATAATGTTCATACAACTGTCGGGCCTTTTATCATATAATGTCTTAGCTTCCTCCTTAGTCCTCATATGCATCCTAGGATAGAATGGAATCACAAAAGTTTCTCTTACTGCTTTCTCGCTTAGGAATGCAAACACCTTTTCCTTTGGAAATGATTGTACTAGTATCTGGATCATAGTTCTTTGCATATTCCACCATAAGTTCGTTACATTGAATAGCTAAGGGAAACCCAGCTGCATGATAGAGACCACTCTTCATTGTGCAAACTACTATGCTTGAAGGGAGACGATCTCTAGTTCCATACATTCTTCTTTTTGATCTCTTTATATCTATGTGTTCTATGTTCATATCCACAATCATTGCCCATTTAGAAGCCATTGATGACTCAGGATAGAATCCTTTGGATAGCTTCTTTATCAGCACTGTCCTTGTTGCAATTCCTTTACCTTCCGCCATATTCCTTGCTAGAAGCTCGAAGTCAGTAAGGTATTAAAGGACTTAACAAAATAACAAACTTCGAAATCCATGAATTCCATGTCATAGCTTAGTAATTCAATCCTTTGAGAGTTGTAACTGAAATAGGCACTTGGATTAGAATCCTAAGACGATAAATTATCAATACTTAGCCACCAAAATGATAAAACCACACCTTTATTGAATTCTGATTTTCTGAGGACAAACATGGATAATCTGGAAATTAACTAGAGATTGGTCCTAAGTTCTAACAACTTGTTAAGCTCACTTTAGCTCATGATCCATAGATTAATATGTGAATTATGGATTAAAATCATGAACCAATCATGCCCAAATCTAATTTTACCATCAAGACCAACTCAAATTTTCTGAGGACATACCTGCATCTACTCTCCTTTGGATGAATTCAGTCCTCAAACCTGATGGTTTATGTGCAAAATGACCCACCAAAAACAGCAACAACTTCCTTTGTGATTGAATGAAGGAATGAATTATGAGAATTTTTGGTTAAAATCCACCCCCTCTATGGATGTCTCAGATTTTGTAAGAAACACCTGAGTTTTCAGACCTCTGATGGCTTCAAAATGGTTTTAGAACAATTTCAAAAGTTCTGCAATACACAGATTAGTGTTTAAGATCCCTGGAAAAATCTGAATTTTTTAAAGGAAAACTGACTTCCATGGGGGTGTCTTCAGACTTAGTCTGAAAACTCTTGTTCTCAACCCCTTTAATGCTTCAAATCAATCAAAAAAAGTGCATTGTATCCTTGCAATCACTCCATAATCAAATCTGGAGTAGTTTGGACTTCGTGGATTTTACATGAAATTTTCAAAAAAAATCGCCCATATAGGAAAAAAAATTCAGACATGTCTGAAGACACTTACTAATCAGTCTCTTGATGCCTCCAAAATGATCTTCAAGTCAGTAGTTTAATCCCCAAATCAATCTGCAATAATCCATTGATGAAATTACTTGCTTATGGTTTTCTAAGAATTTTCAAAAGAAATCACACCATATGGGGGCCATTCTCAGGTTTGATCTGAAAATTCCTTGTTTACAGCCCTCTATCAACTTCAAATTGGTCTTGAAAAACTCAGAAATCGTCTCCCCTTACCTGCAATTACCCTTGGCATGATTTGGTGGCTATGAAAAATATCATAATTTATTGCCAAAAATCATCCCACATATGGAGATTTTCAGACTTGAATCTAGAGACACTTGAATCACAGTCAATTTACCTTATTCTCCTCCTTGGGGAAGTTTGATTTCACCCAGTAATCACTCAGATCAGGTTCGCAAATGATAGTCAATGCCCTCTTTTGCTTGATTTCCAGCTCCTTAGACTTTTCTTCTATCTCCTTCAGCCACTTAATGACTTCTTTATTTTCTCTAATGGTTGTAGCTTCTCCTTCTAAGATTATTTTGGTTTTGATTTTCACCCACACAAGCAATGTGGGATAAAACTTTTGCCTTCTAGAAGCTTGTGGAACTTTATTATATTGCTTTCCCTTTTATTTAGTTTTTTTTTTTTTTTAAAAACACCAAGGGAAAATTGATCCATATGAGGACTTGCAAAAATTGACTAAGTCCCCTTTCACCATTCAAAAAAGAGGGAATCCACACCCCATAGGGATTATCCACATACTTTTTCTCCTTATCCAAGCAGGAAAATCGATATATGCAAGGATAAATCCTCACTTCTCTTTCTTAGAAGCTCTGGTCTTTCTTTGCTCACAAATGGGGAATTTCGACCCATGTAGGTATAAACTTGTCCCCATACTTAGAAAATTTTTATCATCCTTTGTTATTTCCAGAGGGGAAAATCGACCTGTCTCTGGATAAATCCAGACATTCATTGGGATGATCCTTACTTTGAGTCTCAAAATTTGACTAAGTATAAACCCAAAGAGAAAATCACTATGCTTCTGGACTCTTCATTCCCACTCCTTATCCCTAGTATCCAAGTGGGAAAAATCGACCCATGTCTGGACAAATGGCTCAACAATTCGAATTTTTTTAAGAAAATGTCATTTAAAGTGTGGTATTTCATACCATGTCCAGATTTTGATCATTTTAAGTGGGAAAATTCATGGCATGTCAGGATTTTGATCATTTTAAGTAGGGAAATTCATGGCATGTCCGGATTTTCATCAATTTAAGTGGGGAAATTCATGCTTTGTCCGGATTTTTACCATTTTAAGTGGGGAAATTCATGCCATGTCCGGATTTTGTGCATTTTAAGTGGGGAAATTCATGCCTTGTTCGGAATTTCGCCATTTTTATTAAAAAAAAATGATTTTACTTAGGATTTTGACCATTTTAAGTATGAAAATCATTTTTTTATAAGGACTTTAAGGCCCTTATGAATAAAATATGCCTTTATACTATATTTTGGACTATTTGACTAGCCGAAATTTAAATACACTTAGGGTTTTAGGTTCAACCCACTACAACTTAACTCCGAAGAACTTTAATTTCAACATTCCCACTTCAAAATCGCAACTTGACAACTTAATTTCTCAGTCACCCCTCTATTCTTTAAAGCTCTGAACTACCAACTCAACTGTCAAAACTCTAACAACCTAACAACTACGAGCTAAAAGAGGGGGTCCCCATTTGCAATGGGGTGATGGTGTGAATAGGTCACAACAGCACTATATGCTCCTTGGCAAAGATTCCACCTGATTGCAAGGCTCATCTTTAGTTGAGTATTCCAATAATACTTTTGCATGCTAGTTGATGGATGGCAGGAATTAGGATTATCATACCCATTGTTGATAATCAAAACATAAGTAATGCAAATTATACAATCTACAGATACAGAAAATGATATTTTCTAAATTTCTTTTATCTACATATATAATTTGTTATATGTTTTGCCACCCCAGCCAACCCCAAAACTTGGAAAAAGAAATCTTGTCCCATCACACCTGTCCCTGATATTTAAACAACCAGTGGGTTAACCATGACAATAATTGACTTAATTTTCCTCTCTATTTATGTCAAGATGATAGCAAAACAGAGATGCACCCATGGCACCAATTGCTGAACTTGAAACCCGCATGATGTTTCACGGAGAAGGCAATTATAGATTGTGCACTAAAAACTCAGGATACATATCTAGAGAATTTGGGGGGGAACAAAACCAAGCATAAGCTTCCAACATCAATTCATAGAGACTACTAGCAATGTTTTATGCTATCAAGCGGAACAAAAAGAACAGACGTTTAGAAGTTGTAAATAACAATTGGAATGATCTTTGATATGTAGACATCCTTTCTATAACTGACCAACAGATGGCAGTATCTATCCTACCACTTTGTATTAATCGTAAGATTCAATTTCTGGCATCCTGTTTGATATTTATCCTCAAGATTGCTACTTTTGCATCATTCAATTGAATTCTTGTTTCTTAAGTTCTGTTCCTTATACCGACCCTAGAAATTAAATATTAATAACTCCTAACTAGCTTTAAAGAAGGAACTTACCACAAGATCCCAAGGGCAACATATAGCGGCACCTCCAACTAATGGAGTATTCTCCCCTTCCTCTCCAAGATATTTGACCTGAGAATCAGAGAAAAGTAAAACCATCAACTAAATAAATATGTATATTGAATTTTAGCATGGTTCTTGCGTATCACTAGAGTACGGAGCCATCTAACATATGTTCCCAGCAGAAGCTATTATAAAATCAGAAAAGCAATCCATATGTTCAGATGCTTTGTAAAACTTATATAAACCCATCACAAAACAATCTAAAACTGCAACAAAAAAATAAACAATTTGCATGTCTTACTCTTAAGCCTCGTGAAGATTTTAGATTATATCATAAATTGGAAATCTTACTTGGTTTCTCTATTCTCAATAAAAGAACTTGTGAAGTTTTATGGGTAAACATTAAGTATGCTATAAAAATGTATTTGACAATGTCGACCGTTAGCTATAAGTTCATTATATTTCGTACAGAAAAATGACAAGATTAATAACAGAGAGTACCAGTATATTTGCACCAATGCTTGTCCCAACTGCTAGTAAAGGGGCGTTGGGATTCTCATCATGCAAATAACCAATAACTCTGCGCAGATCTTCTGTCCACCCAGCATTATAAAAACGTCCTGTCTGTCACATTGAAACCAAATGACAAGTTTGTATCACGACATTTGCAAGAGCATCACTACAAGAATATAGTATGTGCATCAAGAGACCCTACTTTGTAAATTGACTGAGTTTTCAGTTAAACATTCAAAAATCTGAATTACAAAATTAAACAGAATCTTATTTTGAATAATGATCTGCCTATATAATTCACTCGTCTTTCTGTATCAATCATGATTAAGAAAAATTGTGTGCATGGCATAGTTAAAATGTAATCTCTTGTATGGGGACATCTCCAAATATTAGAAGTTCCACGTAGTTTCTGATTTTTTTCCTTGAAAATGTGAACTTCCTACAGAAGTTTCTTAAATGTATTTTAAGAATTACGTAGTTTTTCTTTTCTTATTTCCAGAGTGTTGACATTTGGTTGATACAAGCTTAAAAAAACTATAGAAAGACATTAAGACTTGCAGTTTTCCGTATTTGCATTGAAATTTGTCTTTTTTTTTCAAAGCAAAAAAAATTTTATGAAGGCGGGAAGAGGTCATTGTAAGAAGAGAAGAAATAAGCAGTTGGAAATTTTTACATCGACTAAAATAGAAAACAAGATTATTTTATGATTGTTCAATTTTATATATATATATATATATCATATACATACATATAAATATAAATATAAATATGTATATACATTATCTATGCATAAATAAATGTATACATGCACTATATATTATTAATTATAATATTAATTTAAGTGCAATCACGAAGAACCTTTCTTTTCTTTCTGTGCATATATAGATGTGTATTGTACATAGACATACACATATAGCGAATTGATAGTATAGCTATGCATACATGGAGTTTTATCAATTAAGCAAGAAAAGAGGGGTTCTATACATGGAGCAAACTGTCTTGTCAGGTGCATTTTGCTCCCTGGATAGACACTTCCCTAATATAGAACTTAAACTATATATATGATTGATAAAGAAAAATGGGTTCTAGTATTTACATATATAGACTTTAAAACATTAATTAAAAAAAATTAAAATATTAAAAACAAATTATTGGATTTGAACTTGTGACCTCTCTTTCAAGAACATGAATTTTCTACGACAAGGTCAGCACATTGTACAATGAACTATGAATGGTTGTTAGTTTCAGATCATGTGAGTAATAACGCCATGTCTAAAAATCAAGGTTACCAAGAGACGGGGGTACTTGGAGACTTTGGAGACTGGTACTGGAGACACCAATTTTTGTTTAATATAATTTAATAATTTCAAGAAAATATCATGACATAGAACTTTGAAAACAAGAATTGTGGTAAAGTTTAACATTAAATTTAAAGTTTAAATACACAAATGTCAAACGTCATTGTGTTGAAGAGTCAAAGAGTTCAAAAAACTCACAATATATATTTCATATTAGATTATCATTGCATATTGAAATTCAAAAATATTGATACTTTGATGCTGATACACATACCAAAGGATATGAGATGCATGATTATGAGAAATTTTGTATTCTTCTTCTGAGAGTGGAGAAGGTTTGCATGGATGTGTCCCTATAACATATTTGAGAAGGCTGGAGATACTGTGACTTCCATTATTTCCAACAGTTGAATTGATGTTATGCAAAGATCTCTTATTACCTTTCTGATGACCTCTTTAAAATAACAACAGTTAGTAGATCATGACACTACAAGAAAAGTGCATAATTGTACATCATTGACAAGTCTTTCTAGAGAGGCAATTGAGCAAATTGATCAGAAGACTATAATGGCTATCATTATCATTACTAACAAATAAGTATTAATGATTTTTTGGTGCAGAGGCACCTTGGCATCATGGAATATGTCATTTTGGTCATTAATTTGTATTTAAAAATCCAATGTAGAAATGTGTCTCTGGGTAAAAAATAAAATAAAAGAAACAATGATGAATATATTATTCAGTCTATGAGGGTTTGAAGTTTAAAGTTAAAAGTTTAAACTTGAAAAATTATAAATTTTGCAAGTTGTACCCATTGTAATTGAGGATTTAAATGTTGTTGGTTATGTTACTAGGGCATCCAAAATAGTCATTGGTAGTTAAATTTTGTAACTGCCAACAGAATTATAAAAGGCAGAGATTGATCGATATCTAGATGGTACACAGCAGAGGGAGAAACAAATGTAAAAGTTAACAACCCTCTGGCTGTCACCTGCAGGGATAGGACAGACCAGAGAGAATGAAGAATGTGGAACACAGATGTTTAAATGGCTTGGACTGTGTTAGTATGTACATTCAAGCAATAATTTTTGTTCACTGCTATAATGTCGTTTTGAATTCTTGGGTATCGATTCTTTGTTTTTGATTTGGAATTGAATATCAAGAATCGAAGTCCATTTTATGTTTCAATTGATTTGGCATAGGGTTGTTTCAAAGTGTTGATCATGCATGGAATCCCAGTTTCAAGGCATTGTATCGGGCTTGGATACAAGAATCGGTTATTTCATCTCAAGTTTTAACATTTTATGATTGTTGTGAACCGATTCAAGAATCGAGTGAACAGAACTAAGTTTAAATTTGATTTGATTTCCTTTTTGATTGCTATGAATTCGGATGTGAAATTGATTAACCGACTATGGAGTGAAACTCCAATGATAAAGAAAATTTCATTTTCCTCTATCTCATTGATATTATGACAGAGATGAAGTTCAGATTATGCATCCAGGTTTGGAAGAGTGTATTTTTGTCAAACAGAAAAAATAGTCTCTGTTCGAAGACCATAACTTGTAATGTCACCGTTGGATTTTGCCCAATTGTTGATATGATTGAGGGAATCTAATTCTCTATATTCTGACCGAAGCGATTTAAAATGTAATTTCGGGTACAAAAGTTATTAATGACAGAGCATGGGTATATAAATCTGTCATCAAAATGACAATGTCAAAATTGTTTACATTATTTTGCATATAACAGTAGCAAGGTGGATTAAAGTTCATTATGTTGAAGACCACAATTGCCTCTAATCATTAATTTTCATAATGAAATGGTGTTTGGATATGCAGATTTGAGTTGAAAGATTGGTGCATTACATCTTTTTTGCAAGGGATGATAGAGAATAAGAATTACGAGTTTTTTATAACACCTTATGCCCTATGTTTTTTGGAGGGAGACATCAATTTTGTTGGGAGACTTTGGAGACGGCGGGAGACGGCAACCAGAAGAACCCCGTGCATTGGGACGTTTCCAGGGATGGTGCCTCCGGTATTGGAGGTCTCTGAGACACGTCTTAGGGGGTAGGGGTAGGAGACGAGTCTCCTGGTAACTATGCTAAAAATATTAAAGTGGAATAAATTTTTAATAATCAGTTATTTTCAAAAATAATTAGTATAAATATCTTAAATACATTTGTTTTTTATGAATTTATTTATTTTATTTTTAAATTATTTAAAAATTATATTTTATGTATTATTTACAAGTTATTTTATTTATTTAAAGAGCAATTTTAGTATTTTATTGCCGAAGGCATATTATACTCATATCTAGATGCAAAAATGTTTGTAGTATTTGTGGTACTTAAATGAGCAACAAACAAAAAAATCATTTTATTATTGTTTTTTAAATTTTTATATTGTTTTTGTTACAAGATTAGCATGTTGATATATATATATATATATATAAAATCTACATTGTTTAAAATATATAATATACTAAAATAATAGTATAATAGATTAGAAATAATATTATTAATCATGTAGGATTGAAAACGTCTCCAAATAAAATCCATTTTTTCCCTCTAGATTAAAGATAGGAATGAGAATATAAAACAAAAATATAATGATATGACAATATAATAATAATGCAATCTTAATAGATTTTAGTTTAATAAAAATATAAAAATGTTTTTTTTTATAAAGAGCTTAATGAAAATATGAAAATATAAAAATATATTAACAAAAATATATTAAAACATAACAATATAATCAATATTTATATAATAATTTAATATATCATAATAATTTCAAATATATATTTTTGGCCTACTTTACCTATATTCCTCTAAAAATATGTATTATATAATAGTTAAATTCTAGTTTTTGCACATTGCATTCCATCTTTAGTTGTCACTGAAATTGCATCTTAATGAGGTTTTTTTTGTTTGATTCTATTATAAATATTAGTATAGATATCTCGAAATCAATATATATATATATACAACAACCCATCTTTTCAATTTCAATCAATTGATAAAAGTTGTGTATCTAAAACTTTTATATTGCTTCTTTTCTTAAGATGGTATCTTCAAATATCCTTGTCACCCATACCCCATATCAAAGTTGAAAAACTCGGACTCGGCAATAACTCGGCAAGCCCAAAAAATTTGAAAAACTCGGAATCGCCAAAAACTCGGCGAAAAAATCGGCAATAAATCAGCACTTTTATCGAACATTTGATAATATATAATTTCTTAAAATATTCTTAAAAACACACACATACACCAAATTTGTAGAATATATACTGATTTGAGATATCCACCATATATTAATCAAAGTTTTGACTTTTGAGTTAAATACGTAGCAATTACAACTTAGCAAAAAACATAGAATCATTATCGTATACCGAAAAACAAGTACGATATCAGAATAAAAATTAGTTCAATACATATCGAAGTCAAACTCCGTGAAACTACAACTCTACAACTTTTGAATACATATTAAGTTCAAGCTTCAGTATCAATGAAAACTAGAAATAGAAATCATAAATTGCGTCTACAACTAAAGCTCAAAAGAGATCGTTGTTGCTAGGTGGGTGGTGCTGAAGTAGTTGCATCATCCTCAACAGGTGCCTAAATAGGTGCCTCAACAAAAGCCTCTGACGGATGACCAAGCCCATGTTCCTCCTCACATGCTACCACTTCTGCATCCCAGTCATCTTCCTCCATCTCAAAGTCATCTAGCTGATCATTAGTCAAGAAAGGATCCATATGCACATCCACATCATCACCGTCAGGAGGAGCAACCCAATCTGCTGCATATGGATCAATCTCATCCAAGTCAAGTGCTTCATATGAAGCTTGCCCTCGCACCTTCTTTTCGTGCAAACAAAGGTTGTACCGCACATAAACTAAGTCATTCAAGTGCTTCTAAGTTAACCTATTGCGCTTCTTTGTGTGTATGTTCTCAAAAACACTCCAGTTTCGCTCACAACCAGAAGCACTACATGGCTGCGATAATATTCGGGTGGCAAGCTTTTGAAGATTAGGTGTTGTGGCACCATAATCTTCCCACCATAGATCTGCAAGGATTAAAAAAGCCATTTATAATGTGGTGAAGATTCTAATAAATTTAATGAGTGAAATAAATTGTATAATAAAACTAAACACATGTTCTTGTTTACCTAGTTGCAGAGTGTATCTCCTACATTTGCAATCAGGTGAAGAAAACAATGGCCAATCTTCCCTCTTGTAGCTCTGTAACTCATCAAGTACAAGGTCTCAAAGGTCCAAATCAGCAACCAGTCTCTGAATACATGTGTCTATGCCAACTTGAACCTCTGCATCTGCTCTGAAAGTCTTGGAGAAGTAAAACTTGGGGTTCAAGTAGTAGGCAGCAGCATGAATATGTTGGTGGAGTTGTCAGTTCCACCTACGATCGATTATGTTCCATATGGGTCTATATTTGGTCTCATTTGACCTATACAAGTGTTGAATGGCCTCTTTGGCCCTATCCATGGCCTCATATAGATACCCCATGGGGCTTTTATCCCCATCCACCATTCGTAGAACCCTCACCAACAGTTCTGACACCTAGACATAAAACATTTAACAAAAATCAGCGATTGCAATATCTAAAAAATTATATAATAAATCATCAATCAAGATTTGAAAACTTACATTGATGATCTCCTCCATTAACTTTCCAAATCTAACATCAAAAACAGCCTTCACAACCTTCTCTACTTCAAGCTTCTTGGCATAAGTGCTCTCCAACCATTTCTCACTCACAAACATTCGCCTCAAGTTGGGCAATGTGGCTAATATGCTTTGCAAGTTGAGAAAATTAGTAGCAAAGCGTGTGACCCCTGATCGCACGAGATCCTTACCATCAGTGTGCTCTCTCATAAGACTCAGGACCTATGTGTGATTGTAGATGTACTTTGTGATATTCCTTCCATCTTCAACCACCTTCTCCACCCAACTCAGTTTCCCTAGGTCCTCAAGGAGCAAGTCAAGACAATGGGCAGCACAAGGGCTCCAAAATAATGTGGGATGTCTATCCATCAGAAGTTTACCGGCTGCCACATATGCAGCTGCATTATCAGTCATAATCTGGATGACATTACTCACTCCCACTTCCACCACCACCTCATCTAACATGTTGCACAAAGTCTGCATTTTTCACTTGATTAGAGGCATCAACTGATTTTAGAAATACTAATTGTCCCCCTGAAGCAACAAGAAAGTTGATGAGCGTCCTATTCCTGCCAACTGTCCACCCATTAGATATAATAGTGCAGCCTCTATGTTCCCAAACTCTTCTTTGCTCTTCCACAAGTTGATGAATGCATTGGACCTCATCCTGTAACAACAGTCCACTCACCTCATAACGAGTTGGGGGCTTGAACCCCTTACCAGACACGGTCATTGCAGCGACCAATTGATCCCAATATGGACTACTTAAAGCATTGAAGGGAATATCGTTGTAGTACCAAAATCTTGCAACTGCCACCTTTGTCTTCGCATGCATCTCTTTGTTCCATGCAGTGCCTTGCAATTCAAGTTGAGCACCAGGAGTGTTACATGGAACCCAAAAGTCTGATAAATGCCCACCCACATTTCCTGATCCTCGTATCCGTGGCCCAATAGAAGAAGCCCCTACATCTGTTTGTGACCCTGTAGAACTAAAATCCCCCAATGGGGCTGCCACGGCCTCTGATGTCCTCGTTTTTGTTATCTTTTTTTGTGCATATGCTTCAAGGCTTGCCAAAGCCTCCCTTGTAGCCTCTTTCGGACAGTCATCACATGGTGTAACATCATTACATGGAATCTTTGCAAGGTGGTATTTCAGTCGGCTTATGCCCCCACTCATCTCCTTAGGGCAATGGTTACATTTGACATCTCTTCTATTTGGTCCCGGTGTCCCATGTTTCCACAAAGGATCCCTTCCTCTGCCACCAGCCATCTTGTAAAGAAATAAGTAGACTTAGAGAACCTAGCAAAAAATAGACGATTATTAATTAGAAAGCATATAATGAATAACACTTTAGTACAGTTATAAACCTATAAAAATTAAATAATGGAATCCATATTTATTATTTAATATTTATTGATATATAATTATAATCATGAATTGTAAATCTGTATTAAATTATTAATTATTCTATATTCGTAAATTTACAAATATATGTTAATAAATATTTACTAATCACAAATCTGTATTCATAAATTTGTAAATACAATTTTATAAATTTCTACTAAGTATTTATTAATGGTCAATAGTAATTACTAGGTACAAATTCATTATTAAAATTTTAATTAGAATACTGGTAACTGTATGAAATTAAATATATATATTAATATGTAGATTTTGTACAATGTTAAACAGTTAATCTATATTCACAAAATATATAAATTTATTAATATGTTCAAATATGCATAAATTTATATATACTTATAATATGAAATTTGAATAAATTAATTTATGATAATTTGTAATACTATATAATGTATATAAATTTATACATATTTGAAGTTTTGAACAGTTGAACTTATTAATAATTAAAAATTTATAATATATACGTTAATGTTTATATGTTAATAATTTCAAAGATAGTCATAAAAAATTAAAAAAATACCTGGCACGTCCAGACAAGAGGCAAGACACAGGATCAATGCCGCCAAAGACCAGCTCGACCCCGCCAAAGACCAACTCGACGCCGTCAAAGACCAGCTTGACCCTTGCGTATGTATGAAAACCGTCAATGCTTAATGCCGCCAAAGACTTTTCACGGGCTCTGAAAATACGTTGTGCAGCTAAATGAAATATGAGCACATAAAAATGAAAATGAAACCTAAAAGGTGAAAAACGACAAACCTAAAATGATATTGACTTTTTAAAATTTTTAATGTTTTTCTTTGACCGGTATTTGCCCAAAAAACTAGCGATTTGTGGCGATTTTTTGCAATTTTAATCGCTGCGACACAAACAAATACACAGCAGCAATTTTTTGAGCGATTTAATCGGGGTCTAGATTTATTGGCGATATATCGCGAGTTTGGCGATACATAGCAGCTATTTTCAACCATGCCCCATATCATGTTTTTAAAATAAAAAAACATTCCCAATCTTTTGTCCCCTTTTCCCACTTAGCAACAAAAAACTTTTGGGGGAAAATCAGCAAATCCTATGTTTTAAATTGAGAAAAATTCAAATTCAAAACATGAGGAAAAATATATTAAAAGGGACAAAAATAAATTATTGTTTTTGGAATTTAAAGGCACTTCAATAATATAAAGATATAAAGGACAAATAAAATTGAGTTTAGCCTATGAATTGACAAATATGGATTTTTGTTGTTTATGTACATATCACTATTATATTGCATTAGATAGATAAGATAAATTTATTAATGTCCAATGGAAGACCACAAAGCGGGCCAGCCCACATCAAGGACGCCAAGCGGCGCCCGAAGAAATGCAACGGAACAATGAGAACTGAAAAACAAACAACCGAAAGAGGGAAAGAAACAAAGAGAGAAAAGAGGAAGGGCGGAAGGGAGACCCCAACCAGGAAAGACCCCCAACACCACCTACAAAATCTGCACTGTTGAGAAGAACCTCAAAACAGAAGGTTGACCAAAAGAGCTAGTAGGAGGCTCGGACCGCTTTTGACGCTTCCTGGAAGGAGAGATGAACCATTGTCGAAGAGGGCACCTATTGGAGACTACAGGCTGATGTTGGCTAGAGGGGGAACCAAGCTTCCACGCGCTAAGTGAATCCCAGGGAAGAAGGAGATGATAAGCTGACAAGGTTAAACAGTGTCGTGGTGTTGATGTTGTAAAGTAAGGTCCCAAAGCATGGTGGCCTCCTGAATATAAAGAGAAAAGCACCTCTAGTCTACGTATCGAAAAAAAGTGGAGGGACTAAGCTCCCCTGAAGAGGCAATAGAATCTGTCTCTGATCTCATAGTATAAACGACAACGGAAAATGAAATGCTCCTCAGTCTCAATCACTCCCATACTAAATAACAGGCAGATCCTATTCTCTCTGTCTAACTGATGACCAGTCTCAATGCTAAGACGATGAGAACCCACCCTGAAGGAACTCGAGGGGATTCGGAAGGAATGCGCCTAGTGGTGTGATAAGTAAGCGGAACGAACAACGAGTCCATCCCTTGGCTCCAAAAAGTGCTCAGCATAGAACGCCATCTTTTGGCAGAGACCCCCGTCGGGGTTAACCCAAGTAGTGTGGATGAACTGCCTATAAATATCAATTCTAACACACCTATTCAGCTCATGTCTAGAAGGGAGGAGATAGTGAGGAGCATCCAAAGAGAATTGGAAGGGAAGGAGATGGTCCATCTCAATCCCAATAGACCCAAGAAGAGTCGAAACCTCAGCAAACCAACCACGGGCTTGGCCCGAATAAACAGAAGCGGCAATGGACATAGAAGAGCAGTAAGCGAGGTAGGGTATCTGTGGCGCCCCTCCCCAGAATCAGCAAACCCTCACAGGCGATGCAAGAACCAAACAAGGTCGAAGATGGCCCCAAGTCTGAAGGGGTGAGCCCCGAACTCAGCAAAAATGATATTATGGGGGATAGTTTGCTTGCATCTAATGATGCATCGAAGAAGCGCCTAAACTCGTTCCATAGAAGCCCAATCATACTCCAAAATAGACGGTCCCCAAACCACAGAGACATAAAGAACAGTAGGCCTAATCAGAGTATCCATAAGTGTCATCTTGGACATGGTGTCTTGGAAGTGGTGTCAGAAACATTGTCTTAAGAAGAGCCAAAGAACCATAACCATTGTTAATCCAAGGCTGGAGGGTAGGTCTCAAACCGAACCGGAGCCCAAAGAGCTTGACCCCTAGGTAAGTGTAGGAAGAAGAGATCTCAACCTCCACCCCTCTGAAGAAAATGTGAAGGTGAGAGGTCTTAAGGCAATTGAAGACCGTGACCTTCATTTTCCCCAAATTAACTGTCAATTATGTAAGGTCACAGAAAGCCACAAGGCTATCCAACTGCAAACCCTCGGGAGAAGAATCCAAGAGAACATCATCAACAAAGAGCAAAATACAAATCAAAACCTGGTGTAGATGGCAACCATCCATCAAATGAGAGTGCTCCAAAAGAAATCCCCACTACTCATCAATGGAAACTTGGTAGAGATTGGGGGCATCCCTGCTTAACACCAATGGTGCTCCTGATAAACTTGGAGAAACCGTGGGGGTCTTAAGACAAGCTAGGAGCCTCTCATAAAGTCTCATAATGGTTGTCAGAAGGATCTCAGAGATACCAATGTATCTCTGAGAAAGGGCGGTCCTAGGTACAGAATCAAACGCTTTGCGGAAATCCACAAAGCAGCAGTAGAGCTTCGACGAGCGATGGCAAGCCTCCTCAATAATAATTCTAAGAGTCAAAATGTGATTTGTGGTCTGGTAATCTGGTCTGAAGCCTACTTGTCCCCGAGCACGAATATGACATTGGTCTAACTCTTTGGAAAGAATAGCATGAAGAATTGTGGCATAGAGTTTGGAAAAAGTGTGGCCAACCATAATGTTCCTGTAATTGTTGGGATCTGAAGTTGGGCCTGCTTTGTGGATCGAGTGGATGATGTGGTGTGACCAAAAAGGAGGAAATCTAGTGCACCACATGATTGAAAAGGTCATATAAATAAGAACCCAAGATAGCACTACCATGCTTGAAGAACTCAGCCTAGAACCCCTCCTCATTTGTCGCTTTGCTGTTGTTCAAGGTTCTAATAGCTTCCACGATATTCGTGTGGCTAAAAAGATGGCAATGAGGGGGTGAGGTGACATGGATGAGGGGCTGGTTGGTTATGTCATAAAGCGCGAAAGTATGGGCAACGAGTGAGTTGTGGTTAAAACTGGTGGGAAGGGGGGAGTGGTGGGGGAAAAGGGTGCGCCAAAAGGATTTGGGGGAATGAATGAGCAAGGCCCGAAGGGCTCTTTTGGGTTGGGAAATGAAGAGGCATTTCTTGCGGCGGAGATGGAGGTATGACGTTTTAAGCCATGCATATGAATGATGGTGATGGGTGAAGGCATTTCGGATGGTCAGGTGGTGGGTTTTGCAGTCCTCATCCTACCATTTGTTCATAGGACATGTGTTTTTACCCCAGGTAGGAGGGAACTAGGGGGTGGTGAAGTGGGCAAAGGACAAAAGAGCGGCTTCCCAAATAGAAGTGGAAAGACTCAAACTTGGTGGAGGCACACCCAAGGGGAAAAAGAGGGGGTTAGGGGGGAGGAGCTGCCTAAGGTGATGTGTAAAGAGGTCACGGTCGCCACCATCGAAGCAAAAGGGGGTACGGGGGGGAGGGTCAGCAGAGCAGGTAGGGTGGGATGAGGGGAAATGGTATGAATGGATAGACTAAGGAGAGCATGGTCGGCCAGAGGGATGGGAGTGACAGGGAAGTGGCTAATGGAAGGAATGAAGGACCAGCTGGAGAGAGCGTAATCCACCATACTCGCCCCACCACAATGAGGTAAACCATTGAGGACAACCAAATCAGAGGACTCGTTGAGTTGCATAAGGTGCCAGCCATACTTTGTGAAAGGTCCTAAGGTATCAACAAAAGATCTCTGGAGCCCCAAAACAACATGATCTGTGTCCTCAATGCACATAATGTCCACCACACGATCATGTAGGGGCGTTGAGCAACCTTAGTCTGTGCATTAAAATTGCCAAGAATGAGAATGTCTCTGGCACCAGAGAACTGAGAGATGCTATCATAAAGATCAATGTAAGGGTCCCTGTCGAGGCCATTATGAATTGCATATGGAGAAGAGGTAGGAGGGAAGTAGCAGACCCCAATAAAGATGTCTTTGAGGCGGGGGGCAACCTGGCCAATCCAAACCCACAAGAATCTGACACTCATTAGAGAGCACAACAGAAGTTTTCCCCTAAAAATGGTTGCAAACAAAAGCCTCGGACCCACGAACCTCACTACAGCACTGAGCCTCACGCCTAAAAGTCGATAACCAAAGAAATCTTGAAATTCCTGGAAGAGGACGGGCAGAACTTTCATAGGTTTCCGTGAGGAAAAGAAAGTCGGAGGAACCAAGAGCATCCTAAAATAAGCTCGGTGAAGACTACACAATCCTGTTACCATTCCAACAGTTGACCTATATAGCTATACCTATATCATTTTTATAGCCCACAACAGGTCAGGCCCATAGGCATCACTTAGTGGCTGCAGTGGTATTCTTGGGTTCCCACAGGGAAGGAATCTTGTAATGACCCTTGTCGGGTTATAACTCCTCAAACACTTGACAATTGGATTCCTGGATAAATTTTGCAATATTTGTTTGATTTTGAACAATAAACTTTGTTTTCAGAAAATTTTGACAATAAAAGAATTTTGGCATAAATTAAACTAAGAACATCTGGAACAAAGTATACTCAAATTAATTGAGAAATTCAGTCCACATATAGGATGCCAATACTTATAAAAAATATTTGCAATTACAAACTGCTGGAAAACAAAGTTGTTTAAGATCATTCATATGCACCTTTCATAATTTATATTTCAGGCATATACAATGCTGGCACAACCCTTATCATTTCCCAAATACGCCATTCGCAACCCTTCTTTTGATAATGCTGCTAGCTAGACAAGTGACGCTGCCCTTGACTGTAACCCAGGCCATTGATAACTACAGTATGCTTCCAATAAGCCAGACGCAGTAGCAAGATCCTCACGCGGCTGATATGGATAGACACAAATTCAGAAATATTAAATCACTGCCCTAGATTTGATGCAAATTCCAGCAGCCCCCAAACCCTCAACGTTGCCTTCAGAAAACCCAAACAGATATCCTAGTTGCCAGCACAGATAAAAAATGTTGGAAGCTTTCAGAGCACAATTCATCATCCATCCGTAATGATTCAAAGTGTTGAATAGTCAATTGAGATTCTCGCCTCAATCACCAGACATTTTCAGAGCTTGGCGTCTACCAAGGAAGAGCTTCAAACCCTCATCTCCATAATTTGTCACAAAAATAATAACATTCATCAATTTCAAAATTAATTGCACTCTCAATGTGCCAATTAATTATCAACAAACTCCTCTGATAATAATCTCTAGAATAAATCCAAGTCTCTCCTTAGCCACAGAAATACAGTAGAGAGATCTTGCAATCATTTATCTCAGCACAATTGCAGCAGTGAAGAACTCAGAAACCCTAGCCCAAGGCTCAAGAAGGAAAATTATAAAATATTCAATAGATGATTTTCCTTTCACAAAGCATTGCTTTTATAATTTAAATGTGTCTTCTCTCACACACTTTTTATACTTAGGCACATATTGAATAATATAATTTATTAACTCATTTGGCTCCAAAAATGACCTTTTTACCAATATCATGAAATTATGACACACAAGGTCCCAGTTTCTTGTGCCCAAGATTTAAAACTTTTCATCCTTGTTCCAACGAGCTATAACACTAAGGTATCTAGCATATAATACCAACAAAAATGGCAACCTTAGCAAATTTAATTAAATAATAATAATAAACCACCCGTCTTGCAAAAACAACTGAAGAAGCATCTGAATCAAAATCTGCTTGCACATGAGTGATCCTAATGATGAAAGATGATGAATGAACCTGACGGGGGTGACTTACTAAAAGTAGACGCTCTCTCCAAGATTCTTGGAGCCCAAATCGGAAGCCAGAAATGAAAACCAAGAGCATCATTCAACTCCTCTAACTCATCTGAGCTCATCGAAACTATCCATTGACTTACTATAAATAGTAAGTTCACACCAATGACCCTCTAAACACCTCGCCAAACCACGAGGATCGCAATAATGACCTGGCACCATCAATTCAATGACCTGCTAAAAATGGGGACATTACAGTCCTCCCTCCCCAAGATTGCTTGTCCCCAAGCAATCATCGGAACAAGAAACATCACAATCCACCTAGATCCCACGGAAAATTGTAAGCCATGCCTCTGGCGCAAAGTGCAGGCTCCTGTAGCATCCCCTGAAAAAAAAAAAGGGATGACTATAAAAAGATCCATAACAACCACTCACTCACACTTCCGTACTGAATCTATCTCTGCTCGGATCCCAAGAGAAATAAATCTCAAGACCATCAAAACCCAAGATGTATGGGTGACTCGGATCCCATACACACTGAACTCCCCCTACACACTCAACTAGCTTGTAATGAGTGTGTAGACCATCTGCACAACAGTGATGAATACCCAAGAACAAAGTTGTACCAGGACTCGGATATCCACCCACCATATAATCTCTGCAATCACCATAACTCTGCAAGTTACCTGCTATTGACTTGCAGCCAAAACTCCCATCAACTGCTGATGGCGTGAACCCATCACATAACAGATGATAAAGACTAGGAGCCAACCCACATCTATGTGCCATCAACTCATCAACATGTGGGTCAATGGAAAAATAATGAGCACTCCTCACTGTGTAACGACGATAAAATGCTCTGATCTCTGTCGGAGGCTCATCATCCCCCAGTCGCGAACCCAAAGATGGCTCCAATCTCGAACTCTGCACAACTGGTTGGACAAGGTCCTGGATGACCCTCTCAGCAAACCCAACCTCGAAATCTCTGTGAGGGAGCATCGTAGTCAAGGTACCTACAATCGCTCTCACCAAACGCTGAATCGCGCCAGTACCCCAGATGAGAACACCCTCAGAAGCTTGGTAAGATCCCTCACGAAATTCAGAACTCTCAAGAAGGTGATCCAAGAATGACTTTGTGCAGTAAAATTTATAGGTGGTAGCATCCATCTGCTCCCCTCGGATCCATAACTAGTCATCGTGTAATTGTGACGTAGCCAGCTGCCTATCATCACCAGCTATGCAATCACTAACAACCAACTCAGGTGATACCATGCCTCCATGCTGAGCAATCAAAGGAGTGGTGTCATGAACAGAAACATTGAACACTGACGGGTCCACTACACTACCTACAACGTCCTGTACTATATCACCTGACGCAATGCTACCAACTGGAGTATCCATCCCAACCGGAATATCCACCCCAAAGTCAGCACACTGCAACCCTCTACTGAAGTGCCTAACTCAACTACACATGTATCCGATGGAAGTGAACTTGTACCTCGAAGACTAGAATCAAGGGTGGATGTATCTCTAACTCCATCACATCCAACAACCCCAACTGTGGACATCACCAAATCACCAGACACCAGAATATGTAACTGCACTGGATCTGGTGCTGGTGTAGACTGAAGCTGCACCAATTCCACAGTCACCTCTGCTAACTGAACCTGTGACTCCTGGAGAGCCAACTGAGTGCTCTCTAAAACCTCAGAAGTCGTCGTGAGTTCCCGAGTAAGCTCACTCACCTCATCCTCTCTATCCAAGAGTGCCTCATATGTTGTACTTCCCCACTCTATTAGGTGATCTCGGTCGGCTACCAACCGAAGATAATCCTGTCTCAAAATTCTAACAGCCTCCCGTAAGGCATGAATCTCTGTCAGGGACAGGTAACAACTACCATGCTCATCATCCATAGGAGCACCCCATCCATGAACAGCTAGCAGCTGCCGAGCAGCATCAAAATGCTCGAATGCAGTAACAATATCATACTCGCTAACTCTCAACTGACTAGACACATGATGACTATAAATTATAGGCCTCCTATGCATCACCCCTGGCACACTGTCTGTACTGTGAATAGAAGTGGTACCCAACATACTCCTCTCAAAAACACTATCCCCTAGTGTGTTGTCATCTGAGCCTTGTGAACTAACAACTGAACTCACATCCTCAAATAGAGTACTAGCAGCTGACACATCTCCATCAAACTCCTCTGTACCCGAGGAAGCTGCTACACAATCTACGTCCTCAACACTCTCAGCTGCCTCGTCCTCTATAACCTCTAAATAATCCAGATCCTGGGACCGGTAAGGCATGAATCTCTGTCAGGGACAGGTAACAACTACCATGCTCATCATCCATAGGAGCACCCCATCCATGAACAGCTAGCAGCTGCCAAGCAGCATCAAAATGCTCGAATGCAGTAACAATATCATACTCGCTAACTCTCAACTAACTAGACACATGATGACTCTGAATTATAGGCC
>MU227831.1:3457496-3471215 GCA_018584345.1 Thuja plicata | reverse complement strand
GCACCCCATCCATGAACAGCTAGCAGCTGCCAAGCAGCATCAAAATGCTCGAATGCAGTAACAATATCATACTCGCTAACTCTCAACTAACTAGACACATGATGACTCTGAATTATAGGCCTCCTATGCATCACCCCTGGCACACTGTCTGTACTGTGAATAGAAGTGGTACCCAACATACTCCTCTCAAAAACACTATCCCCTAGTGTGCTGTCATCTGAGCCTTGTGAACTAACAACTGAACTCACATCCTCAAACAGAGTACTAGCAGCTGACACATCTCCATCAAACTCCTCTGTACCTGAGGAAGCTGCTACACAATCTACCTCCTCAACACTCTCAGCTGCCTCGTCCTCTATAACCTCTGAATAATCCAGATCCTGGGACCGATCTGCACTCTCCAGCAACTCGGAGTCCTCTCCCAGGGTCTAATACAGACATGACTCACCACTGATGGAGTCATCCTCATGGGTCACATAGGAAGTACCGGTAGCAAACCAAGATGCTAACAAGGGCTCTAGCCCCTCTTGTGACCCGAACTAAACCTCATCTGACTCCCTACTAACAAATGAATCCGAGTCATGATGGCATGAGTCCGTGTCTACTATCTCAAACTCAACACTAGTATCACCACATGTAGACTCCATGCTCAAATCCTCAACACAAGAGAATACTGGCATCTCCTGCACCAACCCCATCTCGGGACTGCCACTATCCAAATCTGTACTATCTGACTCCATCTCCTCAAGGCAATCCTCAAAAGTGGTATCCTCCTCCTCTGGCGATCCAGAGTCCACCGTCATATCCTCCAACACTACAACACTCCCCCTATCAGCAACTCCCTCAACATTGACCATAGGACTATCCTCCAGGAAAACTCAACTAGAGCCACTGGCTGTCTCTATAAAAGGCCAAGGCCTTCTCATTTGTAAGAGTTAGACTCAGAAGTAAGCTAAGGAGCATTAGATTAGAGTAGGAGACAAGATAGAGTAGAGTAGGCTAGCCAAGGAAGACTTAATCAAATTGTTGATATAATACTACCAAAATTATTCCTTCTTTCATTGTTGGTTTTCATGGTGAATGTATGTGACGTTTGGAGTATTTCACGATTTCTTCAATCTCTTACTTGGAGTAGATTTATTTCCATGTTGAAGTAATTAGTTGGATGAAAGTAATTGTGGATGTATGTTTGTTTGATTCAAGTATACTAGGCCACTAGCCTCCTTGATGATTGTTAGGAAGCCTTGTGTGGTAAGCTAGTCATTGCACTTAAGTTCAATTGGCATTGGATCCTTATTTTGTACTTCCAAGTTGGATTAAGGAGAAGCTGTTGATATGAAAACCATTTAAGATCCTTAGAAGCTTGCACTAAGCGAAGTTGAGGTCGCTGACAAGATTCCACTTGGTAGAGTCCAAGTCATCCATGATTCCTTGCATTCCTAGTTAGGAGTAGGAGTAGAAGTCAAGCCTAAGTTAGCAAGTTTAAGTTGTTGAAATGGAAGTTTGAGGGGAGCCATATTTTCATTGCACATTGTGAAGTCAAATCTTTAGAGGTGCAAGAGTTGATATCCATTGAATGAATAGTGTAAGTCCTCTAAGTGATTACCAGCAAATCACTTTATTTCACTGAGCGAGTGCCCACAATAGAAGGAACCTTGAAGTCATTTCATGATCTTACTTTGCAAGCTTAGCATGAGAGATGACCTTATATCAAGAGAGGATTGAGTAGTTGATGTTTCATCTCAAAACATTGGATATTTGATTATGCATGTTGTAGTGGAACAAAACTCACGTCAATAGTTTATAGCTCCAATCAAAAGCGTTTACCGATCAAAAAAAAGATTCAAGATTAACGGATATTTGGATGCACCCTTTCTAATTTCCCAATACCACGATCTTCCCAAAAAAAATCAACTTCAAAATTACTGATTTCTAAAGCCTTTATTGACCCATCAAGAAATCACACTTTTTTCTCTAAGAAAGCAATAAATCATCAATTTTGGTAATAATGGAAAAGCTAAGACTGAAAGCCAAAATAACATCTCCACATGATTGCATGTTTGATCAAATCTAGCAAGCAACTAAATGTCCCAAAAAAAATCAACTTCAAAATTACTGATTTCTAAAACCTTTATTGGCCCATCAAGAAATCACACTTTTTCTCTAAGAAAGCAATAAATCATCAATTTTGGTAATAATGGAAAAGCTAAGACTGAAAGCCAAAATAATATCTCCACATGATTGCATGTTTGATCAAATCTAGCAAGCAACTAAATGACAAAGTAACCAAAAACTTACAATAACAGAAGTGCCCCCTAGTCCTCGATGATTGACAACAACAATCTTCCATCCTTTCTTAGCAAGAGCGTAAGCAATGTGCTTGACATACTGGATTCCAATACAACAGAATATGTTAAGTTCATGTCAAGGAAAAACAGAGTTGCCTAACATTCACTTCAAAAATTCAGTAATGTCGAGAACAATAAAACCTTGTCCATTCATTCATGAATGCCTTGATAACCAAATTGCAGAATCAGATAATTTGTGGATAATGCCTAGTTCAGGGCCATAAATTTAGCAAAAATAATTCCCATTAGGCCATGATCAAAGAATAGAGATTATTTCATTCCGTTTTTTTCTTTTAATCCTATAACAAATTTCATAGAATATAATGATGCAGAATTTAAGACATCCATCATTCACAAGAAACACATCAAACACAGCAGATAGGAAGATGCATGGAAGTGGAACAGACAAATTTGATCAGTAGCAGCAAATAAATTAAGACCAGCAACAAAGTATGGCATGATAATAAAATGTGAGTTGCCAGCTCGAACTTCAAACAGACTCAAATTTTCAATTAACTTTGTCTCACCTTCAACTTCGTCAGATTTTTCTTGAAATTATCAATTACAATTTAAAATAAATAAACTCTATGTTATGAGTCCTGCAGTATAGATCCCCATACCCAACTGGTTCAGTCCTATTCACGAAATCTGGGCCATGACAGTCTGGGGTTCATCCAGGGTTTGCCCCAAGTACCCTATGGGTTCTGAAGTTGAACCCAGGCAAGGCCCACAGAAAACAGAAGAACATTCACACGACAGGAAATTACAAAAAATTAATTTAAAGACAGGATTTTACAAAGAGGACCCACAGGATTACTACGCTGCCCAAGGCAAACCATAGACAAAATCAAACAGGACCCATGGAAAAACACTTTTTTTAAAACAAAAGAACATTTACAAGACAAGAATTTACAAAAATTTAATGTATAGCCTAGAAATTACAAGGGCAATGGCTTAAATGATTGATTACTTTACAGTTAATTTTGTAATTACAACTGCCATTTACTGAAGGAATATTCTCAAATGCTTGCTCAAAATTGATAATATAGCATAGTATGATTATTATAAATATAGCAAGTCAATAATTATTATAGGCATAGCATGCCAAAATGCTATGTTATCCGATCTGCCCACAGACCAGCTGGATTTATGTCATCCCAGTCCAATCCACCTACGACTACAGGCAGAATGGGCTCGGGTTTTTCTTATAGAGGCCCGAAGGAGGAAAGTGAGGAAATATATGAGAACAGTACCAGTTAGAATGGGCTCCAGGGCATGCACCTGATCGATCGCAGAGTCAGTTGCTCCACATGAATGCCATTGTTTAGGATGGGGAAAACTAGTGAATGGGAAAGTTTGGCTTCTAGGTGTTGAATAGATATGGTACCAAGCACCTGACATGAACTCCAGATAATAAGCTCGGAGGTCTGCTACTACAAAACCCAGTTTCACCACAGGGTTTAATGTGCCAAAGCTCAACCAACTCCAAGCCCATTAAAAGAGAGGGGGGAGAAGGAGTGAGGGTAAGTTATGAACCACAATTCCCACCCAACCCATGGAACGCACTATAGTTCCTACCCAACAAAAACAACTATTCCCTACACCCCAAGGGGCTGAAGGGGCCCTCCCAATGAGCCCATTCCAACCAAAGAAGGATTTGAGGGAACCCAGGTGAACCCTGAAAGAGCACACAGGAAAAACTGAAAGGGGTGGGGGGGAGGGGTGAATCAGTATTTTAAACTTTTGAACTTTTAACATCATAAACACCACATAAAAATAAAGAGAGAAACCATCAAAACGCAAACACCAAATTTCTCGTGGAAAACCCTTACTAGTAAAAAGCCACAGCATATAGTAGCTTTCATTAACACAATGGGCACCAACCCAGATTACATAAGTGATCACCAACTCTCCTTGAAGTACCAACTCCGAATAGCTTAAGCATCAACTCCAGTCAGCTGAGGCACCAACTCAAAATTAGGAACTAAAAATGAATTACAAAAGTCTGAGATGAAATAACAGCACTCAGAAAAATAAACAACAGCAACTCAATACTCTTCAAAAAATAACACATCCTAAACATCATCGACTCATTTCACTTAGCAAATATGATTGCCAGAAAATATGTGAAGCTACAGCACAGCATCCATGATCTCATATATCTTCAGAAATTACACATCTGATAAAACACTTACTCATCAGTCCATAGTTACCTTCACCACTCACCCCTTTTTTTCTTCACATTAAAATCCTTTTCACTCCAATTCACTAGCAAGGTATTGTATCTCACCATATGAAGCTTGACAGCAATAATATATCTCAGCAATGATATGCTTGACATTTTTTCTTTCTTATTTCAAATGCAGCATAACTCCCCTCACCAATCTCACCTTCGACTACAGCCAAATATCATCAATCACAAACATACGTTCTTTTTTGCCATCAAATATACTTACCCGCTCGGTGATAACCAACATTGTACATTACAGACTGTATGTCCACTCTTTCATGCAAACCAAAAAAAAACCCGACAATAGTTTTTGAATATACAAATATATTCTTCAGAAAAACATAACACCCAGTATTACTCAAAAAAAATCCTCATGGCATGGACCAGTCAACGCACAGCCAAGCCTGGCATACATTTATTATAAACAAAACTGAAGACAAAATCTCCTCACTTACACATCCACGACTTCCATGTGCGTGAATCCAATAATATACCGCACCCTGACAAAAAACATTTCCAGCGATATATAAGTAACGCACCTTCATACACAGCACGCGACACCCCAAGAAAAAACTACTGTTAAAAATGGCAGAAGTAGAACATTTTACAAATGTGCGGCTCTTCTTTATTTCACAAAAACACCCAGCCATTTAATAAAAGACATTGCACGATTCTTTTTCTTTTCACACGACCTTTCCCCTATTTAATGCTGCCAAGAATACCCATAATAATTTATAAATATCATTTCAAGTAATGTATAGAGCAATGCCCAGCAGGGAAAAATATCAATGCACAACTCCTATACAGCCGCCTCCAATCACACGTTACAAAGGAATCCGATCATTAATTTATGCAATGCATATTTACCTTAGCAGCCACATCAATGAAATCGACCCTTAGGATATTCAAACACTGACATGGCACATGCTCTGACTAAGCACAAATCAGCAAGAGAAGTACACAGGTAGGCTGCTTAAGCAGACAACCAAACAGCTCAACCCAATTCTCTATTATGTAGAATAATCCTTCAAAATTTACACTACCTTGATCATCAACCTTAGACTTCAATGACGATTATGGTAGGTTTTTGATTCAATAGATTGTATTTTTAGTTCCAATTCTCTTTTTTCTCCTTGTTTGTGCTTGCAAATGAAACGAATATCATTTTGAACTGTTAAAGATCATTTTATGTGTTTCATGTATAAGCATCTTGAAGTTTTCTGCTTTTATTCTAATTTTCTACCTGACTGTCATGGCTGAATTTTGCAAACAAGACTTGTCAAGTACCATTTCCCAAGTCTTTGGACCTCATTTTGGCTAGTTCACACTTGCCAGATTTTGAAGATTCTTGTAACTGTCATGCCCCTGCCTAAGAAGCAATATAAACCTTATTCTAATCAACGAAAAAAATGTCTTATTTATAAGACATCACAAGTTCTAAATTCTTAGAAGGCAGCGATCATCTAGAACAAAGGACGGCAGGTTAACTAATGCAGCAATTTAAATAAATATACAGTGCAACTTTAATAGCAGCCAAACTAGGCCGACTACATCTGCAAACATTGGTGCCCAGATTAGAAGTCAAAATGCATAAATAAATAAATTGATATTTCCTTATGTTGACCCACACCACCTCTCCATCTTGGCACCCATTTTTCATAAGTCAAAAATTAAATAAAACATATTTTGTACTATGGGCCAACCCTCCCAAGTGTGGCATCCACTCTTGTAGCATTTAAAATCAAAAATAAAAATATTCAGTAGAGGGTTGAGGGCCGACCCCCTAGAAATGAGCACCCATCTGTGCAAGCAAATAAATTAAATTAAATTAAATTGTTGCTATGTTGAGCCAACTTCCTTGAAGAGTCACCCCTCATGGGTGAAAAGGTGTAATTGGCATGGTACATAAGAAGATAAGTTTGAGATGAGAGTGGAGAAGATTACAGAATATTATTCCTATTTGGAACAGATAGAAAGGATAATAGATCAATCAAGCAGCAGCATCTATAAGAGCAGATCAACCCGTAGCATGTATATATAAGCAATCAGATCAGTAAACCATTGTTTATTGCAGGCTGTAGCATTACTATTCAATTACGATATGCATAAATATGTATGTGTCATGTATTGTTTAATGTGTGGACTATGATATATGTGTAATAATGTATTTGATGAATAATCCTTAATAAGTGGATATTGGCAATTATGTGGAATGATTAGATTTCCAATCTGTCTGTCAATTTGCTGCAACCAACCATGAGGTTAGGAAAGGAGTACAAGGAGGGAAAAACTGTTATGAGGTCCTCTTCTAAGCATGCCACCTCATGGTGGTCACGGATAGTCCCCTGAGGCCAAGGGGGCACAAGGAGTGCCCTTCCCTTGGGCTTAGAAGGGAAGGACACTTCGGACACCCTATTGTGACTTCCCCACCAACCTCAACAATGCTTGATTATTGGAATGGATTCAATGGGATCTTGATCATAGACGGTGAATAAGGTGGCACAAGTAGAGAGAGCATATAAAAGTGCCCTCATTAGACACACCACCTCATTAAGGATGGACGGCGGAAGGCCACATGAGGCCAAGCAGGATGGTATATCCACTCTTGGGCCTAGGATAGACAGTCACTTTGGGCATCCTATCGTGTTTCCTTATCCGGGCCGTTATGATTGAACCTAAATAATAAATTATATATATTACGTGATTAAGATGATTATGAATATATGTTCTCTAACCCTAGTAGTAATAATTGATATTATGTATTGTACTTTTTATGATTGCATAACATGATTGCAGGTTCTCAACCAAGATCTATCTTGTTCAATAATTTAATTGATAAATGATATCTCTAATTCTATTTCATTCCTTGCTTGGCTTGGAATTGTGAGTTTTAGGCCAAAAACTAGGGCATTCACAAAAGAGGACATTACAAGTGGTGTCAGAGCATTGTTCTTGCCAGCCTAAGGGACAAACACCAATTAATGCAACTTAATCAAAAGGCTTTAAGGGCTCTAGAGAGGGAAAAGAAGAAAATTGCAATGAGAAAAGACAATGCAAGAGGTGAACAAATGGAACAAGAATTTAGGACCTTTATGGAACAAACAACCCAAGCTCTACAAAACATAAACACCGCCATAAGTACTCTTAGATCTAACCAAAGGAATGAGAGAGATGTCACTTCTAGCCAATCCGAAAGTGACAATAGAACCACCTTAGGATCAACCCCAAGAACTACTAGGCCTCCCTTCTTAGCTAGGGATGGGTTGTCACGAGGAAATGAGGAGATTAACACACCTAATCCCAATATGAATGAACTTGTCGAAGCATACACAAGGCTTGACCTTGAAGTTAAGAAGAGCATTCCAATTATGGTATATTATGAGGCCGAGATAAGAACGAATCATAGAAAGGAGAGGATTCAAACTAATCAAGTTTTACAACACTAAGTAGGAAAATTGACCATTCCTAACTTTGATGGGTCGGGAAAATCACAGCCCATACATGGATGCAAAAACTATAGACCTACTTGACCCTTAGCCCCATGTTAGAGGAAGATGCCGTCACATTTGCCATATTGCATCTAGAAGGAGTCACTCATGATTGGTGGCACCATGGCTTAATTACCCAAAACCATTGAAGATTAAAGACCTAAGATACCATCAAGAAAAAACTCATTGAGAGGTTTGACCAAAAACATCCCCAAAGAAACTTTAAAGTGTTAATAAGGCAAGAAGGAAGCCTTGAAAATTTTAGACAAAGTTCCAAAGACTAGTAGTCATGGTACATGTTGTGAGGTTTTCACACCATCGCCCCATTGCAAATGGGGACCCCCTCTTTTGCTTTGGTGGTAGGAGTAATGGTCTTAGGTAGTCTTTGTTGGTGGCATTTTTCAAGTCCTTAGGTCCGGCGAGTGAAGTTCGAGAGTTGGTTTTGGCAATTTTGGCCTGCTGGGAAGTCAAGTCTGTTTGGAACATGTGCGAGAGTTGTGCTAAATTTTTCAGGAATATGCAATTGAAACCAAAGCATTTGCGATGAAACAAGTTTAAACCTTTAGAAAATCCTTGTTCCAGCTTTAGTTTGACCTTAAAAAGTCACGACAGATTGTGGGAGGTAGCTTTGCTGAAGGCGCGCTGAATCCTGAAATTTGGCTAAGTCCTGAAATATTTTAAAATCCCCCAAAATCTAGAATCTGCGCCTTAACTCCTATGAAGTTGGAACCTATCTCGAACATCCTGAAAGGTATTTATACAAATATAACTTAAAGTATAAGTCTGATTAAATAAATCAAACTCATACTTAAATGTTATATTTGTATAAATTATCCCGCCCTTCAACTGAAAAAATGGCTTAGTACAAAACTGCAAAACTGCCTTGTCCTATGACTGGGTGGATTCCAACCTCCCATAGGACAGAATTTGTCTCATGGACTCAAAATTTACACCCCTCCCTTGTAGCGTGATTTCATTTCCTTAGTTGGAGTAATGATGTTTGGGAGAAGTTTTAATGACATCCAACCTTTGGAGGGCAAGTTAAGTTGTGTTCTTCTTGGGCGGAAATGTCATGTCCTTAGGACAATTCCGCCATGGTCTAGCCCCACTTCTTTCCTCCCCCAAACGATGGTAACTGAGATATGATGATGAGGTAAAGTGAGCATTTGAAGAAGAGGATGTGTTGGAAGATTTTCCAAAGGCTTGGCATAGGGAAGTTAGAAGTCTTAATGACTTTGGAGCATGAAATAGAGGTTGTCCCATGACTGGTCGGAATTCGACCAGTCATAGGACATGAATTTGTCCTATGGGCATCAAATTTCCGCCCTTTCTTAGCCTTTTGGGATGGATTCCTTGGGGCATGATGAAGTATTTGAACAAGTTGTGAGTCAATTCAAGGTTGGGGGGTGGATTTTGGTGTGTTCTTCTTGGGCGGAATCGTCCCATTCATGGGGCATTTCCGCCACATACTTCAGACTTCCAATTCCTTTCCTCCAAATGCTACTTGTCATCAAGTCATGAAGTTGATAAAGTAGACAATGAGCTAAGGAGTAAGTGGGGCATTAGTGGAAGACTTGGCATGAGGTTAGAGTTCTAAGTGTCTTGGTGACAAAAATTGAAGCTTGTCCCACAACTGGTCGGAATCCGACCAGTCATAGGACATGAATTGTCATATATACTCCAAATTTCCGCCCCCTCTTGGATGATTGAGCAAGCTTCCTAAGGCAAGGACAATTTTTTAGACAAGTTTTATGTTGATTTCGGTTGGATTGGGTAAGTTTGGGAACACCTTAGCTTGGGCAAAATTGTCATATGGATAGGACATTTCCGCCACCTTCCTTCTTGGCACCCTTGCCCATTCCTCAATACACCCTTGGCGTCTAAACAATTGGTAATAACAGTCGGCCCCCATCATTGAGTGCATTCCCCTAACAGCAACGAAATTAAATGAAGCAAGTCGGCTTTAAGGTGGAGTTAATTTTGTTTGTTTTCAAAATCCAAAGCAATGCAAGTCGGCCTCTTAATGGGAGGAGTGCGAAGCATAAATAAGGAAGGAGTTGGAGATCATTTTTACACCAAATAGCATGCAATTTTCTTTCGCCAATGGGCAGTTTGAGCAAGCAAATTAGACATTGGGAGTGTTATCAAGTCCATCTCTCTAGCATTTCAAGTGGAGGGATAGGTTGACATGATCTTCAAGAAGCAACAGCAAGTCGACATTCACTTCAAGGACCAGAATCTCAGAATTTACTTAAAGAAAGCTCTAGGTTTGTACAGAGTCTGATTTTTCTTTCAAGAGGTAAGCACAAAGTGGAAAGGTGGTGATAGGATATTTAAATGTTTTGATTCCCGCAATCTAATCCCATCCTTTTCCACATTAAGATCTCAGTTTTCAATCCTTAAGGGTGTTAAATTTCAAGCACAATTAGAATTCAATATTGTTTGCAATCTGAAAGTAATGATAATTATCATGGCTAATGAATTGAGTTGTTTGGAATCTCGTGATCTTATAAGGTAATTCATGGTAGAGGAAATATGTGGAAAACTGGAAATGAAATCATGCCTAAAAGTTTTAATCCAACTTCATTGAGTTCATCCAAGGATTTTATTTCCTAATTTTCCTATTCTCAGTATTGTGGCATTTTGAACAAAGATAAGTAAGATATGTTTCCTTGCTGTTTTGTAGGCTAAGGGAGATGTTCGAAACTCCAAGAGGATGCCCAAGACTTCAAGTTCGAGGACTTCACGAGGGAAAGGAAGAGCAACCCAAAGCGAAAGGTGGATATGAAGGAGAAAGGGCTGAATGGAAAATCTTGGAACTCTTGGAAACAAAATCATGGGAAGTTATTTTCCTTGGAGAGCAAATATTGGAACAACTTAGAAGATCAAAGCAAGGAGGGTATGCATGTCCTCCATCATCACGCCCACAAGTGGGAAGGAAGTTCACACCAAGTTACCGAAGGACATGACATCAAGGCTATTCAAATTGAGATCAAGTTGGGATTCAAGATCGAGATTAGAGGGACAAGTCCAATCACTTGAAGACATTTCCAAATGCAACCAAGTTCAAATCAGATCAGGTGCAAGTTCAAGGATGTCAATCCAAATCATGCCATAAGAAGATTTCCAAGAGTGAAAGATGGAAGAGTTGAGAGGACGGAGTAATTTGGGAATATGTCATCTCACTCATCTTCAAGGAGTTGATAAATTCGGAAGGGTTAATCAAACTTAGAAATGTTGAGTATCAAGAGATATTTTCTCTACACAAGGAGTGATCAGAGCTACAAGATAAGGATGATGAGGTGGCAATTGGGTGTCTTCTCTAATCAGAAAATTCCAGATTTCAAGCACAAGCAATCACAGCACGCCAAGTGTCCTATTTTCTCATTGCTTGAGAAATCATTGTAATTTTCCTATTGGCCCATGATTTGGTGCCCTCATGTAATTGGTTGAAAATTTAGCAACCGTAATTAGGGTTTCTAGGATTGAATCTTAGCCCTTGATATCAAATGAATCTTGGCCCGTCGTTGTAATTGGACAACTATAAAAGGCCAAGGCTGTAATGAGCCTGCCAGGCTCTTTTGCTAAATTCCAGATTCACATGCACTTCTCACCAATAACCAATCTATGTTCACTTTGATAAAACAAAATATACTCTTTTTGTTTTTCCAATATAAAATTAATAAACTAAATAACATTAATTAAATAATACTCTGCGAATAACTGGAAACCAATTGCTAATTAAGTGTGGCTTTAAATACCGTTTTCCACCATGCATATACAAATGCCAATGATATTGTGCTGGCTATGTCACTCCACCTCCCTGAATCTGTACTGTTGGCTGGCCACAAATGCTAAGATACTACGGACGGCTTTCAAACAAGCCGCATTCTGTTTAACTCCACCCGCATCCACTATATCCTCCACGCGGTGTCCAGTCTCACCATGCGCGGCTTCCCATACATCTAACGCGGCATGCAACTTCTTTGTGGTGAAATCCTTCTATGGCGAAAGACCAAACTTGGAGTTTTGCTGAAACTCACGTGCAATGATGGTAGGTTACAACTGCAATTCCTTACGCAGACTCAGAAATTATGCCTTCAATACCCACACTGATCTCCAAGAACACATACACAATTCACCAAATTAATATCTGATTCAAAGTGCCAAAGTACTTAATCGAATTTACAATTCGATTAGTTTCAGATTTCCAAAACCTCACAACTTCTCCAGAGCACAAGTTTTAATAACAAAGCATAAGATAATAACATCTATTCCAGAATTAATTGTTTTTCTCAGTGTGCCAATTAATTATCAACAAACTCCTTAGATAACAATCTCCAGTATAAATCCAATTCTCTCCTTAGCTACAAAAATACAATAGAGAGATCTTGCAATTGTTTACCTCAGCACAATTGCAGCAGAGAAGAACTCAGAAATCCTTATACTTCAGCAAGGGCACAATTCAGAAATTTCCGGCACAGAGCCACAAAATCAAAAGTTTAATCAATAATCAAATGCCAATCCCAATGAAATGAGCTCATATTTATAATCCATCCTTGGCCACAGTTTCCCAAAAAGAGCATCAGTTCATAGCTCTTTTAATTATCAACTTCTAAAACATTATTATAATAAAGTATTATAACAATATGACTTTAATTATTAATTAATAAATATGAGCTCGTGCAATAAATCCAACATCCGCTGCAGGTGACAACTAACTGCCAGAGCCACCCACTGCACTGCCAAAAATGGCAACTGCCAAAAATAGACTTACTAAAAATAGTAAGTCCCCAGCCAAAGAACTGCACAAACTGAATATAGTCTAAAGCACTGACCACTGCCGATACTGCCCTGCCAGAAATAGAAACTGACCAAACTGACTTACTAAAAATAGTAAGTCCAGACTTACTAAAAATAGCAAGTCTGCCAACTGGGACCCTCAAAACCAGGCGTCAACTCACGAGGGTCGTGATAATGAGCTGACAAAGCCACTGCCAATACCTGCTAAAATTGGGGACATCACAAAGGCCTTCTCATTTGTAAGAGGGAGATTCAAGAGTTAGTAGTGGAGAGGTAGTGGGATAGAGTAGAGTAGGCTAGCCAAGGGAGACTTGATCAAATTGTTGTTATCATACTATCAAAATTATTCCTTCTTTCATTGTTGGCTTTCATGGTGAATGTATGTGACATTTGGAGTATTGCATGGTTTCCTCAATCTTTCACTTGGAGTAGATTTCTTTTCATGTTGAAGTAGTTAGTTGGATGAAAGTAGTTGTGGATGTTTTCTTGTTTGACTCGATTAAAACAAGGCCACTAGCCTCTTGCTGATTGTAAGGGTGCCTTGTGTGGTAAGCTAGTGATTGCTCTTTACTTCAATTGATATTCAATCTTTAGTTTGCATCCATAGATGGGATTGGAGAGGAGATATTGATATGAAAATCATTTGAGATCCTTACAAGCTTGCACTAGGTGAAGTTGAGGTCGTTGATAAGATTTCACTTGGTCGAGTCCAAGTCATCCATGATGAAAGATCCCCAATCCCGGATACCAAGAAATTGCAATGTTTGAATCTTTGACCAGCGGTTTAATGTTCTGATTGGAATTTCTGAATTCTGATTTGAATGTCTGATTTTTTCTTGTTTTCAAGTTT
>MU227831.1:3442329-3456169 GCA_018584345.1 Thuja plicata | reverse complement strand
AGGGCACCATCGGTCAACTACCACTGGACTGGGAGTTCCTCCTAAAATTTAGGAGCACCTCCTTAAAAATAGGAACTTTACAAAAAGTTCCCAAATCGATCCATGGTGTCTCCTGACACCTCCTGGACCACTCNNNNTCAACTCCTAAAAAATAGGGATAGCTCCTAAAATTTAGGAAACTATCCAGAACTGATCAAACAGGCTCATATAGCCCTCATATGTCTTTCACTGCCCCATATAGCCTCCCTGCTCACTCTGTCCGACCTACGGAAGCCAGATATAGGCCAAACCTGTTGAAATAGTTGTCACTAGGGAAGGCGCAAAATTGGGGACATGACACATGATTCCTTGCATTCTTAGTTAGAAGTAGAATTAGAAGTTAAGCTTAAGTTCAAGTTGATATAGAAGAGCTGGAAAAGAAAAAGCTATATTTTCATCGCACATTGTGAAGCCAAATCTTTAGAAGTGCAAGAGTTGATATCCATTGAATGAATAGCATAAGTCCCCTTAAGTGATTACCAATAAATCACATTATTTCAGTGAACGAGTGTCCACAATAAAAGGAACGTTAAAGTCATTTTGTGATCTTACTTTGCAAGCTTAGCATGAGAGATGACCTTATATCAAGAGAGGATTGAATGTTTGGTGTTTATCTCGAAACATTGAGTATTTGATTATGCATGTTGTAGTGGAACAAAACTCACATCAACAGTACCTAGAATATCCAAGGAAAGGCTCACCTACCTATTCATAGAGGGATTGTCAGATACCACTTGTGGCCTAGTAAGTGCCTTGGACCCTACCATACTCCAAGAAGCAATCCTAAAAGCTACTTGGCTTGATACCACCCAAGCAAAGGAAATGGATCACTCTGGAAAGGAGACATCAAAGGATTAAGCACTTCTATGGAAAGGGTGGGCATGAAAGAATATTTCATTCTCAAAGCGCTCAATAAGAACTCCAAAAGAAAAATCTATGCTTTGATCACAAAGGGCAATGGTAGCGTGGACATGTTTGTGAAAAATAACACCAAGAGAAGAAGTTGTGCTTCAAGTGCAAAGATCCATGGAAGCTTGGGCATATTTGCAACCGAAGAGGCCTTGAAAGAAAGAACTTGTGATACAAGTGTGAAGAAAATTGGGCGCCAAGACAAGTGTGGAAGCAAAAACCAAGTGTGTGCAATGGAAGCAATACCTGACAAAGAAGAAAAAGGAAATGCAAGCAAGAAAACAAAGCATGATAGGGAGATCCATAGTTACACCGCCCTGGAGGACGCGGGGACGTCAGAATGAGGGGACAAGTTTCTAGGTAGGGGGGACAGAGGGGCCTCAATTTCAGGACCGCGGGGGGTGTGTGTGTGTATAGTTATACTATATACTATACATGTGGTACTTAAAATGCTAGTTATGAAAAGATGTATAACAATATAAGACATAAAGATGTAAAAAAGTAACTGTAAAATAGTAAATTAGAATTACTAAATACTTGAACATTGAACAATAAAATTTTAAATAATGAAAAGATGTATAACAATATAAGACATAAAGATGTAAAAAAGTAACTGTAAAATAGTAAATTAGAATTACTAAATACTTGTTCATTGAATTGAACATTGAACAATAAAATTTTAAACAGTCGAATCAGCAAATGGAAGAGTTCTATTATATAATAGATATCAAAAGTATGAATATCTAATCATAAAGATGATTACATTGAGTAGCATGATATGAATATCAAAACAAGTACAAACTACAAAATCAAAATGCCAAGGCCCAAAATGTAGTGAAAGGAAAAAATGAACAGAAATGAAGCTTGATAGTGTTTTGAAGGAATATAACACAAGAGATGGGCCCAACATACCCCTAGGGTTAGAATAGAACCCATAAAACAAATAAAAATTGTTTTTTTTTAAATGCACTTTATGTAGTTGTCGTGACGGGGGACGCCTAGGCGTCCCCTAAGGGGTCGAGGGACATTGTTTCGTCCCCCTATCCCCTTTGGGGATGTCGAGACGTCCCCGTGTCCCCTTCAGGGATGTCAGCGTCCCCGCATTTCCGACAGTCGGCAACAATTTAGGTGGCGTCGCTTGGGACGCCGAAACGTCTTCCCCATTGTTGGTTTACCCTACTAAAGATGGTTTACTGAGAAGGGGGGTGAATCAAAAAATATTAAACTCTTGATACTTCAAATCTAAACCTATGTTTCCCCTTGGTGATTCAAACAACAGCTACAACTGAAACTTGTAAACTCTTCATAAACTTGATAAAAGCATATATCATAAGCAAATAACATTCACGGTTATCAAGCATCACATGTAACACAAGATTTAACGAGGAAACCCAATTAGGGAAAAACCTCCGTGGGAATTGTCACCCACAAAAAGAAATACTCTTCTGAAGTATGCTTGGTTAAGAGCCAATCCTGTTAAAGATTACAAACACATTTGCTAGATGTGACCCTGTTAGAGGATTTACCTGAGACATGTTAAGATCTTCACCCTGTTAGGAGTGGCCTGGTTAAAGGACTTAGACACTCATCCTAGAATGTCACCTTTCTCAAGGATTTACAAAAAGACTTGTTAGGTCTACTCAGTTAAGAGATTTTCTGTTACAAAGATTAGTAAGCAACAGTGTACTAATTTGACCTGTGATTCTGTAAATATACTTTGCTTGATCAGATCCTTTGTTCACTCTCTGAAACTTACTGGCATCAACAACTCATCAGTCTCTCCTATGGACTAGTTATCCAACTCTTTCACTACTCTGCTCGGTAGCTCTTCAACTATTTACTTCGCCAGCATCTCTCCTCTCTCCTTACAAACATACAAACTCTTCAATATATAGGCCTTTGTTTTGCCTCTTAATCCTATTGATTAGGTTTTCCTTCAATTGCGCTCAGCCGTCAGATCATCTCAGATGAACTGATTCAATGTATTTGCAACCCGGTTAGGCGGTTAATCATGCCTTGTGACTTGCACTTTTCTTGGAACTCACAACTTTCCTTTTGCCGCTTAATCTTAACCTCAGATTTTGAACTTGATTTTTTATGACCGTAGATCTTGTAACAAACTTTGCCTGCATCCTTAGCATCTTCTTGATCTATGTGCCTTTGACTTGCACTTTTCTTGGAACTCACAACTTTCCTTTTGCCGCTTAATCTTAACCTCAGATTTTGAACTTGATTTTTTATGACCGTAGATCTTGTAACAAACTTTGTCTGCATCCTTAGCATCTTCTTGATCTATGTGCCTTTGCATTAGATTCATTTTGCTCATTGAATTCAATCTATGTTCATGCTTTGTTCCATGCTCGGTGACTCGGTGACTATCTTCACTCGGTGTCTGACTTTGCTCGGTTACCAACCTTGCTCAGTAACTGACCTTGCTCGGTGACTATCTTTTCTTTGCTCGAACGAAAAACACTTCTTATATTACCAACAGACTTCTCACTGTTCGGTAAGTAGGCTTGTTCCCTTTACCAACTTAACCTTTCTACTTAACCGACTTAACAACATCAAATGTTAAGAAGAAAACAATTATACCAATAGTATCTTATCATTGTCTGATCTTTATTATCTACCCAATTAAGTTCTTCTCCGAATGATATGGCAACTTAATATAAACCAAAAATCAATTGCATGACATCAATGACAAACTAACAACTGATCTAACCATTTTGCTTGCTTGTATTCTTCTGAACTCGGTCTTCATCATCATTACCATCAGTTGATTAGCACCCATGTCCCCGGTGTGTCCCCGTTCCAGGAACGTTGAAGATTTTGGGGGGGGGACGCGTCCCGGGGGTACACTGGGGAGATCTTAAAAGCATCCAATAAAAAAATGATGGTGCAGTAAACAAGTGGATCTTTGCGGAGGAACAAATCTAGTAGTGGTTCACATATAGTTGAGTTATGTCTTGCTTGTAGGAAGATTGTCTTTTTGCTAATGGAGGATAGTAATGGGACTTCTTAATCTAAGGGTTACACAGGTAAACAATCTCAAGCCGCCCCATCTCCTACACATTTCAAGTACATGGAAGCAGCCAAGTAACATCCTCTTAGTTGTCCACCATTCTCATCAAGTGCAGAATACGTCTCGGAATTGTTCATGAGGAACATCTCAAGGACAGCCAAACATCCCCACCATTACAAATAAAATAAAAATTAGATAATAGATAAAAGGGGCAAGGAGGCACACAAGGCCTCACACACCTCTTTTGAAACCTAACCTTCCAAATGAGGCATAGTCATAGGAGGTCCAGTTGTCATGTTTTATATATCTTAATGTTGTGTCTATTCTTTGAGATTTTATAGCCTTTGACCGTTTTCCCATTACACTAACATTATGATTTGTTTTAAGCAGTTCTATAAATTCCTATATTTTGGATTTCATTACTTTCCCTTCTATTTTCAATTTTATTATTTTCCTTGTTTATTAACATTATATTCCCTACCATCCTACAAGAAAGGCCTACCTTCGCTTCTGTCTCCAATACATGTTCTTGTCCCAGAAACACCATGGAATATAGGTTGGTATCTATATAATCTATGGTCAATTAACCTTCTTGGCTGATCTTTCATATCTTGTCCTTTCTGATAGTTGATAATGTGATTAAAATTTGCGCAAAAATTCAAAACTGGTGGGCATACAGCCTCAAAATGGAAATCATATAATCATACCACAAGACTAAACAAGCATTCAATAATCGCACTAAAAATTGACATCAAAGAAAAGAAAAACAAATGTGTAAGGAAGAGATATTTAGCATCCAGAACAAAAGAACTGAGGTCAATCTAAAGAAGAGTGATAGAGATCTTACAGGATCTTTAAAATCGCTTGTCAGACCAGGAATCACAATCACTATAGGCGTTGAGTTATTCCCTGAAAAGGGCATGTTTAGGCTTGCAGGTCTTTTAATAACTGCAAATTTGAGAATCCAACTGATCAGAAATTAGAATATTCCTTCATAAAGATGGACTGAAACATAGCATTACTAAGATATGAGGATTGGTACCAATCATTCTGCTAATTTTATCACATTAATTAGACCCAGCTTATGAGTAAAAGAATTTCAGGAATATGTAAGACCTATGAAAGAAATATTTTATTCCCAGATTTATTAGATGTGGCTTCTAGAAGATCCGTAATAAGAGTGAAATGATCTTTTCACCATACAAGTGGTATGATGATGTGAGTGGAAAACACAATAAAGATGTGCCAAAATGAAATAACACATCAAAAACAACTGTAGCCTGCCTTTAAGATAAACTCATAAAGTCAATTGTAGCTTTATTTGCATTCCACGTCTCAGAACATGGAAGAGCTGTGACTGTCAATAGCAATACAGGTATCATACAAAGTGCTAAAAGATCTTACTGTCATCATCTATAAGCCAATCCAGAGCAATAGTTTCCCCATCCAAAGAGAGGAATATCTGCCTGCATTATCATGTTTAAAAACACATGAGAAATTATAAAAAGCTTTGTTTTTAATTTGCAGGATACATATCACAAAATGATTCTGCTCTATCATTTTATAGAGAAGAAATCCATGTAAAGTGCATCGGTAAAATTTCTCCAGAGTTCAGGAGTACAAATAATAAGCATAAATGGTGATGAGATATTCAAACTTCATTTTAACTGTGAGAAAACAGAGTCCTGAAAGAAGACCAGTTCATTGATTGGGAGTATCCAATTCATTTATAAAGGTCTCCTTTCATATTATCACTAATTTTATTTCATATTGTGCACAAATAGTAAAATTACTTGAGCAGAATTTAGTGGCTAGTGAAAAAAAAAATTACATTTTATAGTTTGTCTAAAATAGTAAAACAATAATTAGCCAACTTCAATAAGCAATGTGTCACTATTGAGCACAAGGCGAGTTATTATAAGCCCTTGAGCATATTCTGATATAACAGATCTTGCCATATGTAGTGAATCCTGAAATATTTGACAATCAAGCAAAAAAGAAGCACCCAATTACCTATTCATTGCAATATAAATAGATTGCTAAGACTCAATAAACCCTAAATGAAAACCTCGGGATGAATATTCATGCAGAACACAATTAGTATCTCCCAACACATTCAAGCTCAGGACTAGGACAGCAAACGCATATGGACCAAATCAAAGATCCTTTGACTCTTTGAGTATTTGTTTTGAGTCTAGACTTTGGTTTAAGATCTACAGTCTACAGTTGCCAATGACTTGATTTTGACATTATTTATCCAAGATAAACATATTGAAATTTTAGAAAAATAGCTAGTCTGTAATTATTTTAGTCTTTAGATCATACCTTTCCACAACATTAAGGGCTTGGCTTGCCAATCAAGCTTGATAAACTTATTTGTATTCCATGCACTCTGTGCATTCAACATCTACTCTAGATTGTTTTTCCATAGAAATGAGTATTTTCATAAACTAGATAGAAGCAGCTTTATTCCAATGTTCAACCAAGCTTTGGTAATGTACTATATTTTCGTAAATGGAAAGTTTAATTATTACACATCATTGATGCACAACAAAAAAAATCAGTGGCATATTCCTCTGTTCAAATTATAAATATCAGAAAATTTAGCTTTTTTTCTGCAGATGTGGAAGCAAAGTCAGGTATGCCTATTCGGGTCGTAGGCATCCTTGTGCCCAGGACACTTCTGATCTGCACTTGGCATTAGTGACAGTGTTGGAGGGTATTTCTTGTGCATCCCTCTATCGTCAAAATGTAAAGAATAAAGAAAACGTGTTTCCACCTGTGGAGATGCATACCCATGGCTTGTTGTTTTCTTCTCCACCAATGGCATCAAGTTATTGTCCATTCAGAGTTCCATTTGTTCTAAATATCCATCTTAGAAGTATTTATAATTCTTGGTCACTAGAAATGTGAATTGGTGGGCTGCTTCAGTTGACTTTACATGCCAACCACAATGAGATATAGCAAAGTATATGAATCAAGATCTTTGTTTTTTACAAAAAGTAAAATCTGTCCCACAACACTGGGATAATGACCCACTACATAGTAACATTCAACCTAAACAAGCCAATAACTCCTGCTCAAGAAGACAATAAGAAAAAAAAAAGCATGATTTTTCTTACCTTTGGTATTCAAAAACTGGTGGGTTGCCAAAAAAATGCAGAAAAGCAGTTTGCAAATGAGGGCTGCAAAGCCACGGTGTTGGCCAATACCTGTTTCAACACCAAAAATCACTCAATACAATCACATTTTGATAAATAAGAATTAGAAAAATATGTGTGTGTGTGTGTGACAATTTGGATAAAATATTGCTTGCATTGCTACACTTCAAAGGAAACTGAGCATGATTGTGTATGTGTGAAAATCTACCTGTGTAGTCAACCATAAACAAGTCAGACAAGTTAGTAAAACACCTAGCTAACACAAAGATGATCACACACCTCCAATTGAGCCAAAATGGATGCACCCACAATCTATTGATTTGCTCATTGGTTAGAGAATGTGGATATGCTCTCCAAACACGGTTTATGGATTCTCCAAGATAATGCAAAGCTCACTAATGATCAAATAAAGCTACAAATGCAACTACAATGGAGAATGAGATGATAATCTAATGCAAACTAATTATGAAACTAACATGATAAAGATGATAATGCAAGATTGATACTAAGATTATCAATGCTATTAGAGGAGACAAAATGGAAGAGGGGAAAGGCTCAAGGTTGCTCACACATGTGTGATAAAATCCCAAAGAGGAAAGAGGGGACAACCTTGTAAAAGTGTAGTTGGCTATTTAAGGAAGGTGGTTGGCCACCTTGGGAAGGGTTGCTCACACATGTGTGAGCAACCTTAGGAGGCTAATCTTTGTAGGAATCCAAAAATTAGCATAGTTAATCTAGGATTAACCATGAGGGTAGGTTTAAGAATGATGGTGATGGGTGTAGGTTAGGGATTTAGGTTTTAATTAAATAGGATTTAATTAAATCAAGGGATTAGGATTTGAGGAGATTTAAATAATAAAATTATTCAAATATTAATTGAAAAGGGGGTAAATGTATTTAAATAGAATTTAAATACAACTAGGGCTTGAGAAGAATAAATGAATATAACTAATTAAACAAATCTAATTAACTATATAGAAGAAAGGGGAAATATAATTAATTAAATAAAATTATCTATATAGCCGGGATCAATTAATTAAACAAGATTTAATTAATTAAGGGGATAAATGTCATAGAAGTATAAGGGACGTTTTTAGACATCTACAGATTGGCATCATCATGAACATTGGCCAATACCTATTTCGAAACCTAAAATCGATCAATACAATCACATTTCGATAAATAAGAAATTAAAAACGTGTGTGGGTGTGGGTGTGGGTGTGGATGTGGGTGTGGGTGTGGGTGTGCATGTGCATGTGTGGGGGTGTGCATGCATGTGCATGTGTGGGGGTGTGCATGCATGTGTTGGTGTGCGTGTGTGTTTGTGTGCATGTGTGTGTGTGTGTGCGCACGTGTGTGTGCGCGCGTGTGTGTGGGTGTGTGTGTGTATTTGGATAAAAAAATTCTTGTATTGCTACACTTCAAAGGAAACTAAGCATGATTGGCATCATCACGTTTAGCTGTTAAGGAAACTAATAAGTAAATTCAGTAATTACTTGGCTTCAAGTTATCATTGAGTACCAACACTAACTAATAAGCAAACAGAGGTTGAGCATAAGATCTTGATGGTTATCTACAGAAGCATGTAACCAATTTACACTTTGCACGTACATGTGTGTGTGTGTGTATTTGGATAAAATTTTGCTTGCATTGCTACACTTCAAAAGAAACTAAGCATGATTGGCATCATCACGTTTAGCTGTTCTGGAAACTTAAGCAAATTCAGTAATTGCTTGGCATCAAGTTCATTGAGTACCAACTCTAACTAATAAGTAAACAGAGGTTGTGCATAAGACCTTGTGTGTGCGTGTGTGTGCATGTGTGTGCGTGTGTGTCTGTGTCTGTGTCTTTGTGTGTCTATGTGTGTGTGAGAGTATTTGGATAATATTTTGCTTGCATTGCTACACTTCAAAGGAAACTAAGCATGATTGGCACCATCATGTTTAGCTATTCAGGAAACTAATACGTAAATTCAGTAATTACTTGGCATCAAGTTATCATTGAGTACCAATTCTAGCTAATAAGCAAACAGAGGTTGTGCATAAGACCTTGATGGTTATCAACAGAAGCGTGTAACCAATTTACACATTGCATGTACGTGCGTGTGTGTGTATTTGGATAAAATTTTGCTTGCATTGCTACACTTCAAAGGAAACGAAGCATGATTGGCATCATCATGTTTATCTATTCTGGAAACCTAAAAGTAAATCCAGTAATTACTTGGCATCAAGTTATCATTGAGTACCAACTCTAAGTTCTAACTAATAAGCAAACAGAGGTTGTGTATAAGACCTTGTGTGTGTGTGCATGTATGTGCGTGCGTGTTTGTGTTTGTGTGGTCTGTGCCCGTGTGTCTGTCTGTGTCTGTGTCTGTGTCTGTGTCTGTACGTGTCTCTGTGTGTGTGTGTGCATGTGTGTGTGTGCGTGTTTGTGTTTGTGTTTGTGTGTGTTTAAGTCTGTGTGGTCTGTGTCTGTGTCTGTGTCTGTGTCTGTGTCTGTACGTGTCTGTGTCTGTACGTGTCTGTGTGTGTGTGTGTGTGTGTGCGCGTGTGTATTTGGATTAAATTTTGCTTGCATTGCTACTTTTCAAAGGAAACTAAGCATGATTGGCATCATCACATTTAGCTGTTCGGGAAACTAAAAAGTAAATTCAGTAATTACTTGGCATTAAGTTATCGTTGAGTACCAACTCTAAGTCTCTAACTAATAAGCAAACAGAGGTTGCATAACATCTTCCATGTATCTAATTAAAAGAATATTGATCAAAATTGGATGGTTCCTCAGCCTTGCCTACCTTTGATAAGGAAGGAATGTTGATTTTTATAACTGAGCACATTTTGAATCCAAGAGACGAAAGACTAAGAAAAAGGATTCATGCAGATTAATGGTGCAATGGAAGGATCTACTTGTAGAACTTGCCTCTGGGAGGGACCTGACATACTCCAGCACCTTTCAGTGTTCACATGGAACCAAACGATTCGGAAGGAGCAGACTTGCAACAATGCCACTACATTTCATTCAAGGGCACTCTTGACAAGTTTGTTTGTGGAAAGAATCAAGATAGAATAAGTGTAGACCTAATCCATTCTAGAAAATAGAAACAAGAAAGCAGACATTTATCCAGTCAAATTCAGCCTTATATGTGTCGTCAGAATTTGCTCACAAAAATGTAAAAATCAATTGATATTAAATTTAACTAGCAAAAGGAAGCAGGCCTTGAACATTTGAACTTAGTCAATCAACCTGATTTATATCATTAGCATTGCTCAACAGTGAAAAGCAAGCACTCCATCAAGTTTGATTTTAATTAAACTAGTAGAAAAAAGGTCTTAGAGACAAATATCCAGTAAAACTCAACATCGTTTATGTCATCAGAATTGGTTGACAGCAAGACGTAATCAATACCATATGTCTGACCTTATCCAGTAGAAGAAAGCAAGCTGAAGTCAGATATATCTGGTTGAATTCAGCTTCTTCTATATCATCAAAATTGTTTGGCAAAAACATGAAATCACTAAAACAAGCTAGTGCTTCACTTACCTAGAAAAAAACAGGCTCTTAGTCATATGTGTTGAATCAAATTCATCTTTAATTATGTCACCAGAACAATACAGAAGCAGGCAACTAACTGTAAAAAATGATCTTAAATTAACTAACAGAAGTAAGCAGACCTTTGTGAAATATGTTTAGTCTAATTCTGTATCATTAAAGTCATCAAAGTTGATTGAAAGAAACATGAGGTCAATCAAACAGAGTCGATCTTAAATTTGACTAGCAGAAGAATGTGGACATTACTCATATATATCTAGTTAAATTCTGCCTTATTTTCATAGTCCTGAATTTTCAACAGAAACAGGCAACCAATCAAACATTTTACATCTTAATTTTACCAGCAGAAAAAAACATGCCTTAATCACAAAAATCTACTGCAATTGAGTCTCGTTTATAGTCAGTGTTTCTTTACAGAAAGAATACACCAATCAAACAAGTTTGATCTTAAATTTTAAAAGCAGAGAAAAGCAGGCGTTGGCCACAATTATCTAGTCAAATTCAGCCCCATTCATGTTATCAGATTGCTTGACAGAAAGAGGCAATAAATCAAACTAGGTGTAACCAGCAGAACAAGGCATCTTAGTTATATAAGTCCATTCAAGTTCAGGCTGGTCTATAATGACAAAATTCAGGAATAGGCAAGCAATCAAACAAGCTTAATCATACGCCGTGGTATCCAGATGTTGATATTAGGTCTGACGGTGAAAAACCTAAAATCTTAAAACTTGAAATATACAAGCTAAATTTCTGAAAGAAAAAGCACAGTCACTAATATATAGTCAAAAATGGCATCATAATTGGTTGACAAAAACATGTACTCAACCAAGGCAGTTCGATTGATAAGTCGCAGAAGAAAACAGACTAGTCACATAATCCCAATTGCAATCAGCCCAATTTATGTCAGAGATGTTTTAAAAAAAAAACTTATGAAAGGTGTTTGACGGGAATGAATACACAATATAAATAAAATAAAAAATCCTAAGCCGTCAATTTAAATAGCAAAGTGAAAAATTACTTAAAAAGGGTAATGTTTAAAAAAAATTAGATGACTTAGTGATAAAAAGCTCTTTGCATCGTGAGCACATACATAAAATTAAGAATCCTGTTCGTCATCGAATAAGCTTGGTCTTAATTTAGCTAGCAGAAAAAGGCGAGTATTTCTCACACGTCTGTATATTTCCAATCGGGTGTCATTAACAATTAAAATGTTGCTTGTATAAAATGCATACATGAAGAAACAAAAGAAAACAAAAATCTGGGTTCTGGTATCCATACCTTCCCTTGAGTATTTGACACTTGGGCAGCAGCTGAGTTGCAATTTCGGAAGCTGGATCACAGATTAATCTCACAGAATTTCTTCCAATGCCAAATAACAGATCCCCAATCAAATGAATTTCAAGAAAATTATACACCACATAACCCATAATCAACACCAGCCCGAGAACATAGTACCAGAAGGGCATATTCAGAGCTGCTCTAATAATCACAATAGGCTCTAAGGCGTTTAATTCATTCACGCAGTCCATTGTAATCAAATTGTTCTTGGTTGTTACAGATTGCGCAGATGTTTTTCGCTCAAGCTAGCAGTCAAATAAAGAGTATGCCCGTGTTTCCCAGGACTGCTGCGAACATGCGGTAAAAATAATTGTTAGGTGTTTTTGGGATTATCTGGGCCAAAGATTGTTGAATAAAATATATGGTGTCTTTCCCCGCATGTTTTGTTCATGTGCAGTACTTGGTTGCAAAAGTTATGGAAGGCAATGGAAATGTGGAATATGATCGAAAAAGTCCAAATGGTTAGATGACGTGTGATTGGAAAAGTGCACAGTAGGATTTGTTTTACGTGAATGTTAGCCCACGACATTAATTCCAACGAATGAGGTCTGCAGAAAGAACAAATTCAGGCTGACTTCTGAGGATCTCCTTCGATATCGTCATTTTAATATGAAGAAAACAAATCGATATTTCCGAGGAGGGATCTAGGTTGAGGATCGACGACTGTTGGCTCTGAAAACGATATTAGAGACCGTCATATTTCGTATTTTATATTGGTCACATAATTCCTACCCTCTTTCTGCCCCTTTTTGTAAAACTCCATGTAGTCTTGTTACTTGGGCCAAAAGCATTTCAGCTATGAGAGAATGCGACCTAATTTGGGGAGAAGAATTTTAAATTGAATCCCACATAAGTAGGTGGATCCTTTTTATTTTTTATTTTTGGTTTTAAGTGGTGTCTCCGCGACCTAATTTAGTGCCCCAGTATTCTGTGTTTTGGATACTTGTGGCGAGTTAAGGTGAGACTAATCTCTTAGTAACTTAATTGTTGCACCTAGTAACTCATTCTCTTAGGCCCCGTTTGTTTGCGGGAATTGGACGAGAATTGGCGGCAACGCTTCCCAAAACAGATGAAATCCATTGTTTGGTTCCCTTTTTTGCAATTCGGGTTATGTGCGCAAAACCTGGTTTTGGCCCGAATTCAAGCGGCACCATCTTCCCAGTGAAAAGGTGGAATTTGTTTTCAAATTCGCGTTTTCATTGTTTCACAACCAAATTTTATGTTATTTCCGGTCCGTCATCTTCCCGTTACAATCTTCGGGTTTTCTATCGCCGACCGAGGGTTTTCGTTTTTCGCGTTTTGCGTTTTCATTGTTTCATCTGTCTGCGAAGGGTGTTCTGTCTGGTGTTCTGTCTGCGAAGGGTGTTCTGTCTGCGAAGGGCTTAGTGTTCTGCATTGCGAAGGGCTTATTGCGAAGGAACTGGTCTCTGAAAAACGGTATTTGCTCTGTGTTTTTTCATCTGTATTACAAACCCTATTATTTTCCTGGGCGGAATCTTTGTTGGTTTCATAAATCTGTAGTAACAGGCGTTAATGCTCTGTACATTGTTTAGGCATGGATTGGCATTTCATGTTTTTAGAATCATGGCATATTCCTCTACTTGATGCTTCTCAAGATGCATATTGATATCCCAGTTTATATTGAGTGACATTTTCATTTTTCACGATAAGATCTTGATCCGTGCGTCTAGTGAAAATTTTTTAGTTATGTTTTTCATATCGACGTCTGTCTTGTATGTTCAAACAACGATCCAATATCCTTTGATATGTGCATTTTGACCTGTGCGTCCCTGTCAAACATTATGTATATTATACATTTCAT
>MU227831.1:3349548-3399551 GCA_018584345.1 Thuja plicata | reverse complement strand
GAGTCAACCTTCTGGTAATCTGTTAGGATATACCTCAATTACAAAAGACTGTTAAGTCCTGCTCTGTTAAGAGACTTAATGCTTCAATGGTTAAACTGAAACAAAATGACCTATTTCTAATGTAACTAAATTTCAAATTTTCAGATCTATTTACATACAATATCTTTCTGATCAATGTATCAATACAATTCCTTTGTACTTAACTCCTTCTACTTTGTGATGCTGTGCTTTTATGTTCGTTGGTGTCTGCAAAATTCTTTAGCTCTCCCTCAGCTTGATTGATCAAGACTGCATGAAGTTAATTCTTCATCAGTTTCTCTTCAACATCTTCTATCAATTCACTCCCCCATGTATATGATGGCTTGTGGGAATGAATTATGCTTGTCTCTTATATAGACATGATATCCTTAATTCTTGATTCTTGATTCTTGGCGTGAAAAATAATCCAGCCAAATTGATTTATGGCTTTAACTCCTGATTTATCTGGTAGTTATCTTCTTGCCAGTTGTGCAAATCACTTACTTAACTATTGTCAAATAAAACAAATAAAACAACTAGTTAAGTCTATCCTTTAGCTCTGCCAGCTAGATATTTTGTCATTTTATAATCTCTCTATTCTGTTGGTCAATTCTGCAGTTTGTTGCCGGTGACAACTGCCAGTTCCATCGGTGTAACTTCAGTTAGCTTCGGGATCTCCGTCCGTCGGGCATCATTGGATCTTGCTCATCGGGAAACACTATTTTTAGCTCGTCGGGCATCCTTTGATTCTGCTTCATTGGGCAACACTAGCTTTTGCTCGTCGGGCATTACTGTGACTTTTATCTCTGTCTTTATCGATGGTGTGCACTCTGTCGATGTAGTCTGTCACTTAGTGAATACTTGACTTTTATGCATTGCTGAAAGCATAACCTTTGTTCCATTGATTCTCTGAATTCTTTGGCATTATGTATATGACCATATAGATGATATCAACTTGACATCAATGAAAATACAAACCATTAACTAATTTAATGTCTTGCATCATCTTCAACTTAATATAGTCAACCATTTAATCAGTTACATGTCATCAGTTTAGGCACCTATATGTGTTTTTTCTAATCCTACCACTATATACGAGTAGCCTACCCCTAATGTGTCAAATGAATTGTGGACATTAGAGTTCGATGGGAGTTGTGATAGAGTTTTGGCTCTGGAGATGGAGATGTTTTAATATCTCCTGACAAATTCAAGTTTCCTTTTGCATTTAAATTGGAGTTTGCCAACACAAATAAAACTACAGAATATGAGGCTCTCTTATTGGCTTTAGAACTGGAAAATTAAAAGGGAATCAGATAATTGAAAGCTAGGGGAGATGCTAAATTGATAGTCAAACAAGTGAAGAAGATGTATATCATAAAAAACAATAGAATCAAACATTTTAGAGACAAAGTCTAGGATTATATTGATTTGTTTGACGCCTTTGCCATAGAATCAATCCCTAGGAGTCAAAGTACAAAAGCAGATTCTTTGGTCGTTTCTATTTCTCTATTGCTTCCACACCTAGACTTTGTTGATAAGAATTTTCAAGTAGAAGTGGTGTATAGAACCAACATTCCAGATAATGTTAATCAGTGGAAGGTCTTTAATAATTATAAGTATATTCTAGAATTTCATGAGAATTCTTAGTCTTTTGCATATTGTTATTTTGAAGGAAATGGTATTGACATGGATGTCCCTAAAGGTGAAATAGACCCTTTGTAAAAAGGAAAAGAAGCTGAGATAATCCAATTGAAAGGAAACAAGATTCCTAAAGGGATAGTATCTCTGGAGAACCTCATCAATAGAAATTATCATTATCTGAAGAAAAGGAGCAAATCTCTAGATGACTCGTCTAGATATTAGCAGATTAATATTGGAGATGAAAGTTTTCCATATATGATAATCTTGGGCAAGTGTTGTTTGGTTGAATAAAAGGTCAAGTTTACTCTATTGCTAGCCTCATATCAAGATGTCTTTGCATGAAGTTATGACAATCTAAAAAAATTTAGATGCGGTAAGTTCCAACATAAAATCCCACTGAAGCATGGTACCGCCCCATTTAGGGAAAAAATACATAGCTACAATCCCAAGATTGCAGAGATCATTTTTAGTTAAATTGAGAAGATGAAGAAAGCTAAAATAATTTATCATATTCACCATTCGACTTGGGTGACTAACATAGTCCCAATCATGAATAAAAATGGAGAGATAAGGATATGTGTTGATTTCATAAACATCAATCAAGCTTCTTTGAAAGATAATCAACCTTTATGCATTATGGATCACATACTACATACTTTCACCACTCCGCTTGGAGTATTCGCTTACAATAGGATGCCTTTTGGTATTACTAAAGCAGGAGCCACCTTTCAAAAGTCCATGGATCTGTCTTTTGAAGAACTTAAAGATTAGATCATAGTAATATATCTGGATGACATTATTGGGAATAGCAGTCCACAAGCACAACTGAAAGGGGGGTGAATTAGTTGTAATACAGAATATTAATAAACTTTATAAACCAAAACTTCAATGCAAATAATAACACAGTAAATGCCAACACAATAACATAATACTTGTTGTCGAGGAAACCTTTTTAAAGGTGAAAACCCAATGGGGATTAGCATCCACAAATAAGTACTAAGAGTACAGTATCCATGTTAAGAGATTTAGCCGTATTAGCAGCTTATTACAACATTATAGTACATAGTCCCTATTAAAGGACAGACCCTATTAGGAGTCAAGAGTAACAGTGGGCTCTTTGCCCAGGCACATTTCCCAAAGAATGTTAAGGCCACCCTCAAGGATTTACAATCTGAAGAAGTGTATATAGAAAATATACAATCCAGTGAACTTTCTGATAGAAACTCTCTTTGCTTGGTTAGTTTCAATGAAGTATTCTTATCACAAAATCTGCTCTACATCCAGTAGCCAACAAGCCTCACCGATTTCACACTTCTCTACCTTTTCAATCTCTACCACATCTTTTCAAAAGAAAACATCTCTTATATATACCCTATTAAAATAATTCATTAGGTCAACCAATTAAGCTTTCCAAATATACAAATAAATAATTAGGTCGGCAAATTAGGCTTTACCAATATTCAAATAATTGTTTAACCCCTTACTAAGATACACACGGTACCTATAACAAGTAAACATAAATTACAATCCATCATTTATACTCCAAGATTTGTAATCCATGCTCACAATTCATAATACACGCTACATGTCTAAATTCGACCACCAAATAGGTCTCCTCCAGAATACACGCCACAGCTGATGTCACTAGTACTCTCACAACTATCGATCAACAATGAAAATTCCTAAATGTGTCCTCTGTCATCCCATAATCTTTCATACTCTTAAACATCTTCATCTGTAATATATATGCAGAATACAAAGACCTGCTCTATCAAGCATTACTGTCACAGTCCAGAAACTAGTCTTCACTAAATCATCTATAACATCATAAATATGTAGTCTCAAGTCAAGCGACCTTAGGAATAAGGTCATCACTCATATGTCTCCATATCCCTGACTTCAATCATTCTGAATCATCTGTACAGTGTTCGTACACTTCTTCCAGTCAAATAACCAGTTTGTTTGCTCAACAGAAACATATGTTGACATCAGTGACAAAACATGAATATCAATAGCATAAATAGTATCCAAATCTTATATCCTCCAACAATATCCCCATTTGGAATTGATGGAAACATATGGGAAAATCCATGAACCCAAAAATTACTCTCTCTCAATACAATCTTCTCAATATCCTCAACAAAAATCTCCACAAAACAATAGGGATTTTCACATAGAATCTTCCCCCTTTGGAAGCAATGGCAAAAGGTTCCATAAATTAACTATAATATTTTGTAAGGTGTATATTTTTCAAATCTTTATGTCCAATAGCTAGGTGCAAAATCACCCAAATGTGCTCCATAATGCTCATGTGATCACTCCCCCTGAGGAGTACATCCATACATCAAGTCCAGATAATGATATAGCTCTGAAAGCCACTGGACTGATGCATGTCTGCATCAATTAATTATCATTAAGAGGGGCTCTCAACCCAAGCATGCTTCTGAGATATTGAAAAGCATCTTTTGGCAAAGGTTTTATAAATATATCTGCTATTTGTTCCTTTGTGCAAATATATTCCAATCTAATCTCTTTCTCTGCTACTTCTTCCTCAAGAAATGATACTTAATAGAAATATGTTTAGTCTTTGAATGCATTACAAGATTCTTTGACATTTTCAGTGTGCCAGTGTTATTACAATGGATAACCACTAGCTCCTCAAAAATTATTCCAATGTCCTTTAGCATTTGTTTCATCCAAACAACTTGTGTACAATTTATTGCAGCATCAACATACTCTGATTCAGCAGTAGACTGAGCAATACAGTCCTGCTTCTTACTTAACCAAGAAACCAGCCTTTTCCCAAGGAAAAATGTTCCACCACTTGTACTCTTTCTATCATCCACATTACCTACCCAATCAACATCAATATAAGCCTGCAAAATAAAGTCATCTATTTTTTCATACCACAATCCATATTCTATTGTTCCTTTCAAGTATCTAAAAATTCTTTTCACAATAGCAAGGCATGCCTCTTTAGGATCTTCTTGATATCTTTCCACAATTCCAACTGCATTGGAAAGATTTGGTCTAGTGTGAGTTAGATATTTTAGACCACCAATCATCGATCTGTACTTTGTCTGAAAAAAAACTTTGAGTCTCATCATTACTAGTTAGCTTGTATCCAGTCACCATGGGTGTCCCAACAGGTTTACAATCTTCCATTCCAAAAAAAATCAACATTTCCTTAAGATACTTGGTCTGAGATATAAAAAAACCTTTCTTACTCTTATTAATTTCCAAACCAAGAAAAATTTTCATTTCACCAATCATTAACATTTCAAATTCATTTTCCATTTCTTTAGAAAACTTATTACTCATCTTATCATTGCCTCCAAAAATGATATCATCAACAAAAACTTCTATGATTAAGATTCCATCTTCATCAGTTCTTAAATATAAATGACTATTTGCATTACCTTTTTTGAAACCAAGATTAAGTAGGTACTTGTCTAGTCTTGCATACCATGCTCTCGGTACTTGTTTCGGTCCATACAATGCTTCATATTTCTCTCTCAAATATGTAACCCACATCATTCTATAAAATTCATCAACAAAAATTATAAAGTACCTCTCACCATAATAAGATCTTGTTCTTGTAGGACCACACAGATCTGTATGCACCAGATCCAACTTCCCTTTTGTTGAATAAGATTTGCTTCTAAAATTGCTTCTAGTATGTTTCCCCATAACACACTCTCTACATATAGTGTTAGATGGCTTCCCAATCTTAGGTAGATCTCTTCACAAATAATGTACTCAGGGTATAGTATCCCTGTTAAAAGATTTAGCCTTGTTAGGAGCTTGTTACAACATTACAATACACAGTCCCTATTAGGAGATAGACCCTATTAGGAGTCAAGAAAAGTAGTAGGCTCACTGCCCAGGCACACTGCCCAAAGAAGGTTAAAGCCACCCTCAAGGATTCAAAATCCAAACAAGTGTATATAGGAATATACAATCTAGTGAACTATTTGATAGAAACTATCTTTGCTTGGTCAGTTCCAAAGAAGTATTCTTATCACAAACTCTAATCTACATCCAATAGCAAACAAGACTCACAGCTTTTACTTCCCTTCCACTTCCACTTTCACATCTTTCCAACAGAAAAGATCACTCATATATACCCTATTATAATAATTCATTAGGTCGGCCAATTAAGCTTTCCTAATACACAAATAATTAATTAGGTCGGCCAATTAGGCTTTCCCAATATACAAATAATTATATAACCCCTTTCTAAGATACACACAGTACCTATAAAAAGTAAACATTATTTACAATCCATCAGTTATACTTCCAGATTCACAATCCATGGTCACAATTCATATTACACGCTACATGTCTGAAGTCGGCCACCAAATAGGTCTCCTTGAGAATACATTCCATAGATGATGTTACTATAATGCTCACACCAATCAAATACAACCCAATATTCCATAGTATGTCTATAGTCCTCCAGTAAGCTTGCATCACCTGAAATATCTTCGCCAGTAAGATATACCCGAAACATAGAGACTTGCTTTGTCAAGCATCACAGTTATAGTCTAGAAACCAGTCTTCACCAAATCAACTGTAACATCCATAATATGTAACATAAAGCCAAGCGACCTTAGAGATAAGTTCAACACACATCCTTCTTCATATAACCAAATTCGATCATTTTGAAACATCTGTATAGTGTCCGTACACTTCTGCCAGTCAAGTAACCAGTTTGTTCTCTTCACAGAAACATATGTTGACATCATTGAAAAAACATTAATATCAACACCATGTTCAGTACCCAAAGCTGATATCATCCAAAAATCTCCCCATTTGGCATTGATGGAAACATATGTGAAAATCCATCAATCCAAAATCAACACAAAAATACTTTCTCCTCTTAGTACAATCTTCTCAATATCCTCAACACAAATATCCCCAAAATAGTAGGGATTTTCACATCGATTCCTTCCCCCTTTGGGAGCAAGTGAAAAGGATGCCATAACTCATCTATAATCTATTGTAACTTTTTCAAGTCTTCATGTCCAACAGCCAGGTGCAAGATCACCCAAATGTGCTCTAGTGTTCCTTCGATCACTCCCCCTGGAGTAGATCCATACATCAAGTCCAGAAAATGATATAGCTCTGAAAGCCACTAAACTGATGCATACCAGCATCAATCAATTATCACAAGGAGGGGCTCTGACCCCCAAGCATGCTTCTGAGATAATCAAAATAATCTTTTGGCAAAGGTTTTGTAAATATATATGCTATATGTTCCTTTGTGCTAATATATTCCAGTTTAATCTCTATCTCTGCTACCTTCTCCCTCAAGAAATGATACTTAATAGAAATATGTTTAGTCTTTGAATGCATTACATGATTCTTCAACGTATTCACTATGATGGTGTTATCATAATGGATAACCACTGGTTCTTGAGAAATTATTCCAATGTCCTTCAACATTTGTTTCATCCAAACAACTTGTGTGCAATTTATTGCAACAACAACATACTTTGATTCAGCAGTAGATTGAGCAATAGAATTTCACTTCTTGCTCAACCAAGAAACCAACCTTTTCCCAAAGAAAAATACACCACCACTAGTACTCTTTCTATCATCCACATTACCTGCCCAATCAACATAAGTATAGGCCTGTAAAATAAAATCATTTGATTTTTCATACCATAATCCATATTTTGTTGTTCCTTTCAAATATCTAAAAATTATTTTCACAGCAACAAGATGTGTCTCTTTAGGATCTTCTTGATACCTTACCACAATACCAACTGCATTTGTAATATTTGGTCTAGTGTGAGTTAGATATTGTAGACCACCAATCATAGATCTATACTTTGTCTGAACTACACTTTGAGTCTCATCATTACTAGCCAATTTATGTCTAGTCACCATAGGTGTTCTAACAGTTTTACAATCTTCCATTCCAAACTTCTTCAACATTTCCTTAAGATACTTGGTCTGAGATATAAAAATGCCATTCTTACTCTGATTAATTTGCAAACCAAGAAAAAATTCATTTCACCAATCATTGACATATCAAATTCATTTTCCATTTCTTTAGAGAACTTCTTACTCATCTTATCATTGCCTCCAAAAATGATGTCATCAACAAAAAATTCTATTATTAAGATTCCATCTTCATCAATTCTTAAATATAAATTACTATCTACATTACCTTTTCTGAAACCAAGATGAAGTAGATACTTGTCCAGTCTTGCATACCATGCTCTAGGTGCTTGTTTGAGTCCATACAATGCTTTCTTTAGCTTAAAAATCATGTCATCATCCTCTTTCAAAGGAAAACCACCAGGTTGCTTAATGTAAACTTCTTCTTCTAGATCTCCATTCAAGAATGTTGATTTCACATCCATCTGATATACTTTAAAGTCTTTATGTGCAACATAAGCAAGAAATAATCTCACAGCTTCCAATCTAGAAACAGGAGAAAATATTTCTTCATAGTCTATGCATTCTTTTTGTGATTAGCCTTTACATACCAGTCTATCCTTGTTTCTTACCATTGTTCCTTCCTCATCCATCTTATTTCTGAAAACCCATTTTGTACCTATCACATTTTTGTTCTTGGGTCTCAGAATCAATTCATAAGTATTGTTTTTCTTTATCTATTCATGTTCTTCTTCCATATCTTTAGTCCAAGATTCATCTATACGTGATTCATCAGTAGTCTTCGGCTCAACTTGAGAAATCAAACAAATTTCATCTCTAAGTCTAGATATAGTCATCATACCTTTATTTGCACCACTAATAATTTGATCTTCAGGATGGTTCTTCTTAACATACCTCAGAGCCTTTGAAGTCTCAGTAACTTCTGTCACTTCATCTTCAATTTCATTTTCAATGACCAAAGGTTCTTCAAGTTCAGTAGTGACCTCTTTCATCTCTGTAATCTGACCACAGTCATACATTCTTTCTTGAATCCAAAACTTTTCATCTATCCTCACATTGGCGCTTTCAATCAAATTCCTCAATCTCAAATTGAAACATTTATATGATTTACTCTTAGTAGAATAACCAAGAAAAATTCCTTCATCACTTCTAGTATTAAACTTCCCTATTTCATCATCTCTTTTGATATTACATTTACTTCAAAATATTCTAAAATATTTTATAGTAGGTGTATGATCAAACCATAATTCATAAGGAGTCTTACTTGTACCTTCTCTGATATGAATTTTGTTCAAGGTGTACAAAACAGTGCCAACTACTTCTCTCCAATGAACATGTGACACATTTCCTTCCAACAACATAGTCCTTGCAATATCTAATATAGTTATGTTTCTTCGCTCTGCAATCCCATTCTGTTATGGAGTTCTAGGAGCTGATGTCTATCTATATATTCCATGTTCTTCATAGTAGGTATTAAATAAGTCTAATGTAAACTCTCCACCTCTGTCTGATCTCAAACATTTTATCTTCAAACCAGATCCATTCTCTACTTTTGCTTTAAATAACTTGAATTTTTCAAATGCTTCATATTTCTCTCTCAAATATGTATAAAGTCATCAACAAAAAGTATAAAGTACCTTTCACCATAATATGATCTTGTTCCTGTAGGACCACACATAACTGTATGCACCAGATCCAACTTCCCTTTTTCTAAATAAGATTTGCTTTTAAAATTGCTTCTGGTCTGCTTCCCCATAACACTCTCTCTACACATAGTGTTAGATGACTTTACAATCTTAGGTAGATCTCTCATAGCATTATTCATACTTTCCTTCACAATTTTATCAAAGTTAACATGACAAAATCTTCTATGCCATAGCCAATTATCATCAACCTTCGCAATAAAACAAGTAGCTTCAGATGTATTCAATTCAAATACATTACCTATAGATTTAGTACCAGATACAATCAATCTCCTGATTTAATTCTGATAGAGAATTTCCCATTAACGAATTTCAACTGATAACATATGTCGACTAACTGTCCAACACTCAACAAATTATGCTTAAGTCCATCAACAAGTAATACATTGTCAGTATTAGTCTTTCCATCCAGAGAAATAGATCTAACTCCAATGATAAGTTTAGGAGTATTATCACCAAATCTAACAACACCACCATCATATCTTTTCAAACTCATAAATTTATTTTTATCTCCTGTCATATGATGTGAACAACCATTGTCTATAACCCATTTAGATTTATTTTCAACATGTTATACTAAGGCCTTTTCCTCATGTATAGGTTCATCATCCTTTATAGAAATAAATCCAATTTCATCATAGTCACCTGATGACATTATTTTTCCATTAGTACACTTAGTGAAAAACATTGATAGAGATCACCGATAGACTACAGAGATCACTGACAGACTTCAAGCATTACCGACGAACAACGAGCATACCCAATAGAACACAAAGGTCATGAAAAATGCTAAGTATAGAATTGACAAGCATTATCGGTGACTACAAGCATCACCGGCGACACAATTTTTTAGAACAAACATGATAGGAACAGAAAAGGCATACCCGACGTCAAGTTCAAGAAAGGAACACCGACGACCAAGAAAACCGACCGTCAGAACCGATAGTCAGTTACAGAACCCGCAAATTATGGATCTAATTTTTACACGATGGACAAAGCAATGTAATTCTATTTATAGATTTTTTATTTGTTTTAAATCATAACTTGAGGGTCAAGCAAGCTTTATGTAAATGTTTTAATGCATCCTAACGGATCTAAAACATATCTAACTAAATATCAAGGTCAAGTTGTAATCCTTGGATCTAGAGTTAACTTGTGATGCATGAATCAATAATTGAGCCTAATTTAGTATAAATAGATGTTCAAACTCAATTGTGAGTTATGAATTCATTATTTGTTGTTAGCCATGAAGAGAATCTAAGGAGCAGAAGGCAGAATTCATGCAAAGGTCAGAAACATAACACATCAGTTGTCAAGAACACACATAGGCTACCGACGAGCAGATAAAGGTATTATTCAATCATGGAAGGATGATTGCTAATATGTATGAAGCTTTATAGGACCTGTTATCATTAATTGAAGATTACATACATCATCAGATCAAAGACTTATGTAGTTGCATTCTAACAAGTGCATCACATCTAAAATCTTTTTGTAGAAGGTGGACTTAACCGTTCTTTACAAATCTCTTAACAGTGTTGCTAAAGCTTCAAATGAAGTAGATCTTAACAGGCCTCCACTATAATAATCCTAATAGGGTAGGTCATCAAAAGTGACCAATTGTAAGCCTTAACTGGCCCCTTCTTATCTGTAGATAGTGAAGTCTTGTGGGTAACAATCCCCACCGCAGTTTTTACTTCCTAACAAGAGTTTTCTGCGATATCATATCTTGTGTCATGTGTTATCTATTTTCATGAATGTTTCTATTATGGTTACATAATAAAGAATTTATGATATGATTACATATACATAAAGAAAGATGAACAGTTAGATAAAGATAATTTAAAAACTGATGATTGAGGGTTAATGGGCTAACCAAGAAAACTTTTAGAGGTATTAATTCACCCCTCCCCTCTCAGTACATCATCTCAATATAATTCCAACATCACCATCATCATCAGAAATTCCCTCACTAGTATAATAACATTCCTTTTCTTTAGGATACTTTGATTTTTAAAACTTAGGTTTATGCTTAGGAACCCTTGTAGGATATCTAGATTCAAAATGACCAATCTTTTTACATGAAAAACATTTCAAAAGTAATTTGCCTTCAAATTTACCCTTACCCCTTTTCTCTCTTCTAACGATTAATGCTACCACTTCATCTAGATTTCTCTCTTCCTCCTATATCTATTCCCATTCCTCAGCATATTCTCCAAGCTCTTCTCTTAGGTCATAATTATTGGTTCTCGCAATTCCAGATAAGGTATTTTTATTTTTATGCATGGTTGCCTTGAATGCTGACTCAACTGTAGGTAAAGTATATCCCAATTCTGTAGCATCAAAAGTAGTTATCTTTACAATCAACATCTCTCTAGTGAAGTTCGGTGTCAAAGGTATAATCTCATCTATATCTTGTAATTTGGTTCTATAAGAAGGTGTCAAAGATCTGAGTATCTTTGCAATCATCTCTTCCTCACTGTAAGTACCTCCAGAGTTTCTAATGTCAGTAACCACTTCAGTAATTCTTTGTCCATATGCCCTAATGTTCTCATCTTATCTCATCTTTAGCGATTCCATCTTTGTCTTCCAGTTTTGTATCTTTTCCTATTTTGTAAATATGTCTCCTATATATAGTGTTTCCAATCTTGTCTAGATCTTATGTGCATAATCCAAGTCTTTTACTTTTGTGAATTCACCTTTAAAAAGTGAGTTGATCGATGATTCCCTTGCAACCATATTACATGAAAATAACTTATTTTCATCTTCAGTAGCCTTCTCTAGTTCATCCTCAATCACTATCTTCTTATTCTTCTTTGTGATCATCCAGTAGTCAAGTCCTAAACATAGAAAATATGTTCTAATCTTGTTCTGCTAGCTGTCAAAGTTTTTAGGATCAAATTTCAGACTATCCTTCCTATAGTAAGACATCTTCAGGATCAACTCAAGCTATAAATATTTCTCTCTAAGGACCAGTAGCTCTAATACCAATTGTTAGGAATAACAGTCCACAAGACAACTGAGAGGGGGGTGAATCAATTGTGATATAGATTATTAAACTTTAAACTTTATAAACCAAAACTGTAATGCAAATGATAATACAGTAAATGCCAATACAATAAAACAATACTTATTGTCGAGGAAACCTTGTTAAAGGTAGAACCTTAGTGGGAATTAGCACTCACAAATAATGTACTGAGAGTATAGTATCCCTATTAAAATATTTAGCCTTGTTAGGAACTTGTTACAACATTACAGTACACAGTCCCTGCTAGGAGACAAACCCTGTTAGGAGTCAAGAAAAGTAGTAGGCTCACTTCCCAAAGAAGGTTAAAGTCACCCTCAAGGATTCACAATCCGAACAAGTATATATAAGAATATACAATCCAGTGAATTGTCTGATAGCAACTGTCTTTGCTTGGTCATTTCCAAAGAAGTATTCTTATCACAAAATCTACTCTACATCCATCAGCAAACAAGCCTCGCAAATTTCACTTCTCTTCCACTTCCACTTCCACATATTTCTAAAAGAAAAGATCGCTCATATATACCCTATTACAATAATTCATTAGGTCGGCCAATTAAGCTTTCCTAATACACAAATAATCAATTAGGTCGATCAATTAGGCTTTCCCAATATATAAATAATTATATAACCCCTTGCTAAGATACACAGTACCTATAAAAAGTAAACGTCATTTACAATCCATCAGTTATACTTCTAGATTTTCAATCCACGCTCACAATTCATATTACACGCTACATGTCTGAAGTCGGCCACCAAATAGGTCTCCTCTAGAATACACGCCACAAATGATGTCACAAGAATGCTCATGCCAATCGAACACAACCCAATATTCCACAGTATGTCTAAAGTCCTCTAGTAAGCTTGCATCACCTGAAATATCTTCACCAGTAAGATATACCCAAAAAATAGAGACCTGCTTTGTCAAGCATCACAGTTATAGTCCAGAAACTAGTCTTCACAAAATAAACTGTAACATCCATAATATGTAACATAAATCCAAGTGAGCTTAGAGATAAGGTCAACACACATCCTTCTTCATATAACCAACTTCAATCATTCTGAAACATCTGTACAGTGTCTGTACACTTCTTCCAGTCAAGTAACTAGTTTGTTCTCTTTACAGAAACATATGTTGACATCAGTGGCAAAACATGAATATCAACAACATGATCAGTACCCAAAAGTGATATTATCTAACAATTTTAACTTAGCAAGATGTAGGGTGCAACAAGAGAGGATCATGGATTTCTAAGGTGCAAGAATATGATATAGAGATTAATCCTACTAATCTAGTAAGGGGTTGGATAATATTATTGGTGAAAACAAATGTGATGAAAAAAATCTCCCCATGGTTTTATTCACAAGTACTATAGATGAATGGTTTTTGGATGTTTCTTACTTCTCAACATATGGAGAAGCTCCAAAACACCTATCTTCTCAGCAGAAGAGGAATTTGAAGTTGAAGACACAAAAATACATTATTTGGGAAGGTAACCTTTATAAAAGAGGGATTGATGGTACTTTTCTTAGATGCATAGACAAGGAGAAATAGAATAAACTGCCCACAATATTACATGATGTAGCATGTGAAGGTTATTTCTTAGCCTCTGTAAACACTTTCAAATTTCTCTATAAAAACAATTATTGGCCTGGAATGTTTAAAGATGCTTATGAATGGGTAGAAAAATGTGAAAAATGCCAAGTTTTCACTTGGTGACATCAATTAGTTATGTTTCCATTGAGACCTCTGGTTATTTATGAACCTTTCAAGCAATGGGGTATGGGGTTTCATTGGTCCTATTAATCAAAATTCTAATGCGGGGCATGCCTATATCCTGACATAAACTAACTACTTCATCAAGTGGGTAGAAGCATTCCCTGTGAAAAAGACTACTTCTAAGGTAGTGTGCACATTTATGAAACATAATATCTTAGTGAGGTTTGGAGTACCTAAAAAAATAGTTATTGATATTGAAAGTTTCTTCTCCTCTAATGAAATAACATTGTTATGCTATGAAAAATAATATTAGGTTTGCATCATTCATCAGACTACTTTCCTCAAGGGAATGGTCAAGCATAATCTAGTAACAAAAATTTGGTGACCATCGTAAAGAAATTGGTTGATGAAAATAAGAAGGATTGGCATAAGAAGCTTCATGATGCATTATGGGATGACATGGTGACTTACAAGAGAGTTATTGGTATGTCCCCTTTTCAGTTAGTGTATGGAATAGACAACAATCTTCCTTATCCTTTGGAACTTACAACCTTAAACCTTCAAAAGAAAATTGAAGATGAACAATTTCAACTAGGTATTGAGAAAAGGATTATGTACTTGAATAAGTTGAAAGAGAAAAGAGAAAAGGTGTTTCATACCATCGAAAGACACAAAAGTATGGTGAAGAATATCTTTGACAAGACGTCTCGGTAGAGGGATTTTTATATTAGAGATATAGTGATTTTGTGGGATAGAATAAGGGAACTGAAAGGATTGCATAAAAAGTTTAATTCTCCATGGAAAGGTCTTTTCAAGATCAAAGAACTTCTAGAAAATAATTCTTTTCTGCTAGATTATCCTGATGGTTCTCCCATGTCTCTTTCCCATAATGGGAAAGATCTAAATACTATCTGATCAAGTTTTTCCTTTCACCCTCTATATAGTTTCTAGTCTTTCCTTAGGGCTAGTGTTGTTTGTTTCTATTTGCTTTAGTGTTTTGACTCTGTCACCCATTGAATAAGGCTTTGTCAACTTTCGTAGATTCTTTGCATCCTTCTAGTCCTTGTCCCATTTGAGAGCTGATGTTGGCATTATAACTCTTCCTTTTCAATTTTATTTTCTATTCATGTGTGATGTCACATCCTTTTGTCATTTCCTAGCCATCAACCCTACTCCCCTCTTCACAAGTTGTTGCAGAGTTACAAAATTTAAACAGTTCCCGATTGTCTGACAAATTTAAGTTACACCAGTCACTTCATCGTAGCTTATAGGAAGTTTGCAAGCCACGATCACTAGTTTTGAGTTTAGGATTTTAAGCGAATGAAAGACTGGTGGGTCCTTGGCCTTAGTATAACTTTGTGTAGGAACCTTCCTTGCCACGTCAGTCCTTATTCTTTTTTACATGCAAAGTTGTATGGGCTATACTTTTTTTCCAAGAGGAGATATGGATTTTCATTAAATAGACGTCTCATCGAGCCAATATATTACTTGGGTGGCAGACTTTTACATTTTAATTTTTAGTATCCTCAAATACACTATTCACCGTGTAGCTTCATTTTTTAGAATGCAATCTATGATTCAAAACTAGCTATCTAGAGTAAAGGATATTGAGATGAAGCTAGGTGATTTCTATGATTTTCTAAAAAGCTTTGAAAGTGAAGACATAAGCCCATGGTAGTGCAACAACTCCTTCAAAGTGACCTCATACATGAAGGAAGCTTTCCTTCCATTATTCTTTGTCCAAAATTGGTGGTAGCTTGTGCCAATTTTTAAAACCCTAACAGGCGGGATATCTGGATGGTTGACGGAAATTTTATGACAAAAATCAATTCTAAAAGCAATGCTCAGGATTTGTACATTCCTTGTAGCAAAAAAATGGAGAAATTTTTTGTGGAGACTAGGTATGAATATTTCAGAGTGCACGAAGATTTTTTCTACAGTAGTATAGCGAAATCTTGGTTGAAGATGAAAAAAGTAGGTAAATCTTAGTTACCTAGTAAATTGAAGAAATCACATTTCAAGGACCAAATTGTAGAAGGTAGTGGGTAACACTAGTTCAGAGGGTTTTGAATTATGGATGTGTAAGTTTTTTTTGGTTATCTATGACAAACAAGAGTTCATAGCTTGGGCTAGTCTCATGAGTTATCATTTAAATAAACAATTGAGAGAATGTCAGGGAAGTTAGCTTTTAATTTCTATTCCTTTTTGGTATATGTCCTCACCTATCATCATGAATCTTTGGATGGCTTGATACCTCAACAACTCCATTATGCCCATGTACTTGTGTACAAAAAATTCCCTCAGCTTACTGTGAGGGTGGGCATGCAAAATTATATCCGAGTGAATGATGTTTTTCTTATGAAATTAGTTAGAGAATTGGAAGAAAACCTGAATATGAAGATGTCTCAGGAAGAAGCTAAATTTTTTTAGGGTTTGGGAGTATCTATGGACATTTTAGACAATGCACATGTTTGAGGATAGGAATTTTTAAAAAAGGGCCTTTGAGACTCCCTCGGTACCCTTCTGATTTCCTAGTGTTTTTGGAAACATGTCGGTAGATAGTCATCCTTAATGTTAAATACCTTGCTATGGGAAAAAAGGGTTTTTATTTCCCAGTGTCTATGTCATACAAGTCTTGTAGGTCCCCAATTTCCACAAAAGGGGTTGAGAAAATCATTGGAAATTATCAGTTGCTAACTCTATCATAGAGGGCCAATTTTGATAGTAAAGGGTTTGAAGGGAAAAATTTGTACGGGGCTCAGAACTATGTGCAAAAACCTACTTTGGAGGACTTCTGGGAGGATTATATTGATGAGGCGAAGATGTTCAAAATAATTCTCATGAGACTTTCTCTACAAAAGATTCAATCCTTCACGGTTAATCTAAATGTTCCTGCTGAAGTTCAAGAAGATGAGGTCCTTGTTGACCCAGAGTATCATCAATTAGAAAATAATAATCTTCCTCAATTAGAATGGAATAGAGAAGAGGATCTTGACTTGGCAGCTAAGACAATCCCAGTATTAAAAAGGATAGCTAATTGGCTAGAAGGGAAATGGAAGGAAAAAGGTACATCTTCTAGTGGTGTAAAGTTAGCAGCTCCTCAAGTTCAAGGAGGAACCTTTGTTGTTACTATTGTGTCTAGTGTGAATGAAATTGTTGGTTTCATAGAACAAAATACACAAAATGGTGGAGATGGAGAACAACCTGATCAAAGTCGGGCTAAATCAAAAATTTTATGTGAGTTAGATGAGGGTGACACCACTTTTGAACAAAAATAGGTTGAAGAGGACTTTAATGCAGTGTACCGATAGATTCTGTAGGATAGTTCCCTTAGCTCAATTATAAACTTACATTCCTTTCTCACTCAGGATACTCATGTCACTCCTACACCTACTTCCAATTTCAGAAAAAAGACAAGTAATATTGGAAATGTGGAATTAAACCTTACTTCCCCCGACTGGTTAAAAGAAGAAGTGGAGAAAAAGAGAAGAAGAGAAACCTCGGTCACTAGTGAAGTAGATATTATAGCTCTACTTTTCCAAAGTACTTGAAAGCTTAAGAAGGCCAAAATAATGTCTCAAATAATTACTAATTCAAATTTTGGGTACAACATACTAGAAGTAGTCAAACCTGTCAAGGATGTGGGCATGGATGTGATCACAAAAACTGACTTCAGGATCTCTCATGTTGATATGTGTCCCTCTAAGCTAGAAAGTGAAGCATATCATGCCAAAATCCACATGAAATCATTGATAAAAAGGGCTAAGGATTTGAAAAAGAAGAATCATGAGCTGAAAGATCAATTAGCTCAAGTAAAACCTATCAAGGATTTCATGGCTACAATATTTAACTCAGTTAGAGGAGAGTCTTCTAGTTCTGACCAAGCCATCTTTGATGCATAAATCATGGACCAATTTAAGGGGAGTATGGACAAAATGCAAGCTTTGGCCAAATGGGTGGAGGAATTATGAAGTCAAGGTTTGGAACATCTAGGTACCTTCAGGGGTTTATACATTGATATTAAAAATAAGAGGCAAGCACTGATTAAGGAATTACAGCAAATGAGTGATGAGCTGAACAATACATATGTCTTAGCAAGGATGATAAAAAAATATACTACAATTGAAACCAACAGTCTTAGCGACTTAAAAGATAGTTGATAATCCTAAGGAGATTGAAGTTTATTGGTTGTACTCAGTGGATTGGAAACTTTCATTATACAAAGATTACACCAGTTACCTTAATAAGATCCTCAAACAACACTTCAGAGTTTTGATTGATATTAAGGTTGATTTGAGTACTTTGGATGTGGACTTAATTGATGAATTTGAGGGAAACATTAACAAATTTGGGAAAATCAACAAACAATATGAAGAACTATTGTCTAAAGAAATAGAGGACATCCAAGAGTATAGTACCAAAATATTTGATAAGTTGAGTAATTTATACGCCATCCTAAAGTCTCTTAAGGCCAATATTTCCAGAATTCCTCAAGAAACTAGGGTTGCAGAAAAAGAGTTGGCTAAATGAAGAACCAGATTGAAAGTAACCACCACCCATGACCACGATAAGATAATGACATATGTCAACAGGTACCAATAACATCGCCAGAAGATTAAAGGATTGGAAGCAGTAAAGAATATTGAAGAGATCAAGGAGGCAAGCATCCAAGGGTTAGAAGTGGAGGAGGCATAAAACTCTTTTATGAGTTTATTTTCTAAAAGATTATTATTTTTCAAAAGACTATTTTTATCAGTTTTAAAGACTTGACAAGTAACAGTCCTCGAGAACCGTTATCCATGGTAGTTTAAATAGTAGGATGTTTAGATTTTTAGGATCTTTTGGGTGAACGTTGATTGACTCTTAAGACCAAAAATACTGCAATTTTTATTTCTCAGTTAGATGTTTTTGTTTTTTAGAAGTTTTAATTCAAGTTATTATACTAGACTTGTGCATATTTTATCTTTGAATAAGAATGTGTGAATGCTTTTGTATGAAAGAATATCAGTAAATGAATGAGTTGAAGCTTCTATTTTTCTATTATTTTGGATGATTAGAGGTCTTATTTGTGAATGAGATCTTATGGAATGTTGTATACATTGTTAGTATATTAAATTTTTTGCATTTGTGAAGTTACTACCTTATTAGCTTTCTTGTTAAAAATTTGCCTTTGATTTCTTTATAGTTGAAAGTGATATTTAAGTTAGAAGTTCCTTTTTCAAATAATATGAAGGTAGATGCAACCTTTTAATATAAGTAGAGAATAGATCAATTATAGTTTCCTTGAGGTCAATTCAACTGTGGTTGCATTTATCACCTCAGTGGGTTTGAGAAAATAGAGCTAGGTGCTAAATCTGTTAACCAAAAATATTATATTAAATTAATGTGCTTCTCAAATTTAGTTGATCATGTCATGTAAAAAATATAAACCATTTCCTCTCATTCTTCTTTCAGATTGTTGTCAAGATGGAATGTATCTTTTGGAAAGTGGTGGGTGCCTTTCCTTCCAATTAACAAAACATAAACATGTTTAGTCTATAGGTGACCTCAAACTTTAATTGAATCCCCAAAGAGGTTTGGTTCCCCTAATGTAAAAATTAATTCATTCTACGATGGATACAAGGAAAATGGATAGAAACTAATGATAAAATTGACCCTGGAACTTGAAAATAAGATGATACAATGAATATTTGATGACTTGCATCTACCTAAGAATATTATTGGTGTGTTTTATTGTCGCACATAGTAAGTATTTCTTCTAGGTTCTAAGCACACATGTACTTAAGTTTACATAGGGACCACTTAGGAATATTCTCACTTTAGTTGGTGTTGTCACATTTTCAATTTTCCACCTCAAGCAAGACTTCCACCTTTGGTGAACTTAACAATTTATTATTGTTTCATATTTTGAGGATGATCCACCTTTAGTGGACGTGTTACACAAAATCCTTTCTACCTTGGAGGGTGATACACCTTTAGTGGACATGTGAAACTATCACTTTCCCATTTTAGGTGGGTTATATGTTGTCTCTTTGATTAACATGTCATAAGATTATGAAACTTATCATAATGTTAGGCACTCCTATTCTCTAGCCTTAGCTTGTTTGACCAATGGGTCTCCTTTGTAATATCATTCCATTTGATTCGGTGAAGTTAATTTAGTTAATTCAAAAATCCAATTGATTCATTCTATGGCATTATTAATAGGTATACAATTAATTATTGACATAGTATTTCTCTTTTTTTTTAATGCTTTCTATTAAGCATCTAGATCTTAGGTGGCTATCTTTTTAGCTAAATCACATGATATTAGAGCTTTGAGAGTGTCTTTGGTTTTTCATTGGAGAGATTTTTTGAGTAATTTGAGGATTTGCATTTTTTGGCTTTCTGTTGCAAGTCAAAATTGGATCTTGTTGGTGGAAATTTGAGGTCACCATTGGATTTAGGAGGCCCAAAAACTCTAAGATCAACCTTCACTTTATCCAGATTGGACATAAGAGGCCAAATCTATAAGCATTTGAAGTTTGGAGGTGTGGTAGTGATTCAAGAATCATAATTACGCAGGTGATTTTCAAACAACCATATTTTAGTCATTCGGGCTCCTTATGCAAACTATTTTATTTTATTTTGGGTATAATTTTGTGCTCTTTGCAATGGTGGAGGAATTTTCTAATTTTCGGACATGGATTTTTCCAAAAAAAAAACTTTATTCCTATTTTTCAACTTTAGAGGCCTTGTTCAAGTTCATACAAATTCCTTTTCAAGTATATTTTTTTAAAGTGAATAGATTTACTTGTAATTCACAATGGTGCTATCAGTTTGTAGTGACTGTGAATAGAAATTACACTTTTATTATTTGGCCTTATTTGACTTATTTTTTCAATTTTAATGCATAGATATTAGTTTGGTCTTACTACATAGTGATCTAAGTCTATTATAGCTTGATTGTGGCAAATGTAATCACCAAAATGAAAAGTCCAAGGAAAAAAATGAAACTTTTCTTTAATATTTAATAAATTTTAATAGTAATAAATTATTTGTAAAAAGACTTATAAATGAGTTATTAAAAAAAACCAAATAAATAAGCAAATTTGAGAAAGATTTTTTTATTCATCTATCATACCCAGTCCTCCTACTGAAAGCCAAGGGGGGGGGGGGGGGGGGNGGGGTTAGGAAATTGTTCCCTTTTACCTTGAATCATTCTAATTAGAGGACATCATCAACAGTCTTCTACAAGTTAATCATTTGTGTCACTTCTTCATCATGTTTCTAGATTTCCATCATTGTAATAATGTTGTAATCTATTTCATGAGCCCTGCATCTTCCATCATTGTAATAATGTTGTAAAACTAGTGCCCTACATCTTTCATTTTTTTCGTCGAGGCTTCATCAGATGCAATCCTTCTATATTGTTAGGTTAGGAACTATCTTGTGATACTCGGTACACATCTCTAGTTGACAATGTATGTAGTTTGAAAATCTATTTGATGCTCATATAGGTATCTACATGCCTAATCTCTATCATATTATAATAATAGATTCATCATCGGTTCATCCTCGATAGAGCCACTTGGTTTTGTCACACTTCTACATTCTTGGTTCAACATTATCTCTATGTCATCCTAAGGGGTGGAATGTTGTTTGATATTATTAGACTATCTTTGCAAGTGATTCTACACTGAGGGGAGGCTTCATGGTCTCTCACCATTTTTATTATGTGGGGGAATTTTCCTCACATGAGGTTTTGTCCATCTCTGCATGATTGAGAGAATTTTGTGTTTTCATCTCTCTTTTGGAGAGGACTTTTGTCCCACTATATTTTCTTCTTTTGTGAGATACTACATTCCATTTGTATATGGGTTCCTAACATGGCCTATTAGTTGGGGACACATCTTATAATTTGTGCATACATTATCCCTAAGTTGTACTTAAAGGGGGTGTGTTGTACCTAGTCAGTTGTTCTCCTAGGTTCTAAACACACATATACTTAAGTTTACTTAGGGAGAACATAGGAATACTCCCACTTTATGTGGTTTTATCACATTATCACTATTCCACCTCAAGTGGGACCTCCAACTTTGATGGACTCATCACTTTATCACTTTTACACATTTGGAGAATGATCCACCTTTAGTGGATGTGTTGCATGAACTCTTTTCCACCTTGAATAGTGATCCACCTTCGGTGAACATGTGAATCTTTCACTTTTCCACCTTGGGTGGGTGATAAGTTGTCTCTTTAATTATTGTGTCATAATATTATGACTATGCTCTCACCTTGGCCTATTTAACCAAGGGTCTCCTTTGTAATCTCATTCTAGCTGATTCAGGGAATTGAATTCAGATAATTAAAAAATCTAGTTGATCCATTCTATTATATTTTTAATAGGATTATAATTTATTCTTGTCATATTATTTCTCTATTTTTATTGTGCTTTCTATTAGGTATCTAGATCTTGGGTGGCTACCTTCATAACCAAATATTACACAAACATAGTGAGACTAATGAGCAACATGCCATGCACAACACAAGATTTCACATGTTTTTTCATGAGTATTTCATAAAAAGTATTAAAATTTATAACAACATTGAAAAGGAATGTCAAATGACTTCTAAGAACTCAAATACTTAATTTCACAATTGATACTTGCACAACTTAACAAATCATAAACTATGACCTATAAAATGGATGTACTACTACGTAAAGGTAAAGAAATGAAACTAGAAATCAAGGATATTGAGTTTTATCATGAGACAAGACCAATAAATTTGATAGTAATACATAATAATTTTTTTTTGAGAAGGTATAAACTGGCTCCTTTTATTAATCAAATAGATACAACAGCTAAATTTAAAGTTTGTTTACAATTTTTATCTTGAATCAAACATCCTTTTATTACATAAAAAATTTAAACTATGAATGGAACATGTCTTAATTTTACATATTTGTAGAGTCCTCCACCACAAATTACCTTAGTGGGTTGAAATTCCGCATCATATTCCAAAATATTGGTAATACAATCAGCCCTCTTGTCTATAATTTCTCCCTCCATTATATAATCTCACACACTTGGATGTGCGACATATATCAGGACTTTATTCCCAATTATCATATGTCAAAATTTCTTCAACCCTTTCACAATGGTAAAAGCATGCTTCTCCATGAATTTATACTTAGATTCATAGCCATTAAGGGTCCTCGAGTAAAATGAAATGGGATTTTCTCCCTTGTATTCCTTATCTTTTTGAGCTAACACAACATGGTGGAACCCAAATTTATAGTTCAATTTGCATATCCAGATACCTCAGGGAAGTATATTTTATACCTATATCAATGTGATTTATATATTTTGTATTGCAATTTTACCGTAGTGTTCTTAGCTTCATAATCAAATTCATAATATAATTGTTACGTGTTTTCACGGGCTTTTCTAACTTTACCATTTTATTATATCATCTTCGCATAGACCCGTGTTGTGTTTTTGTAGGTTATATCCATGTGATTATGCCACATGTCCCATGGAATTCATCAATTTGATCACCATGGTTAGAGATATTGGTTTCCCTGTTCAATGTTTTGTTAAGCGTTATACTCAACAACGTTATCCCACATTGATTCGAGAATTGAGTATTGGTTAATTATATCGGGCCTTTCTAAAGATGTGGCTTGTGAAGTGGATGCTGGGGCCTGAGGTTTTAAAGTAAAAATTTTGGTGAAGTGGTAGCTGAAAAGGATAGATGATGACTTGGAAGATTGGACACATGGCGGTATGTCATGATTAGTGATTAAACCTCAGCAAAGATCGATGCTTTGCGTGATTCTTCTATCAAAAGTTGCACGCTCTTTATCCATCGTGGAATCACACATTTACGAAATGTTTTTTGGACCCACAAGTTTTGAGAAGTGAAGATAAAAAGATATGCAGTTAAAACATGGTGAAAATTAATGGTTTGCGTGTTTCCTCTATCAAAAACTAAATGAACTTTATCCATCACAGGATCACGTATTGTCACCACGTGTCCCAGGCTCGCAACTGCTCTAAGTAATGAAGATAGATGTGTGGTTAATATTCAGCAGAGATTGATGGTGGGCATGATCCCACAATCAAAAGATGCATGATCTTTATTCTTCATGGGATCATGCATTGATGACACATGTCCTGGGCCCGCAAGTGTTCTGAGCAACGAGATAATGGGCACAATAGCTAGCAGTACCAGATTGCTTGAGCAGGTTGATGAGGATGCACATAATTTTGAAGCAAGTTAAAGTATGCACTACGAAAGCCCTTTTCTATTAGCACGTGGGTATGATCAACGGTGGTTTTTTAACTGAGCGAAAAAGATGATCAATTTTTAAAAGAGGCTTAAGGTTTATTGTTGACTAAAGCACAAAGAAATTGCACACCCTTTATCCATCATGGGATCATGCATTGATGACATGTGTCCCAGATGATCGATGATTAAAGTAAGGAAAGGATCGATGGTTGGCATGATCTTGTGATCATAAACTGAATATCCTTTATCCATTGCAGGATCAGTTGATGATGACATGTATCCTCAGCAATGAAAAGGATAAGATGCTTGGGTGCAATGTTGATGTAGATTTCTTTATGTCATTTTTAATATTTTTTTTTTTGTGCCAGTTAGGGTTTTGTCTATTATTTGATACGTCATCATTTTCCATGCAGGGTTACAAGGATGGTGAATACCATGGATCTGTTTGATAATGAGATAATGCAGGTTCAAGTAGAGGTGTAGGTTTGCTTTGCAGAGGTGCAGGTTTTGACATCTTAAAAATCAACATCAGAGAGTGATAATGCAAGTTATATCATCATGCAGTTATGCTCATGCTTGACTCTTAATTTCTCAAGAGTATGAGGTCCTAAGGCAACACATATTTAGTATCTAAGTATTGAACAATATCATTTTCAATACCTGATAGGTGGAGTCTTATTCTGCTTTTCCATGATGCAAAGTTGTCTTTATTCAACTTGGGCACATCTTGTCTGTTCATCTTGTGATATTTTTCTTGAGCTGTTAAACTCCTTTTCTAAGCACACAAGCTTTGATACCAATTGTTAGTAATAACTGAGAGGGGGGGGGGGGGGGGGAANGGGGGGGGGGGTGAATCAGTGGCTTCAAAAATATTGCAATATTCAACGCTTAAAACTTAGTACCACAAAATTATACCTCTAGTTATCTTCAATCCTATAAGATGAATGCCTCCAAATAATTTTATCAAATTACTACTGATCGGAATGCTTTGTAAAACCTTCTACTATGTGTTTACCGAAAAGTAGTCTATTAATTTATCGAAAGACAGTAAATTATCTAGTGTATACCGATCAATCCAATTAAGTTAAGTGTAATGCAAAACACTAAAGTAATGACTCATAAACACATTGACACATGGATTTTTAATATGGAAACCTTGTTAAGGGAAAAACCACTTGGGTTCGGTAACACAAAATTTTCACTCTTCTGAAGTGAGCTCGGTGAAGAGCCAACCCTGTTAAAGGTTACAAATAGACTTTTATGTGTGACCTTATTAGAGGATTTGAAAGTTTAGTTTGTCACTTGATATTGGGCATCTCTATGCTACCATCCTTGACCAAACACTCACTTGGCCTATCAATAGGTATCTGGCATCTCATGCTATCTTCATGAACAAAATTTTTGATACTCCATTGGATGTATCTCAATATAGAAAGGATCTTTAAATCTCGCTTAGTTAAGAGACTTTCTGAATTAGTGGTTAAACTGAAACATTATAATCTATTCACATATACAACTATACTTTGAAATTTTTAGATCTATTGTAATCTCACAAATAATTATGATCAATATAACTCTGTTTATACCTTTGCTCCACTTTGATTCTGCTTGATGATGTTGTGCTTTGTTGCTCGGTGTTTGTAGAATTCTTTATCTCTTTCCTCAGCTTGTTGATCAGCACTGTATAAAGTTTCTCTTCATCAGTTTCTCTTTAGCATCCTCTATTCTCTTTCTCCCCACACCCATTCATAATGAGTTGAGTTGTCTCTTAAATAGACATGATAACACCGTTGTTAGGTTCTTGATTTTCTTAAACTTGGCATGATCCACAATTCTCTCCAATTAGATTTAAAGCAAAACTCATGTTTTATCTGGGTGAGATCTTTTTGCCAACTGGACAAATCAACTTTAAATCAATTACTTATCTCTAGCTTATCTTGTTGATGAAAACAATGATAACTACCAATTAACTCTATATTTAGCTCTGCCAGCTATATATTTTGTCATTTTTGAACTCTAGTTAATTTTGGCTTAACTCCCTGATTGCATCGGTCAACACTTCAGTTCTCCTTGGGCTTCTCTGTTGGTTTGCACTATGTTTCTGGCTGTCGGGTTTTCTTGTGATTCTTCTTGTCGGTAATGCTCGTCAATTTTCTTTCTTAGGCATCACTATGACTTGGCTGTCGGTGATCTCTATCCATCAGGTTCCACTGACTATCAGTGTTTGTAGTCACAATATAAATGCTTGTCTTTTATGCATTACAAAAAGCATAATCTTCATCTCTCTGATCTTCTGAAGTCTTTGACACTTTGATTATAACCGATTAGATTATATCAAGTTGACATCAATGAAAATAAAATCCATTAACTGATTTAATATCTTGCATTATCCTTCTGGATTTTGGTTATCAACTTAACATCTTTAAACATTCAATCAGCTATAGGTCATCAATCTCTCCCTTTGGCATTGATGGAAACATACTACATTATCATATTATACTATCACTAATAAAATATGAAATATACAGTTTCATCAAGCTTTCCTAATGTAACTATTACAAATGTCTGGCTCTCGGTAAGCTCAAAATTAGCTTACATTTGTTTCATGCAGAGTGGTTGTCTTCAATATGTAATCCCTTCACTGGATGGATGTATCATCTAATATCTCTGTTGTGATATGTGTTATGCCTTGACTGTTGTTCTTCTTGATAATCTCTTTTTCCTTTGACATTATTTCTCTTTGTCTGAACTCTCTCCCTTTGTTACTTTCATAACTCTCCCCCTTTGTCACTTCTCTCCCTTAGATGGATATTTCATATGTAATCAATTTCACTCCCTTAGAATATTGATTAACTCTTCATTTTTGATTCTTGGGAACTTCTCTTCATGGTATGATAATGATAATATCTCTCTCCCTTTGACAACAATGCCAAACCAAAAAAAAAATACTTCTTATTTTATCATCTATATCATCTTTCATTCCTTTGCATAATATACTCCTTCAATTTCCCTATCCATCAACAATACAATGTCCTGATTTTTGATGTAGTTTTGTATGTTGCAATGTACATATGCATTTTTTGCTATTTATCTTGGTGTTTGCATCAACATGATTGATCTTCAGATGTGGTATAGGCTGATGCAACCTCCTAGTCAGATTACTGACCGATAGACAAGGGTTGAACCCCTAGTCTTTGTCTCAGATACTCAAATGTATCCTTCGGTAATGGCTTGGTGAATATGTTAGCTAATTGTTCCTTTGATTGAACATATTATAGTGTCACTTCTTTTTCTTGCACTTGTTCTCTTAGATAGTGATACTTGATAGCAATATGCTTAGTCTTAGCATGCATGACTGGATTCTTAGAAATGTTTATTGCACTGGTATTATCACAATAGATAATTACTAGTTCAAGGATCTTCGTATGCATACCTTATAGTAATTGCTTGATCCATGTAATATTAGAGCAATTTGCAGCAGCACCCACATACTCTGATTCTGTAGTAGACTGAGAGATTCATCCTTACTTCTTGCTTATCCATGCGACAAGTCTGTCACCCATCAAGAATGCTCCTCCAGTTGTGCTCTTTCGGTCATCAATGTTTCCAGCCCAATCAGCATCGGTATAGACTTGTAGCTCAAATTTTCCTTCTCTTTTGTACCATAATCCATAGTCCTCGGCATTCTTCAGATATCTTATAATTCTTTTCACAGCAGTCATATGTGATTATTTGGGATTAGCAGAGAATCTTGCAACTATTCTCACTGGATGTGCTATATCTGGTCTGGTGTGAAAAACATACATCAATTTTCCAATCATTGATCTATATAAGGTTTGATTTACCTAATTTGTCTTTTCCTCCTTTGTCATCTTGCATCCAGTAGCCATAGGTGTCCCAACTGGTTTGTAATATTCTATCTTGAATATTTTAAGCACTTCCTTGATGTATTTGGACTGAGTGATGTAAATTCCTGCATCTTGTTGAAGAATCTGTAGACCAAGAAAGAATTTGATCTCTCCAAACATTTACATTTCAAATTCCTTGCTCACTTCATCAACAAAGGATTTGCATAACAATTCATTCCCTCCAAAAATTATATCATCAACAAAAATTTCAGCAATCAAAATATTACCATCGGTATCTTCTTTTAAGTATATATTGCTATTTTCACTTGTTCTAACAAATTTTATGCTATGTGAGATATGAGTGAAGTATTTCATACTAGGCTCTTGGTGCTTGTTTCAATCCATACAAGGCTTTGTGTAGTCTATATACCATTTTTTTCTTGTCTGGATTAACAAACCCTTCTGGTTGTTTAATGTATACCTCTTCTTAAAGTATTTCATTTAGGAATGCAGATTTGACATCCATTTGGTATACCTTGAATCCTTTGAATGCATCATAAGCAAGTAGAATTCTAACTCCTTCTAGTCTAGCAATGGGTGCAAAGGTTTCACCATAATTAATACCTTCTTCTTGTGCATATCCCTTGCATACTAATCTTGCTTTGTTTCTAGTGACTTCTCCATTCTCATTCAACTTGTTTCTGAATATCCATTTGGTATCGGTGACATTCTTGTCATCTGGTCTCAGTACTAATGTCCATGTATTGTTCTTCTCAATCTGTTCTATCTCTTCATTCATAGTACTGACCCATTCTTTATTTTCAAGTGCATTGTAAACATATTTAGGCTCAAAATCACAAAGTAAACATCGGGTGTTAAGTGAATTACTTCTTGTTCTTGTTCCATCCTTCTTGTCTCCTATGATTTGGTTCTATGGATGATGCCTTCTAACATACTTGGAAAGTTTTGGTTTAGCTTTGTGTTCATCATTATCATTATCTTCTTCACCTTCATTTTCATCTCCATTAATCAGAACATCATCTTGAGTATTATCCTGATCATCGATAATTGTAGCCCGATGCTCGGGTGCAATGATTTGATGCTCGGGAGTGACACACTATTTCTCGGGTAGAGTGTCAGGTTATGTATAAACAAACCTATTGTAGTCCTCTGGTTCCTTTTTTCTTTCCTTATCATTCTTTTCTGCAAATTCATTTATTTTCACATTTGCACTTTCAATGATTTTGTTAGATGACTTCTTTAGACATTTATAAGCCTTGCTTTTGGTTGAATACCCTAGGAAGATACCTTCTTCACTTTTGCATTCAAGTTTTCCATTTCTATCATCCTTCAATATATAACATTGACTACCAAAGATTTAGAAGTAACTTACATTGGGTGTATGGCCATACCAAAGCTCATATGGTGTCTTCTTTGTGTCCTTTTTCAATTGTACTATGTTTAGTGTGTAGACAGTAGTACTGATAGCTTCCCTCCAAAATTTTTGAGTGATTCTTTTCTCAATCATCAATGTTCTTTCACAATCAACAATTGATCTATTTCTCCTCTCAGCAATTCCATTTTGTTATGGTGTCCTTGGTGCAGAAACCTGTCTCTTTATTCCATACTCATTGTAATAGTCAGTGGATTCTTCTAAAGTAAATTACCCTCCTCTATCTGACCTTAAGCATTTCAATTTCTTTTCACTTTGTTTTTCTACCATTGCTTTGTACCATTTAAACATCTTAAATGCTTCTAATTTATCTTTTACAAATATGGCTGTCATCATTCTAGAGAAATCATCAAAAAAGAGAATGAAATACCTATCTCCATAGTAGCTCTTTGTCCTCATCAGTCCACATAGATCTGTATGGACTGATTCTAGAACTGCAGTAGATGTATGGGTTTTGCTCTTGAAACTAGACTTTGTCATTTTACCTTTTTGACAATTCTTGCACATGATATGCTCGGGCTTAGTCATCTTCGGTAAGCCTCTGACATTCCTTTTTTTTTCTTATCTTTATCATGTTGCCAAAGTTCACGTGACATAATATTTTGTGCCACAACCATAAGTCTTCATTTCTAGCCATCACAAAAGTGGTGTTAGTGTCATCAGGATAGAAAAGTTTACCTTTTGTCTGCTCACAGGTACTAATCAACCTTCCTGATTCATTAAAGATCTTTGCCTTCTTATTTTCAAATGCTACTCTATGACCTATATTGTTCAATTGAGAAACACTTAACAAATTGTAATTCAATCCTTTAACCCAGTAAGCATTTTCACATTCTATCAGGTTATTCAACATTATGGTTCCTTTACCTTGAACTGGACAAGGTGTATCATTACCCATTCTCACTGAACCACCATTATAGTATTCAAAAGTCTCAAACTTTTGTTTATCACCGGTCATATGGTGAGTATAGCCACTATCTATGATCCAGACATCATTTTTACTAACTTTAGATATGAGTGTAGTTTCTACATACCTTTCTTCATCTTCATCTGAATCGTCCTTCATGGCTACAAATACCATCTCAATGTCTTCTTCTGATTCAGTGTCAGTGTCATCAGCTCTTCTCTCAGATAGGTAACAATATTTCTTCCCTTTGTCCTTGTAGTCTCGGGTATCTTGTCAGATTGTCGGTTGCTCCAGTATTCTCTATTATCACCTTTGTCAAACTTCTTCGCATAAGGTCTATCATTTCCTCTGTCATCTTTTCATGGGTTTAGACATCTTGCAAAAAAGTGTCCAACCTCTTTACAATTGAAACATACAAGTGGTAATTTACCTTTGTGTCTATCTTTGCCTCTCTGAAATGTTCTAGCCATAAGTGCTTCAATTTCATCAAGTCCTTGATCCTCATTATCATTGTCACTATCATTTCTAACAGCATGTCTATGACTTGAGTTACTTATCTTTAGAGAAGATTTGAATGCAGATTCTATGGATGGTAAGACACTATTGTCAAAGTTATTCATCTCAACTGAAATTAGTCTACCAATCAGACTATCTAGAGTAACTGTATTGTTTACAACTGCTCTCATTTCTTGAATAGCAGAAACTCTAATAGCATAAACATGCAATAAGGTTCTTAAGATTTTGCTTTCCATTGTTTCCTCTTCAAGTACCTCCAACTCCTCGGATAACATTGACTAACTCTTTTATTTTGTTGCTATACTAAGTAATGTTTTCTCCTTCTTTCATCCTTAGGTCATCAAACCTCCCTCTTAGGATTTTTGCCTTTGCTATGAATACATTGGCATCTCCTCCATGTTAAAGCTTCAACTTATCCCACATTTTCTTTGCAGAGGTGCAGGTTTTGAGATCTTCAAACTCAACATCAGAGAGTGATGATGTAAGTTCTATCATCATGCAGTTATGCTCATGCTTGACTCTTAATTTCTCAAGAGTATGAAGTCCTGTAGGCAGAAAATATTCAGCATCTAAGTATTGAACAATATCATTTCCAATATCTGATAGGTGGAGTCTTATTCTTCTTTTCCATGATGCAAAGTTGTCTTTATTCAACTTGGGCATATCTTGTTTGTTCATCTTGTGACCTTTTGCTTGAGCTATTAAACTCCTTTTCTAAGCACACAAGCTCTGATACCAATTGTTAGTAATAACTGAGAGGGGGGGGGGTGAATCAGTGGCCTCAAAAATATTCCAATATTCAACCCTTAAAACTTAGTACCACAAAATTATACCTCTAGTTATCTTTAGTCCTATAAGATGAATGCCTCCAAATACTTTTATCAAATTACTACTGATCATAATAATTTGTAAAACCTTCTACTGTGTGTTTACCGAAAAGTAGTATGTTCATTTACCAAAAGATAGTAAACTATCTATTGTATATCGATCAATCCAATTAAGTTAAGTGTAATGAAAAACACTAAAGTAATGACTCATAAACACATTGACACGTGGATTTTTAATGTGGAAACCCTGTTAAGGAAAAAAACCACTTGGGACTGGTAACCCAAAATTTTCACTCTTCTGAAGTGAGCTTGGTGAAGAGCCAACCCTGTTAAAGGTTACAAACACACTGTTAGGTGTGACCTTGTTAGAGGATTTGAAATTTTAGTCTATCACTTGATATCGGGCATCTCTATTCTACCATCCTTGATCAAACACTCACTTGGCCTGTCAATAGGTATCTGACATATGATGATATCTTCATGAAAAAAAATTTTGATACTCCATTGGCTGTATCTCAATATAGAAAGGATCTTTAAATCCCACTTGGTTAAGAGACTTTTTGAATCAATGGTTAAACTTAAATAGTATGATCTGTTCACATATACAACTATACTTGCAGATTTTCAGATCTATTGTAATCTCACAAATTATTCTAATCAATATAACTCTATTTATACCTTTGTTCCACTTTGATTCTGCTTAGTTATGTTGTGCTCTATTGCTCGGTGTCTGCAGAATTCTTTAGCTATTTCCTCAGCATGTTGATCAACACTATATGAAGTTGCTCTTCATCAGTTTCTCTTTAGTATCCTTTATTCTCTTTTTCCTCACGCCCATTCGTAATGAATTGAGTTGTCTCTTAAATAGACATGATATCACCATTGTTAGGTTCTTAATTTTCTTGAACTTGATGTGATCCACAATTCTTGCCAATTAGATTTAAAGAAAAACTCTTGTTTTATCTCGTTGAGATCTTTTTGCCAACTGGACAAATCAGATTTAAATCAATTACTTATCTTTGGCTTATATTGTCTATGAAAAAAATGATAACTACTAGTTAACTCTATATTTAGCTCTGCCAGCTAGATATTTTTATCATTTGTGAACTCCAATTAATTTTAGTTTAAATCTCTAATTGCATCGGTCAACACTTTAGTTCTCCTCGTACTTCTCCATTAGTTTGCACTATGTTTCTGGCTATGGGTTTTGCTTGTGATTCTGCTCGTTGGTAATGCTCGTCGGTTTTCTTGCTCGGGCATCACTGTGACTTGGCTGTCGGTGATCTCTATCCGTCGGGTTCCACTGACTATCGGTGTTTGTAGTCACAATGTAAATGCTTGTCTTTTATGCATTACAAAAAGAATAATCTTTATCTCTTTGATCCTCTGAAGTCTTTGACACTTTGATTATAACCGATTAGATTATATCAAGTTGACATCAATGACAATACAATCCATTAACTAATTTAATGTTTGGCATTATCCTTCTATATTTCAGTTATCAACTTAACATCTTTAAACATTCAATCAGTTACATGTCATCAGATGATATCCATTATCAAGAAGAGTATTTATGGTTATATATGGATGAACATATGATTGAAGCACCATAATGATCATAGAAGAGATAAATTATAAATAATTTTCTAAGCAACTATTACTATGAACCCCAACGATCAACATTGGTTTTCAAACAAGGATGTAAATCATTTCTTAATTGTAACTATGATGTTCAGTTGTTGATCTTAGGGTTAGGTTTTAGTTATGAAGAGACACATTGGTCTAAAGCTTGTACACATCCCTTGAATTTTATATAAATAGGGATTCCAAGACCATGTAAAGATCATTATCATTATCATTATCATTGTTCCTAGTTTTAGAATTTGATCACAACTGCAACATGGACTCAATGTACTATTTTTCAAAATCAATAAAAGATAAGTGTTTTCTGTCTCACTTGTGGAAAGAAAGTTTAATTCATTTTAGTCAGTCGCTTGCAATTATTGAAGGAATTTTAATTGTTATTCTTGCAATGCTTGTGTAGATATTTTATGTGTCATGATCAGAATAATGAATTCACTAATTTTCAGAGACTCCCAAGTTGATGCCATCTATTAATAACTATGGAAATCAATTTGGATATGTCTTTAATTAGGGAAAGGTATATTTATACACAACAGAGAGGTTGGAAATAAAATATATCATATTGCATATGGTTATACAATGTATGGTGACACTGGACACTACAAGAAGTATGGATTTGGCTTACATAATAGTAATAACTATAACTGGATGAGAGGACGTGTCAACATATTTTCTCAGCCTTATTTTTAGATTGATGTGAATGGAATGTGATGAAAATATAATTTTTGACAGAGGGAAAGAATGGTGTTCACTTTTGGGGGCCTAGGACCATCAAATCGAGATTAAACAAGGATCTACAGAAGGGACTGATTTTGTAGGGTCTTTTTCCCTAGAGATAACTGAGTTCTTGCTATGTCCAGGTATGAACACACATCCCCAAAAAGAGCAACTGGTGGAACCCAAATTTACAGATCAATTTTCATATCTAGATAACTTAGGGAAGTATATTTTATACCTATATTAATGTGATTTATATATTTTGTATTGATATTTTATCCTAGTATTCTTAGCTTCATATTCAAATTCATAATATAACTGTTACATGTGTTTTTGCAGGCTTTTTCTAACTTTACCATTTTATTATATCATCTTCGTGTAGAGCCGTGTTGTGTTTTTGTAGGTTCTATCCATGTGATTATGCCACATCTCCTATGAAAGCCATTTCTTTGATCACCATAGTCGCAGAGATTGGTTTCCATGTTTAGTATTTTGTTAAGAATTATACTCAGCAACGTTATCCCACATTGATCCAAGAATTGAAGTATTGGTTAATTATATCAGGCCTTTCGGAAGACGTGGCTCACAAAGTAGATGGTGGGGCTCGAGGTCTTAAAGAAAACCTTTTGGTGATGTGATAGCTGAAAAGGATAGATGATGACTTCGCATACTGGACAAATGGCAGTATGTCATGATTGGTGATTAAACCTTAGCAAAGATCGACAGTTTGCGTGATTCTACTATCAGAATATGCACGTTCTTTATCCATTGAAGAATCATGCATTAACGACACGTGTTTCAAATCCATGACTTTTGAGCAGTGAAGATGGAAATATCAATGGTTAAAACATGATGAAGATCAATGGTTTGCGTATTTCCACTATCAGAAACTAAATAAACTTTATCCATCATGGGATCACGCCTTGTCACCATGTGTCCTAGGCCCGCAAGTGCTTTGATTAACGTAGATAGATCTATGTTTAATCTTTAGTAGATATTGATGGTGGGCATGATCCCTTAATCAGAAGTTGCATGATCTTTATTCTTCATGGGATCATGCATTAACGACATGTGTCCCAAGCCTGCAAGTATTATGAGTAATGAGATAGTGGGAACAACAAATGGCATTACTAGATTGTTTGAGCAGGTTGATGAGGATGCACGTCATTTTGAAGTAAGTTAAAGTACATGTTACTAAAGCCCTTTTATTTTAGCACATGGGTATGATCAACGGTGGTGTTTTAACTGAGCGGAAAAGATGATCAAGTTTTAAAGGAGGCTTAAGGTTGATCAGTAACTAAAGAAAAAAAATTAACGATTTTCATGATTATGAAATAAAAATTTGCACATCCTTTATCCATCACGGGATCACACATTGACGACATGTCCTGGCTGACTGACAATTAAAGGAAGGAAAGGATCAACGGTTGGTGTGATCACGTGATCACAAACTGAATGTCCTTTATCCATCATGGGATCGTACAATGATGATAGGTGTCCTCAACGATGAAAAGGATAAGATTCCTGGGTGGCAGCATTGATATGGATTTCTTTATGTCATTTTTAATATATTTATTTTATTTTTTCTGCGCCAGTTAGGGTTTTATCTATTATTGATACCTCATTGTTTTCCATGCAGTTTTTTAAGGATGGTGAGTACCATGGATCTATCTGATAATGAGACAATGTGATTTTCATGAAATGAAAAGGATTATCATGGGCAAACATTCTTTGAGGAATCTTTACAAAGATGGAGGATGTCAAAGGATGGTCGACAATGTTGATGATCTTGTTCTTGATGTTGAAGTTGTTCAATATACCATTGATGATATCCATTAGAAAGTAGAGTATATATGGTTATATATAAATGGACATATGATCAAAGCACCATAATTATCATAGCAAAGATAAATTACAAATGATTTTCTAAGCGACTATGACTATGAACCCCAACGGTCAACAACAGTTTTCAAACATGTATGTAAATCATTTCTTAATTATAACTGTGATGTTCAGTTGTTGATCTTAGGGTTATGTTTTAGTTATGAAGAGACACATTGGTCTGAAGATTATATGAATCCTTTGGATTTTATATAAATAGGGATTCTAAGACCATGTGAAGATCATTATTATCATTATCATTGTTCCTTGTTTTAGAATTTGATCACAACTGCAACATGGACTCAAATGTACTATTTTTTCAAAATCAATAAAAGATAAGTGTTCTCTATGTCACTTGTGGTGATAAATTTTAATTCATTTTAGTTAGTCCCTTGCACTTATTGAAGGAATTTCAATTGTTATTCTTGCAATGCTTGTGTAGAGATTTTATGTGTCATGATCTGAATAATGGATTCACTAATTTTCAGGAACTCCCAGGTTTGATGTCATCTATTAATAACTATGGAAATTAATTTGTATATGTCTCTAAGTCAGGGAAAGGTATATTTATATGCAACAGAGAGGTTGAAAATAAAATATATCATATTGCATATGGTTATACATTGTATGGTGACACTGGACACTATAAGAAGTATGGATTTGGCTTATATAATAGTAATAACTATAACTGGATGAGAGGAGGTGTAAACATATTTTCTCAGCCTTATTTTTAGATTGATGTCAATGGAATCTGATGAAAAAAAAAATTTGACAGAGGGAAAGAATGGTGTTCACTTTTTGGGGCCCAGGGCCATCAAATTGAGATTAAACAATGATCTACATAAGGGAGTGATGTTGTAGGGTCTGCTTCTCCAGAGATAACTGAGTTCTTGCTGTGTCCAGGTATGAACACACATCCCTTGAAAGAGCCACTGGTGGAACCCATATTTTCAAATCAATTTGCATATCTAGATAACTCAGGGAAGTATATTTTATACCTATATCAATGTGATTTATATATTTTGTATTGCTATTTTACCCTAGTATTCTTAGCTTCATATTCAAATTCATAATATCACTATTACATGTGTTTTCATGGGCTTTTCTAACTTTACCATTTTATTATATCATCTTTGCGTAGATCTGTGTTGTGTTTTTGTAGGTTGTATCCATGTGATTATGACACATCTCCCATGAAATTCATCACTTTGATCACCATGGTCACAGAGATTGGTTTCCATGTTCAGTGTTTTGTTAAGCGTTATACTCAGCAACGTTATCCCACATTTATTCAAGAATTGAAGTATTGGTTAATTATGTCAGGCCTTTCAGAAGATGTGGCTCTCAAAGTGAATGGTGGGGCCCAAGGTCTTAAAGAAAACCTTTTGGTGACACGGTAGCTGAAAAGGATAGATGATGAGTTGGAAAACTAGACACATGGTGGTATGTCATGATCGGTGATTAAACCTTAGCAAATATTGATGGTTGGTGTGATTCTGCTATCAGAAGTTGCATGTTCTTTATTCATTGGAGAATCACACATTTATGACATGTGTTATGAACCCACAACTTCTGAGAAATGAAGATGGGAAGATCTATGGTTAAAACACGATGAAGATCAATGGTTTACGTGTTTCCACTATCAGAAACTAAATGACCTTTATCCATTACAGGATCATGCATTGTCACCACGTGTCCCGGGCCCACAAGTTCTTTGAGTAACAAAGATAGATCCATGGTTAATCTTCAATAGAGATCAATGGTGGGCATGATCCTATAATAAGAAGTTGCATGATCTTTATTCTTCATGGGGATCACACATTAATGACATGTGTCTTGGGCCTACAAGTATTCTGAGCAACGAGATTGTGGGCACAACAACTGGAAGTACTAGATTGGTCGAGTAGGTTGATGAGGGTGCACGTTATTTTGAAGTAAGTTAATGTACGCATTACTAAAGCCTTTTTCTTGTAGCACATGGGTATGATCAATGACGGTGTTTTAACCGAGCGGAAAAGATGATCGAGGTTTAAAGGAGGATTAAGGTTGTTCGGTGACTAAAGAACAACAAAGATCAATGGTATGCATGATTCTGCAATCAAAAGTTGCACATCCTTTATCCATCACGGGATCACACATTGATGACACGTGTCTCGGCTAACCGACGATTAAAGCAAGGAAAGGATCAACAGTTCGCGTGATCCCGCAATCCCGCGTTCAGAAACTAGATGTCCTTTATCCATCGGGGGATCGCACGATGATGACAGGTGTCCTCAATGATGAAAATGATAAGATGATTGGGTGGAAGAATTGACGTGGATTTCTTTATGTCATTTTTAATATATTTATTTTATTTTTTCTACGCCAGATAGGGTTTCATCTATTATTTGATACGTCGTCATTTTACATGTAGGGTTACAAGGATGGTGAATACCATGGATCTTTCTGATAATGAGACAATGCAATTTTCATGAAATGAAAAGGATGATCATGTGCAGACCTTCTTTGAAGAATCTTTATGAGGATGGAGGATGTCAAAGGATGGTCGACAATGTTGATGATCTTGTTCTTGATGCTGATGTTAATCCTATTGCACATTGAAGTGTCATTAGTTATCAAGCTGACATAATGGATAGTCAGTGACGGAGTCAACACAAGACAATCGATATATATATCACCAAAGTGTAGAGGTAACCGAGAGAACTGATCACATTCAGAGTTAACCGAGTATAGTGATACTCGAGTAATTAGACTATACCAAGCATAGACAACACCAAGCTTCACAGCATAACCGAGCACCAGTATAACCGAGATACACATTATACACCGAGCACTAAGGAACAAAATTAACCAAGTGGAACAGAGTCCACATGAAAGTTTGTTATGGCACAATAATCTAAGTAACAACTTTGAGGCAACCTAGATAACAGTTTACACGATCGAGGAGGACATTAATTATGGATTTCTAGCATTTATTATTTATGTCTCCTATGTTTATTTGGTCAATGTAAATTTTGTAACCATTGATCTTATGGGAAGGATGTAAATGTTGAACCCTAATATAGATGTCAAAATTTTTTAAGTATGTTGATCAAGCAATGATCTAGCAGCTACCATATTACAGACATAAGAGATCAGACATGGATTCAAGGACAGATACTACACAATATAAATCAATTTTCAGAACTAAGGCAAGGCTACCGAGCATAACAGAGCAGAAAGTATTATCATTCACATTGAGGTGATATGTTTTGTATGAACTTAATAGATTTGTATCAACAATTTTGAGATTGTATATGTATCAGATCAAATTTTATGTTACTCTCTAACAATTGTAATAGACACTTAATCTCTTAACAGAGTAGACTTAACAGTCTTATTGTAAATCTCCTAATCGAGTACACACATAAATTGTGTTGCTAAATCCTCACACGAGGTAGATCTAGTCAATATTTTTGTTACTCCTAATAGGGTAAGATCATCATAAGTGATCATTTTGTAAAGCTTTAATAGGATACCTTTATTACTGCAGTAGTGAATTTTTGTGGGTCTCATCAACACCACAGTTTTACCTTCTAACATGGGTTTTCTGTGATACCAAAATACTAGTGTCAAGTGTACTTAATTGTGTGTATGTGTAATATTTATTTTTCATTCATTTCAATTTCAGTATTAATACTATATGTTTGGATTAAGCAATCTACTCAGTCGGTTTATATAGAACAGTGAATACAATGAATTGACTAAAAAAAATTTAAGGGTACTGATTCACCCCTCCCCTCTTAGTACACACCCTTTCCATTATCTTAACATTGGGCCAAAAATTGGTATCAGAGCTTGTTCTCTTATTTTGAAGGTTTAATAGCTGAAAGATAAAAGATATTGCAATGGAGAGGTATACACTTCACAAAACTATTGAGAATCTGAAGTTACAGTTGTAGATCTATGTCGAACAATATAAAGAAGCTAAAGAGAAACTCAAGGAGATGTTGATTAAGAGGAAGGACATGGCACTTCGTTGCCATTAGATTGATTATCATGAAGAAGAGATTCATGACCCATTTGATACATCTGGATATGAATCTGGTAGCACATTTGATGCATCTGAAGGAATCATATCAAAACTATCTGAGAGAAATTAACAACTGACTGAACAAGTAAAAGCACTACAGATTGGACAAGATACACAAATGGTCAGAATGGTTGAAGTCTTGAACGAAGAAAAGAAAGATGAAAAAGATAGAAAAATGGTTGTTGATGATAGAAGACAGATGACTGAAAAGTTACAAGAGAAAGAAACTAAGATATCCAGACTTATTGAATATTAATTTGAGATCGCCAATCAAGTGGTTTCTATGAATCATGAGGCAAACCAAGTGAACACTGAACTTGCAAAAAAAATAGATGACATTGGTGTATTAAAGGAAGAAAATGAGAAACTTTGAAATGAAGTAAAGATTTTACAACAACATAATGAAGTGATTAAGAGATTTGAAGAAAGCACTAAGAGAATGGATGAATTTCTGAACTATCAAAGAAGATTGAATAACAATATCGAATTAGGGTATACATGTTATGCCCTGCATCCCCGTCCCTACATTTTGTGTGCAAAATGTTGGGTCCCCCTTTTTTTGCTTTTTCCTGCTTTTGCTTTGCGGCTTTGCCTTGTCTTTCTTTCCCCTTTGTTTTCTTTCTCTGGGGTTTTCTTCCCCGGCGTGTTGTTTTGTTGTTTTGGTTTTCTCCTCCAGGACTCTGGTCCCGGAGGTTGCCTTTTTGTTGGGAACCGGATTCTGGACTTCGGGATTCTTCATTGTGACGTTCTTAGGTATATCATCACGAGGAATCCCCGGGCCCGGAGTCCGGAGGTTTTGCCTGTCCGGAGATCGCCGGAAGGCGGAGGATTGCCTTTTTACCGCGGGTATAAATAGGTCTTATCTGTCACTTTCACACTTACCGCGATTAAAACCTTCGAGAACTTAGAGTGAATTAATGAGCAATTTCAAAGCGATTAACAGTGCATTTGCAGAGAATTTGTGATAATCAAAGCTTAAACACCTTCTGTGTTCTTAGGCAATTGCGAGTGCTTTGTGGTGGTGATTCTGACAGTTCGACAACTCGAGCCCCCGTGGTAATCTACCCTTTCTTCCGCCTTCTAAATTTTTAGTTTGTTGCTTCCGCCTTTCCCCCTCTCTATTTGCTTCCACTTTCTGGTTTTGCTTCAGTTTTCGTTTCATTTTCGTTTGTCTGGTTTTGCTTTGCTTCTGTGTTTCATCTGGTTCGGTCCTTTGTTTCTGGTTTTTTCCGCCCGTTGGTGGGTCAGCTCTGCCAGAGGGTCATCCGCCCTCTATGCAGAAGTTGTTTGTCTATAAATAGTGTAAATATTGGTCTATTCGTAAATAGTGTACATATTGTATATACCTATTTCCGCCTTGCCTGGTTTTCCCGCGGGCATCATCCCGCGATGTATATTCATGTATATATGTTTGTAGTTGTAAGGTTCCTTCTGTATATCTTTCTGTTCCCTGTATATACCCCTCGGCTCCATGTATATCCTTCTGGATAACTCAACATGCTGGTCGAGTCACCTTTGCTTCTGGTTTTCGCCTTCAAACTCACTTTTGGGGCAGAAAACCACCTGTTTGAAACTCGGCTCTCGGCCGGTTTCAAACAGACAGTTTTCTCTCTCCTCCATCAAGGCTGTCAGAACCTCATTTACGTCTCATGCACGCAATCAATTCCAGCCAAGTGGCTTTCCCTTTTCACACGTTTGAACAGTTGGCTCCGCCGTCATCGCCATCACATCCATTTAATGCCAACGCACGTGGCGTCCATGTGGGTTTTGACAACTTGCCTTTTCATATCTTTGCTAATGGTCACTTCTCCAGGCTCCGGGCCCCTTACCACTGTCTATTCGTTGTCTTTTCCAAGTGTGATAAAATTTCCTGGACCCGGACGTATATTGAAAATCTCAAGTTCATGATGTGTTTTGCTTTCTGGTTACCTTTGCATGATGCTAAGTTTTCAGGAAGGCAAACACCACGGTGGTAAGATCTCCGGACCCCGGAGTAACTATTTTACTTTGATAAACTTGTTCTGACGGTTGCTTTGCCTCGCAGGTTTCTGGAGTTATCTTCCAAACATGTCTGAAGTGTCTGCATCATCTCCTCCTGGAAGTACGGAATTGCCAACCACAACAGAAACCAGGGCAGCAGCAAAGTCAAAAATGGAGAAGGCCCTAGAGAAACTTCCCCTCACCATGAAGTTTGTACAAGATAACACCATTGTGGGCTCAAAGATTGAGTCCAAGGTGAAATTACTGACAGACGCCAATGTCAGAACTTGGGCAGAAATGCAAGCCCTGGTAAAAGTGATGCACATCCAGCGACAGGCTGGAGATCAACTAGCAATTAACGTCGGAGGTTCTGGGATCCTTCAGGTAGCTTGCTTCCCATGCTCCATGCAGTCTCCGGAGCTCATCTTGACCCTGGCTACCAACTATAACTCTTCTATCCGGGCCATCATGCTTGCAGCTGCAGAGCCCACGGGATACCCCACTCCACTGGTGTCCCTCGACCAAGCCACATTCCAAGCAAGCCTGGGTATCCCGCAATTTGAAAGATCCACGGTGGTCACAAGGCCTGACGCCTTGAAATAGTTTACGCAACTGGAGGATGCGGCCCGGGTGTACATGAACACCCATTGGCTCAAGGCCCTGAAGAGGGACCCGAAGAGAATGAAGATAGATATCCCCCGCTCTGAATTCAAGGAGAGCATCCAGATGGGGATAATAGCATTGGCCTGGGTATTTGGGCAACCTTCTGCCCAGGAGTTTGCCAAGTGGATGTACTATTTCCTCCTCAGCATCGCCACCAAGGGAGAATTCTTTGACTGGGCGACCATAATTTCCAATCATGTCGACTCCCAGTTCCAGCAGTTGAATGAGAAGAAGAAGTTCTACATGTCTTCTTATGTTTTCTGGGCCCTGGCCCAATAGAGGCCCCATTCCAACGGCCTACTTACATATGGCATTCTTAGGATTAGCCCGGGACAAAAGGCACCGTGGGACTATTTCTCGCAAATTCAATGGGAGGCCAGCTTCCCTAGTTTCTGCCGAGTAAACGATGCATTCGTTTACTACCATCTGCTCACACCCACGCGGGATGCTGGATACCGCCTGTCCACTAAGGTGATAAAGTTAGTTAGTAGCTATGGGCACTACTACATTCAGTTCCAGCAGCATACATACATTAGGGTCGCCAGCTTCTCTAAAAAACCCTACTTGTTGCCCAAGAATTGTGGGGACAAGATCGTGCTGCTGGAATATTGCCGGCAAATGATGGAATTGCATACCTTCTTTGCACTTAAGAAGGTCCCCAACGTCTCATTCCCAATCACCTGTGGGAACTACACTTGCAGTCTGGCCGCCGCAAAGGAGGCAGACAATGAACTGAAAAGTTACAACTTGCAAGAATTTTACCTGGCGCGGAGAAATTTTGATCCGCATGGCCAAATTGCAACAGCAATGCCCCGGGCCTCAGAGCCCCATTATATACACATGGAATACTTTTGGGCCGATTGCCAGGATGATGTAGATGTCTGAAGCAGGCACTATGATAGAATGACAACCGGATTAATGCAAGAACTGAAGCTTCGGAGATTCCCTCCGGGCTTCTTTGACACTGCCCCCACCATAGATCCCCAGTACAAAGAAAAGGGGATCGATAAAATGGTGTTACCAGCAATGGATTGGGCCGCCCAGGAGGGGCCCACAATCGAGGACTTCACTCGGGAGGTGGTCGAGAGGAGTCATGCCTCTTTTAAAAGGGTGAGCCCCAGGAGTATGCGCCAAACTCCCCGACCGGCACCAAAGGTAACTCCACCACCGGTACCAAGATTAACCCCGGGGGCCAGGACTTCCTCACAGGGCGCAGACAAGGGAAAAGGGATAGCTACAACACCCTCCGTGCAGGAAGTCCCGATTCAGGAATAGATCAAGCAATCTGTGGCAGCATCCCAGCAAATGAGGGAGCAGTTAATAACAAGGCTGGCCACTCCCCCGCTCATGGCCGGACCAATTCATCCTCCTTCCTCCCCGTCGCTGGTAGCCTTAATGGTCAAGACAACAGGGGTGGATCCCATAGAGGCAGCAGCTATAGCCGATGCGGAGCCACCTTTGATCACCAGGAGGAAGAGGAAGCACGTCAAGCAGGTCAAGGCAGAAGTAGCGCCAAGGAAATCCCTCCCCCAAGAAGTAGAGCTCCTTTCTTCCAGTTCTCCAAAATCGGAGAAAGAAGCAGTGCCTACAGAAGTCCCAGCCAGTCCCCCTCTGCAAGAGGAATTTGATGTGTTTGCAACCGATGAGTTGAACAACTTGCAAGGGGATGATACACAAGCAGGGACAGAAGTCCCGGAGAAAGAAGCAGGGGCTGCGGACCAAGAAGACCTGGAACAGGAACCTGCGCAGGAGCAAGAGCAGGAGATAGAAGAAAAGGAGCCGGAACCAGAAATTGTCTCTGGGGCTCAAGAGACGCAAGGTTCGGGAGTGGACCAACTAAAGACAGGTGAAAAAATGGCATCTGCTGGGGGAACCAGACCTTCGGGGATAACCGTAAACCCAGCCGCCGCGTTCCCAAGTCCACTCCCGGGGGCAACCTTCGGACAGGTTATCACAGCGGCCCAAACTTTAAATCTTGGCCTGATACCTCCCCTACTGCTGACAAAAGAAGAAATTTCAGTAGAAGAAGAAGAAGAAGAGAAGTAGCTTGAAGAGGAAATCCCCGAAGAAGCCTACCAAGGTCTAGACCCAGCAATAGACATACAGGACAAGGCTGAGGAGATGGAGGTTGAAAAGAATGTTGCTGCAGGAGAAGTTGAGGTAGGGAGGATGGATGAGGTCCGCGACACTGAGGAGCAACAACCATCGGGTACTAGGAAAGAATCAGGAGAACAAGTTCTGGCAAGAAGGCCACCTCTCCCACCCCAGTGGCTGATAGAAAGAAAAAAGAGAAAGGCTCAGTCTGCTCTGGTGATTCCTCTCTCCCTGGCCGAAATGATGGCCCAAGTACAGGCCCCACAAAAAGAAAAGAAAGCCCAAACAGTTCACACTCTTTGAACTGGGTCGGGCGGGGAAATAGTTGCCATTGTGGCAACACCTCCCCTGGGCGTCGATGAAGCAACTGCAGACCCCGCAAATTATGAAATTGCAGAGGTATCCCTGGGAAAGAGAGGAAAGCAAGGTGAGGTGGACTTGCTTAAGGAGGCAGCAAGGGCAGTTGAGGCCTGATATGAAAAGGAGGCCCAGAGGCTCAAAGCTGAAAAGGAGAAGAATGCAAACCTTATGGGGTTGCTTACTGAGCTGGCCAGACCCATCAATGCCGCCCCTCCAGAGACCTCCACATCAGAGGATTTACCGCAGAGTGACATAAGCTCCCTGCGAGTAATGAAAAAGAAGGCCCAAGCAGTAGATGAATGGGTCGCCCTACAGATAGGAAACACCCGGCGTTTCCTAGCGTCCACTCTTCCGGACTTATACACAGCCCGGCAAGTTATCCATCAGGAAGAAGCACTCATTGAGCAGTGGGAGAGTGATGCTGAAAATTACCAGGCGTGGAAGGTAGAGCTCGAAGAGCTCCTCACCTTGGGAGAAGATATGATTTTTGAATCCAAAATTCTGGGTGAGGAATCATTTGATTTTGTAAGGATTCAGCACGCCAGACTTGACCTCACATTGGAGGTAACCAAGCAACTGGTAGAGTCCTTGCAAGAGAAGGTACACAACATAAAGTATCCTTCTAATTTATTCAATTCTTATGTAATAAAGATTTTCGGGGCTGATCCCCTTAGTACAGATATGTACACCCCCAAAGATTCAGTTTTGGGGAGTTTTGATGAAATAATGCAATCTCGATACCAATCCCCGGAGGGGATAGATGGGGCCCAAATGGCAAAATTAACTGAAACAATACTGAAGGGCCGTGACGCGGCAAGGATGGTGGACGAATTCAAAAAGAATGTTCCAGACCTGGGGGAACAAGTTGAAATAGCCAGGCATAGAAGGGCCAGCTTGAAGAATGTAGATAAAGATGACATTTACCACCTCCTTCAGGCCTTCAACGATAACAAGCAACCTTAAGCTTTCTCCAGAGGCCGGGGAAAAACTCACATTGAGTATTCTTTATTATTTTTGGGACGTAAGTTCCCGGATCCCAGAGTCCCAGATCCAAAATCTTGTATTCTTTAAAGTGATCCGTGTCCCGGTCCCCGAGGCCGACCAGTCACTTTTAGAAGTGGTTAATAAGACTGTCAGAAGGTAGTTGGGCACATCAAGGGGCGTCAGCTCGGCAGTTGGCCTTCTGACAAGGTGGTCTTCTCGAGGCACCGCTCAAGGGTACATCTGGCACATTGAAGACAGGGTGCCGCATTTCCCATTTATGAGGCATGTAGCCTCGGTCCTTGAGGGACCTACTTTCTTCTTTCTCCTCTCTAGCTCTCTTCTCGAGACCGATTCTTCCAATGTATATTCTTATCTTATTCTTCTGACATGATAGACCTATTCCATCTCCAGGTCTTTTGTAGGGTGGCGCAGGTAGTACCGGCCCCCGGATATTGTATTTTATTAAAGCGTGATGTAAATAGGGTTAGGGTTAGCAAAGAGTTGTATAAATAGGCAAATTAGCCCATTTCCAAGGGTCAGTGAAATTGATGATTTTGTTGTCCATAGCAATAGCAAAGTAATTTCTCATTTTAGTTGCAGAGCGCAATGCTCCATTGTTTTGTTCTTAGTAGTTAGATGCTCCCCTGGAGCCACCATTGTATCACGCACCAGTGCTTGCTGGACTGAATATTAATGAAGAAGGAAGAATTCTTGGCAATGATTTTGTTGGCATTCCTGCTTCTGAGTTAACGGTATTTCATGCTTCGATGTTCTTTATGTCTTTTACTCTAGTATGTTAAAGTAGATTAACGACCTCTTTATTCCCGCTACTGATAAAATGCTAACTGATGGTTATGTGTTCCTTTGGTATTTAGTGTAGTTTACCAGAGTATTGTTGACGTTTCGGACATCTTAACATGACTATAGTTAGATGAAATACTTCTAACCCTGCAGGATCTTTTTTGCTTTATTTTCTAAGTATAGAACGCTCGGGAAAACCCTACTTTGATCGAATCTCCGGAGAAGATGAGTTGAAGAAACTAGCTATCCCCGTCAAAAATAGTCACCTCTCCCAACCGAGCCCCGCACCGTCGTGACCCGACACCCAGGTGCTTGAAGGCCCGGAGGATTTATTTGCCCAGACAGCCTTTGCAGGCGGAGTTGGCCAATTTACCCGGAACCCGGTGACAACTTATGAATGTTGGCGGACCTGGTCAGTGAAACCCCATCAACAGAAACTGGCGCTAGAAGGAGGGCATGAACTCGTCCCCTTCCAGAGATTCTAATTTTATACCTTCTGAGGGTTCCCCGAGTTGTAGTTTTAGGAGACAAGCCTTCACTGGGATTGGATCTTTCTCCTCAGCGAGATTTGAAAGAGTCCTTAGGTCCGCCCTGAATCCCAAAAAGTTTGTCGAACTCGAGCCCCCTGCTCGAAAGAAACAAACCACTAAAGTCCTACCAGCCACTATTGTCTAGGGATCTGCCATACCCCTGAATAATCAAACTCCCTAGACAGTCCTGGGAACTAGTACCCTAAGCACTATCCAACATATAGTTCCCCCAATGGCTGCATACTTCGGAAACACTGGGTCCCCAATGGGCACTTTTTCGGGTGCAACCAATGATTTGCCCTCTCACCCGGAGAAAATCTGCCCACGATATGAGCACTTAGGCTCACGGACTGAAGAAGAACACTTACAGGCATACAAAGATGCCATGAATTGACATCGGATCTAGCATGAAGATGTTGTGACCCATATGTTTCCCCTGTCCTTAGGACAAAGCGAGTTGAACTGGTACCTTAACTTGCCTGCCAACTCCATCAACACTTGGCAGGATATGGAGGACGCCTTCCTGGCTGCCTTTCACGTACATGTAGACCCAGCCTGGTCCCACAGCTAGTTCATCTTCATCAGAAAGGAACCTAATAAACCTCTCGCAGCATTCAACCATAGGTTCCAACGCACCCTGAAGCGGTGCACGGGTCCATTTATTCCATCTCCAGACGTAACCATACAGACTTATCTTAATGCGATGGACCCATTCGTTGCCACTCTCCTTTGGAGAATAACCGCCCCGGGCGACCGAGATACCTTGGCAAAAGTCTACAACCTAGCCCTAGAGTTGTCCCGTGGTCTCAATAAATTCCCAGGCGGGATTGGACAGAATACACCCTTCAACATGATCCCCGGCAGAACTACGTATGCCGGGGGATACAACCCCAATCTGGCAATAGGTTCCCCCTCGATGGCAATGAATCCTCTGCCACCCATGATAGACCAACAGGCACGATATGTTTACCCAGCCCAGACCCAAATCACGCCAGGTCTGGAAGTCTTCCCCCGGAATCAGCCACAACAGACTCAGACACAACCGTCTGGAGTGCTCTTTTTTCAATCGTCCATGGCTGGAGGATTGCCGCCCTCGACTCTGATTAATCCTGCTGCCTTCCCAGGAAGTCAACAATAGCAACAACCATCACATTATGATGCTAACACTCAGTTGACCACCGAGGTTGAGTCCCTCCGGCGAATGTTGTCCACCTTGACAATGGACATGGGCCAACTGAAGGCGAGGTCCTACGCGCAACAGAACTCAAATTCCCAGAGAGGGAATGTTTTCTCCGGCCAACGAAACAATAATGTCAGAGGAAGAAACTTCAACAACGGGCCTAGGACCAATCAGCAGCAATGGAATAACAACGCAAACGCCGGAGGCCCGCCTCCGAACCAAAACACCAACCAAAACAGTGCTGGACCATCCCATTTTACACTAGTCGCAGACTTCCAGCCCATGACTAACTGGTGTAGGTTACATGATACTAGTTCACAAAATGAGGTAAATTGCACCACTTTGGAGAAGGTCATCATGATCTCCCAGCTAGACAGGCAGCAGTCGCACGATGCTACTCACCTAGAGCCTCCTGTCCAAGAAACAACCCATAGTGCCTTCACCTGTGATACCATCTTCTTCGAGACTTACGAAGAAGATGAAGAAGAATCTGAATTGTAGGGATTCTTTAATGAATCCATTTTGCCCTTTGAGGCCAACGACTTTACAAACCCACGGGCTCCATACAATACTCAGAGCCAGGCTGGTAAAGGACCAGCTTACACACCTATGCCCCCATCAAAGATACTTCCCCTCCCTGGAATGACGCGACTGATCGACCCGTCCCTCTAAAAGGTCCTAGCTCTAACCAGGCAAAAGATCTCACGGAGGAAAGTCGCCAGTTCCCGGGAGGAAGATTCGATATTACAAAAGCGTTAGAACAGACCACCACCTCCATGACCTTGATGGAGGTTTTGCTAAATTGTCCCGAGCAGAAGAAGTCCCTTCTGAAGCTCTTAGGGAACCCGGAAGTAGTTAGCCGCCCACCCAAGACCGTCTCCTTCAAAGATGCTAATGCGGCTATCTTCCAGGGAAACAATGAGGATCCTCCCTTCCTACTAGGCTTGAACATTTATGGCAAAAACATACACAATTGCCTAGTAGACTCCAGAGCTTCGGGTAACATCATGCCTTTGTCCATTTGTTAGAAGCTCGGACTCCACCCCACCCCATCTAATGGCGCAGTAATCCAACTGGATAAGACTACTGTGAAAATGGTGGGGGAATTGAAGAATGTCCGTATACATCTTATCCAGGACCCCAGGATAGCCAGCATCATTGACATCCAAGTGGTGGACATCCCAGAGACCTACGGGATGTTACTAAGTCAGAATTGGTCTAAGTCCTTGAATGGATATTTTTCGACCGACTTCA
>MU227831.1:3319303-3349405 GCA_018584345.1 Thuja plicata | reverse complement strand
GGTGTACAAACCTTTTGAAATTTTAACATTTGATTTCATCCCCGGAGAGGATCCCGCCGTGCTACAGAGAGCACAAGACCTAGAAGAAAAAATGAGAGTTGAAGTCAACTCTCAAGACTCCACAGCATCCCTGGCCACACTCTTATCCAGCACTTGGTGCCGAGTACACTACCAGAAACATTCAAAACTGGAGTGTGGGCAATGTCTCTTGATCGCTAACCGGCACCTTGATACCCTCCGGAACAAACAACATGCAACTGATTCCCTGGGACCCAGTGTCCCTGTGGGATGCGCTCCTTTGGCGCCATCCCCCGAAGAATCCCAAACCCAAACTCCGGAGGAAAATTCCACTTTCACATCGGTAGTTCGGGAGGTATCCCCTGAGTCCCCCAACAATAATCCAAAGAAAGCTCCCCTTCCCCAGCCCCAAGTTGCAAATAATGACTTATGGACCCTTAAGTTCGATGGGTCCCGATCCAAACAAGGCTGCAAGGCCGGGGTAGAATTAATCAACCCACGAGGGAAATCCTTCCTTGCGTCCTACAGGCTGCAGTTTAACTGTACAAACAATGTCATGGAGTACGAGGCTTTGGTCCTTATACTCTTATTCACATTAAGGAAAGGTATCACCCGCCTCCGGGCTCTGGGTGATTCAGAATTGGTTGTTAAACAAGTCCCGAGTCAATACACATGTCATGACAAAAGGCTAGCCGCATACCGCAACCGGGCTTGGAGCCTTATTAAAGATTTCGATGCCTTTGGCATTGACCTCATTCCCCGGTGACGGAATCATGTCCTAGATGCCCTCACCGTCTCTGCCAGCACATTTGAGCCAATGGCCGGCTCCTGACTCCAGATATTTTCAGTTGAAATAGTCCCCACCCCGTCCATTCCACACAATGTCACCCACTTTTAGGTTTTTGAGGATGATCAACATATCCTGGCCTTTATGGCAAACGTTGGTGTTTTTGAGGATCAGATAGTAGAGGAACGTGACCATGACGATACTGGACAACGTGATGAAGATGATGGGATCATAGACTTGCCCACCAACACCATCCCAAAGGGGATGGTTGCATTGGAATGAATCTTTGAATCGGACCCTCGGGCCCGTGAGAAGGTGTCATCCTCCCCTGAGGGAGGAAAGTTTGAAAGGTTAACATCGGCCAGCCCGGTGAAGAAAAGATCATCCACATTGGTACCTCCTGCTCCCCTGAGGAGAAGGAGAAGATTCTCACAGTTCTCTGAGAATACATTGTTGTGATTGCTTGGGGATATGAAGACTTGAAAACGTATGATACATCTATCATGACCCACACTATTCCCCTGAAACCAGACGCTAAGCCCTTTTGGCAAAAGCAAAGACCAGTCAACCCCTTGATAGAGCCTCTGATACATCAGGAGGTAGAAAAACTGTTGTCAGCCCAGATAATCTTCCCAATCTGGCACACTACATGGGTTGCCAACTTGGTTCTTGTTAGGAAGAAAAACGGTGAGATCCGCCTTTGCGTGGATTTTCAAAATTTGAACAAGGCCTCCAAGATGGACAATCACCCTCTCCCCTCGTTGGATGAGGTGTTGCAAATAGTGAATGGATCCCAGATGATGTCTTTCTTGGATGGATACTCAGGATACAACCAGGTCATGGTCAAGTATGAAGACAGAGAGAAAACAATGTTTACCACTAAGTGGGGAACGTTTGCTTACAGAAGAATGCCCTTCGGTCTGATCAACGTAGGGGCTGCATTTCAAAAGGCCATGGACATTGCGTTTGAGGGCATCGTAAATCGATGCATAATTATCTACATGGATGATTTGACCATCTTTTCCTTGGACAGGCGTGATCACCCCGCCCACCTCACTCAGATCTACGAGAGATGTCGCCGGTATGGAATATCCCTCAACCCCAAGAAGTGCATATTTGGGGTCACCGAGGGGAAGTTACTCGGGCATATTATCTCTGAGAAGGGTATATCCATAGACCCTGATAGAGTTGAAGCATTGCTGAATCTACATATGCCCGGCAACAAGAAAGAAATGCGATCCTTTTTTAGAAAAATCAACTTCGTACGATGATTCATCACGGGATTCACAGAAATAGTTAAGCCACTCAATGAAATGATAAAGAAAGATACCAAGATTGAGTGGAGTCCTGAAGCAAAATGGGCATTCACCCAGATTAAATAGACCATAACGGAGGCACAGGTCCTGGCTAGTCCAGACTATTCCCTTCCATTTTACATTTACTCATTTGCTTCGCCGCATTTCACTGCGGCAGTGCTGACCCAAAAGGTTGAAGGGGAGGAACGACCAATAGCTTTCATGAGTTCCCCCTTCAAGAACGCTGAAGTTCAGTATTCATCACTGGAGAAACAGGCCTTTGCTCTAGTTCGCGCCCTGAAGAAATTTTGGCATTATATTCTCCGGAGCAAAGTGCATGCTATCATCCCGGACCAGGCCGTCAAATCCCTGCTGATGCAGAGTGAACTGGGCGAGAGATAGGGGAAATGGATGGCCATCCTCCAGGAATATGACTTAGAGATGCAGCCCATGAAAATAGTCTGAGGCCAAGGACTAAATCGGGCGATGGCAGAAGAGACTCCCCGCATAGAATGTCAAACTTACATAGTGGAGTCCATCACCCAAGACCCGTGGTATGCCGATTTGGTATACTTGTTGCTAAACAAAAAATGTCCGGAGGGGTTACCTCCCCACAAACGCCGTGCTCTACAGATGAAAAGTGCACACTTCATGATCAAAAACTCTGCGCTTTACCGCAGAAACTACGAGGGAGTGTACCTCCGGTGCATCGATAGAGACCAAGCTGTAAGAATAATTGATGAATTCCACAGACAGTTTGGAACTGGGCATGGCTCAGCCGATGCCACTGCCCACCAGATCCTCCAGGCCAGATACTATTGGCCCTGTATCTTTAAAGATGTTTACGCTCATGTTAGGAAATGCCATACTTGCCAAACCGCGGCGCATCGTGAGCGTAACCCAGCGATGCCTCTACAACCAGTCTACGAGGCTAGACCCTTTTCCCAATGGGCATTTGACTTCATCAGGGAAATCAACCCTAACTCGTCTGCCAACCACCGATACCTCCTTACTGCTACTGATTACTGCACTCGGTGGTCTGAAGCCATACCTTGTAAGAACAACACGGCGGACGTAGTTATCAAGTTCTTAGAAGAAAACATCGTCACACTGTTTGGAATGCCCTTCGCTTTAGTATGTGACAATGGTCTGGTGTTTTCTTCAGCACAGTTACTCGAATGGACCTACAATCGGAAGATCACTCTGAAGTTCTCCAGAAACTATTATCCCCAGGGAAACGACGTTGCTGAATCAACAAACAAAAATTTGCTTGAGGTGATCAAACATTTATTGGAACAGAATCCCCGGGATTGGAATCAAAAGCTGAAATTCGCCCTCTGGGCGAATCGCATTCGTATTAAGGCCGCCCTGGGAACATCACCATTCCACCTGGTTTATGGCCAGAACCCTGTATTCCTAGTCAATTTATAGATCCCAGTATTACAGTTCATGCAAGAATTCGACAACAAGGACAACATCGTGGAGGTTTGACTTGTGAACCTGGTGCGAATGGAAGAACAGAGAGACGTGGCTCTTGAACATTTTGCGCGTCATCAAGCAGTGGTAAAGAGATGGTTTGACAGAAGAGCCCAATATAAAGCTTTTCAGATCTCGGATTTGGTCCTGTTGTGGGACAAGGCCCGGGAGAAGAAAGGAAAGCATACCAAGTTTCGGCGGCTCTGGCTCGGACCATACTTGATCTCAAAAATCTGCGGGGCAAATACTTACCGCCTCAATACTTTGACTGGGGAACCTATCGCATTGCCTGTTAATGGGCAGTTTCTTAAACACTATTTTGAATAAGGGTAAGTTTGTCCAAAGTTTTATTATATGTAAAGATTTCCGCTTGTAAATAGTTCCCTCCGGGTGCCTCGTGTGAGGTACACTGTCTTGTAAATAGTCTTGTCGACTGTCCTCCGGGGCAGTCCCCTTTGGTTGTTTTTGTTTTTGCTTTTGGTTTTCTTTTCGGTCCCAGTGTTTTGCTCCATCTCGCAGGGATTGGAATGCTTCACATAACTCTGGCCTCTGGGGCAACATCTACGGTATGGTGAACTTTAGAATCTATCTTTAGCACGATGGAATCGACCCGGTCTTTGGGGCTTGTTTCATGGGTTATGGCACATTTTGAGGAATCTTCATTGGGTGTTCTCTCCAGAAATCTGGCAATCAGTGAACAAAATAATAATGCAAGGAACAAGTAATCGGACACACCGAGGATAGATCGGTTGTACTCTTTGATTGACCCAGGTCTGAAAATCTAAATAAATTCCTCCCGGGTCCGGAGCTTTATCCTCTCTTCAAATATCTAAACGCGGGTGGATAGGTGAAAGAATTACCGCCATTAAAATTAGCTAAGCTTAAGCTTAATGGTGAAAGAAGTACCGCCTTCCCCACCATAAATCAAATAGAATAACAAGAGGAAAAGCGGGGTAAAGTTCTGGTCTCCGGGGGGAAACGAGCAAATTGATGACTGGTTCGATGTAATTAGTGTCTCTTCTCTATTCCTCCCAAAGGTCATCAGCTTGATTTCAATCCAAAGCACACATGACACCACTGATGAAGGACTATGGACTGACTCTTGTGTGGTTGGATTCTCTTGGATATGTTTCCCTTTGCCTAGCAGACACTTCGAGAAGCGGCTTGTTCCAGTTTTGCTAACCAGAGATTCTTTAGTTCTTAAATGCGCTAAGGCATTTATCCCAGATAGTCGCCATTTTGTTATGCCCTGCATCTCCGTCCCTACATTTTGTGTGCAAAATGTTAAGTCCCCCTTTTTTTGCTTTTTCCTGCTTTTGCTTTGCGGCTTTGCCTTGTCTTTCTTTCCCCTTTGTTTTCTTTCTCCGGGGTTTTCTTCCCCGGCGTGTCATTTTGTTGTTTTGGTTTTCTCCTTTGGGACTCCGGTCCCGGAGGTTGCCTTTTTGTTGGGAATTAAATTCCAGACTCCGGGATTATTCGTCGTGATGTTCTTAGGTATATCATCACAAGGAATCCCCGGGCCCAGAGTCTGAAGGTTTTGCCTGTCCGGAGATCGCCGAAAGGTGGAGGATTGCCTTTTTACCGCAGGTATAAATAGGTCTTATCTGTCACTTTCACACTTACCATGATTAAAACCTTTGAGAACTTAGAGTGAATTAACGAGAAATTTCAAAGCGATTAACAATGTGTTTGCAGAGAATTTGTGATAATCAAAGCTTAAACACCTTCTGTGTTCTCAGGAAATTGCGAGTGCTTCGTGGTGGTGATTCTGATAGTTTGACAACTCGAGCCCCCATGGTAATCTACCCTTTCTTCCACCTTCTACGTTTTCAGGTTGGTGCTTTCACCTCTCCCCCTCTCTGTTTGCTTTCGCTTTCTGGTTTTGCTTCAGTTTTTGTTTTGTTTTCGTTTGTCTGGTTTTGCTTTGCTTCTGTGTTTCATCTGGTTTGGTACTTTGTTTCTAGTTTTTGCTGCCCGTTGGTGGGTCAGCTCTGCCAGAGGGTCGTCCGCCCTCTGTGCAGAAGTTGTTTGTCTGTAAATAGTGTAAATATTGGTCTGTTCGTAAATAGTGTACATATTGTATATACCTATTTCCGCCTTGCCTAGTTTTCCCGTAGGCGTCGTCCCGTGATGTATATTCATGTATATATGTTTGTAGTTGTAAGGTGCCTTCTGTATATATTTCTATTCCTTATATATACCCCACAGCTTTGTGTATATCCTTCTGGATAACTCGACATGCTGGTCGAGTCGCCTTTGCTTCTGGTTTTTCCTTCGAACTTGCTTTCGGGGCAGAAAACCACCTGTTTGAAACTCGACTCTCAGCCAGTTTCAAACAGGTGGTTTTCTCTCTCCTCCATCAAGGCTATTAGAACCTCATTAATGTCCCATGCGCGCAATCAATTCTAGCCAAGTGGCTTTCCCTTTTCGCGCGTTCAGACAGTTGGCTCCGCCGTCATCGCCATCACATCTATTTAATGCCAACGCACGTGGCGTCCACGTGGGTTTTGACAACTTTCCTTTTCATATCTTTGCTAACGGTCACTTCTCCGGGCTCCGGGCCCCTTACCGCTGTCTATCCGGTGTCTTTTCCAAGTGTGATAAAGTTTCCCAGACCCGGACGTATATTGAAAATCTCAAGTTCATGATGTGTTTTGCTTTCTGGTTACCTTTGCATGATGCTAACTTTTCAGGAAGGCAAGCACCACGGTGGTAAGATCTCTGGACCCCGGAGTAACTATTTTACTTTGATAAACCTATTCTGACAGTCACTTTGCCTCACAGGTTTCTGGAGTTATCTTCCAAACATGTCTGAAGCGTCCGCGTCATCTCCTCCCGAAAGTCCAGAATTGCCAACCACAATAGAAACCAGGGCAGCAGCAAAGTCAAAAATGGAGAAGGCCCTGGAGAAACTTCCCCTCACCATGAATTTTGTACAAGATAACACCATTGTAGGCTCAAAGATTGAGTCCAAGGTGAAATTACTGACCGACACCAATGTCAGAACTTGGGCAGAAATGCAGGCCCTGGTAAAAGTGATGCACATCCAGCGACAGGCTAGAGATCAACTAGCAATTAACGTCGGAGGTTCTGGGATCCTCCAGGCAGCTTCCTTCCCATGCTCCGTGCAGTCTTCGAAGCTCATCTTGACCCTGGCTGCCAACTATAACTCTTCTGTCCGGGCCGTCATGCTCACAGCTGCAGAGCCCACGGGATACCCCACTCCACTGGTGTCCCTCGACCCAGCCACATTCCAAGCAGGCCTGGGTATCCCACAATTTGAAAGATCCACGGTGGTCACAAGGACTGACGCCTTGAAACAGTTTACGCAACTGGAGGATGCGGCCCAAGTGTACATGAACAACCATTGGCTCAAGGCCCTGAAGAGGGACCCGAAGAGAATGAAGATAGATATCCTCCGCTCTGAATTCAAGGAGAGCATCCAGATGGGGATAATAGCATTGGCCTGGGTATTTGGGCAACCTTCTGCCCAAAATTTTGCCAAGTGGATGTACTATTTCCTCCTCGGCATCGCCACCAAGGGAGAATTCTTTGACTGGGCGACCATAATTTCCAATCATGTCAACTCCCAGTTCCAGCAGTTGAATGAGAAGAAGAAGTTCTACATGTCTTCTTATGTTTTCTGGGCCCTGGCCCAACAGAGGCCCCATTCCAACGGCCTACTTATAGATGGCATTCTCAGGATTGGCCTGGGACAAAAGGCACCGTGGGACTATTTCTCGCAAATTCAATGGGAGGCCAGCTTCCCTAGTTTCTACCGAGTAAACGATGTGTTCGTTTACTACCATCTGCTCACACCCACCCGGGATGTCGGATACCACCTGTCCACTGAGGCGATGAAGTTATTTAGTAGCTATGGGCACTACTACATTCAATTCCAGCAGCATAAGTACATTAGGGTCACCGACTTCTCCAGGAAACCCTACTTGTTGCCCAAGCATTGTGGGGACAAGATCGTGCTGCTGGAATATTGCTGGCAAATGATGGAATTGCATACCTTCTTTGCACTTAATAAGGTCCCCAACGTCTCATTCCCAATCACCTGTGGGAACTACACTTGTAGTCTGGCCGCCGCAAAGGAGGCAGACAATGAACTGAAAAGTTACAACTTGCAAGAATTTTACCTGGCACAGAGAAATTTTGATCCGCATGGCTGAATTGCAACAGCAATGCCCCGAGCCTCAGAGCCCCATTATATACACATGGAAGACTTTTGGGACGATTGTTAGGATGATGTAGATGTCCAGAGCAGGCACTACGACAAAATGACAGTCGGATTAATGCAAGAACTGAAGCTCCAGAGATTCCCTTCGGGCTTCTCTGACACCGCCCCCACCATAGATCCCCAATACAAAGAAAAGGGGATTGATAAAATGGCGTTACCAGCAATGGATTGGGCCGCCCAGGAGGGGCCCACAATCGAGGACTTCACTCGGGAGGTGGTCGAGAGGAGTCATGCCTATTTTAAAAGGGTGTGCCCCGGGAGTATGCGCCAAACTCCCTGATCGGCACCAAAGGTAACTCCACCACCGGTACCAAGATTAACCCCAGGGGCCGAGACTTCCTCACAGGGCGCAGACAAGGGAAAAGGGATAGCTACTACACCCTCCGCGTAGGAAGTCCCTATTCAGGAATAGATCAAGCAATCTATGGTAGCCTCCCAACAAATGAGGGAGCAGTTAATAACGAGGTTGGCCACTCCCTCACTCATGGCCGGACCAATTTGTCCTCCTTCCTCCCCGTCACTGGCAGCCTTAATGGTCAAGGCAACGGGGGTGGATCCCATGGAGGCAATGGCTATAGCCGATGCGGGGCCACCTTTGATCACCAGGAGGAAGAGGAAGCACGTCAAGCAGGTCAAGGCAGAACCAGAGCCAAGGACATCCCTCCCCCAAGAAGTAGAGATCCTTTCTTCCAGTTCCCCAGAACTGGAGAAAGAAGTAGGGCCTGCAGAAGTCCCAGCCAGTCCCCCTCTGCAAGAGGAATTTGATGTGTTTGCAACCAATGAGTTTGACAACTTGCAAGGGGATGATACACAAGCAGGGACAGAAGTCCCGAAGAAAGAAGCGAGGGCTGCGGACCAAGAAGACCCAGAACAGGAACCTGCGCAGGAGCAAGAGCAGGAGATAGAAGAAAAGGAGCCAGCACCGAAAATTATCTCCAGGGCTCAAGAGATGCAAGGTCCAGGAGTGGACCAACTAAAGACAGGTGAACAAATGGCATCCGCTGGGGGAACCAGACCTTTGGGGATAACTGTAAACCCAGCCGTCGCGTTCCTAAGGCCACTCCCGGGGGCAACCTTCGGACAAGTTATCACAGCGGCCCAAACTTTAAATCTTGGCCTGATACCTCCCCTACTGCCAACAAAAGAAGAAATTCTGGCAGAAGAAGAAGAAGAAGAAGAGAAGCAGCTTGAAGAGGAAATCCCCGAAGAAGCCTACCAAGGTCTAGACCCAGCAATAGACATACAGGACAAGGCTGAGGAGATGGAGGTTGAAAATAATGTTGCTGCAGGAGAAGTTGAGGCAGGGAGGACGAATGAGGTCCATGACACTGAGGAGCAACAGCCACCGGGTAATGGGAAAGAATCAGGAGAACAAGTTCTGGCAGGAAGGCCACCTCTCCCACCCCAGTGGCTGATAGAAAGCAAAAAGAGAAAGGCTCAGTCTACTTCAGTGATTCCTCTCTCCCTGGCCGAAATGATGGCCCAAGTACAGGCCCCACCAAAAGCAAAGAAAGCCCAGACAGTTCACACTCTTCAAACTAGGCCGGGCGGGGAAACAGTTGCCGTTGTGGCAACACCTCCCCTGGGCGCCGATGAAGCAACTGTAGACCCCGCAGATTATGACGTTGTAGAGGTATCCCTAGGCAAGAGAGGAAAGCAAGGTGAGGTGGACTTGCTTAAGGAGGCAACAAGGGCAGTTGAGGCCTGATACGAAAAGGAGGCCCAGAGGCTCAAAGCTGAAAAGGAGAAGAATGCAAACCTTATGGGGTTGCTTACTGAGCTGGCCAGACCCATCAATGCCGCCCCTCCAGAGACCTCCACATCAGAGGATTTACCGCAGAGTGACATAGGCTCCCTGCGAGTAATGAAAAAGAAGGCCCAAGCATTAGATGAATGGGTCGCCCTACAGATAGGAAACACCCAATGTTTCCTAGCATCCACTCTCCCAGACTTATACACAGCCTGGCAAGTTATCCATCAGGCAGAAGCACTCATTAAGTAGTGGGAGAGTGACGCTAAAAATTACCAGGCGTGGAAGGTAGAGCTTGAAGAGCTCCTCACCTTGGGAGAAGATATGATTTCTGAATCTGGAATTCTGGGTGAGGAATCATTTGATTTTTTAAGGATTCAGCACGCTAGACTTGACCTCACATTGGAGGTAACCAAGCAACTGGTAGAGTCCTTGCAAGAGAAGGTACACAACGTAAAGAATCCTTTTAATTTATTCAATTCTTATGTAATAAAGATTTCTGGGGCTGATCCCCTTAGTACAAATACATACACCCCCAAAGATTCAGTTTTGGGGAGTTTTGATGAAATAATGCAATCTCGATACCAATCCCCGGAGGGGATAGATGGGGCCCAAATGTAAAAATTAACCGAAACAATACTGAAGGGCTGTGACGTGGCAAGGATGGCGGATGAATTCAAAGAGAATGTTCCGGACCTGGAGGAACAAGTTGAAATAGCCAGGCACAGAAGGGCCAGCTTGAAGAATGTAGATGAAGACGGCATTTCCCACCTCCTTCAGGCCTTCAACAATAACAAGCAACCTTAAGCTTTCTCTGGAGGCCGGGGAAAAACTCACATTGAGTATTCTTTATTCTTTTTGGGACGTAAGTTCCCGGATCCCAGAGTCCCGGATCCAAAATCTTGTATTCTTTAAAGTGATCCGTGTCCTGGTCCCCGAGGCCGACCGGTCACTTTCAGAAGTGGTTAATAAGACTGTCAGAAGGTAGTTGGGCACATCAAGGGGTGTCGGCTCGGTAGTTGGCCTTCTGACAGGGTGGTCTTCTCGAGGCGCCGCTCAAGGGTACATCTGGCACATTGAAGACAGGGCGCCGCATTTCCCATTTATGAGGCATGTAGCCTCGGTCCTTGAGGGACCTACTTTCTTCTTTCTCCTCTCTGGCTCTCTTCTCGAGATTGATTCTTCTAATGTATATTCTTATCTTATTCTTCTGACATGACAGACCTATTCCGTCTCCAGGTCTTTTGTAGGGTGGCGCAGGTAGTTCCAGCCCCTAGATATTGTATTTTATGAAAGCGTGATGTAAATAGGGTTAGGGTTAGCAAAGAGTTGTATAAATAGGAAAATCAGCTCGTTTCCAAGGGTCGGCAAAATTGATGATTTTTTTGTCCATAGCAATAGCAAATTAATTTCTCATTTCAGTTGCAGAGTGCAATGCTCCATTGTTTTGTTCTCAGTAGTTAGATGCTCCCCTGGAGCCACCATTGTATCGCGCACCAGTGCTTGCTAGACTAAATATTAATGAAGAAGGAAGAATTCTTGGCAATGATGTTGTTGGCATTCCTTCTTCTGAGTTAACAGTATTTCATGCTTCGTTGTTCTTTATGTCTTTTACTCTAGTATGTTAAAGTAGATTAACGACCTCTTTATTCCCGCTACTGATAAAATGCTAACTGATGGTTATGTGTTCCTTCGGTATTTAGTGTAGTTTACCAGAGTATTGTTGACGTTCTAGACATCTTAACATGACTGTAGTTAGATGAAATGCTTCTAACCCTGCAGGATCTTTTTCGCTTTATTTGCTAAGTATAGAACGCTTGGGAAAACCCTACTTTGATCGAATCTCCAGAGAAGATGAGTTGAAGAAACCAGCTATCCCCCTTGAAAACAGTCACCTCTCCCAACTGAGCCCCGCACCATCGTGACCCGACACCCAGGTGCTTGAAGGCCCAGAGGATTTATTTCCCTGGATAGCCTTTGCAGGCGGAGTTGGCCGATTTCCCCGGAACCCGGTGACAACTTATGACTGTTGGCGGACCCGGTCAGCAAAACCCCGTCAACAATACCGAACAAGGAGAATCACCAAATCAAGGTGAAAAAATAAATATATACTCAAATCCTAAGCCCAAGAATCCCTCTTTCCATCACTGTGGAAAACCATGCCACACATCAAATATTTGCAGGAGCAAAACAAAAGGTATTCCTAGAAACCCTCCTAAATTCAATGGTATTTTCTATAGTTGTAATAAGCATGGACATCAGACACATGAGCGTAGATCCAAGTTGAATAAACCATAGAAGAAACCATACATGGATAAATACTATCAAAATTGCAACATGAATGGTCATACAACTCAACCGTACAGAAAGAACACAAAGCAGATCTGGAAGCCTAAAGGACAAGAAACGGTAAAACAACCAAGAAGACAAGGAAATGATTATGCATGGGATTAAAAAATTTGGAGCAATTGTGAATCATGTGGAAATTATGGACATATAGAAGCAAATTGTATGAGACTATGGCAAATCAAATCTAGGAATTGGTCAAACTTTGGAATGGCATGTTCTCTCTGTCAGAAAGTCGGTCACTTAAGCAGAGATTGTGCAGACCGAATAAACACTAGAATGGGAATACAATTGATGAAATTGTGAGGATCAGGAATCAAATGTGGAGAAGAGAATCAAATGATAATCTAGTATCAGGCACAACAGTCGGTGACACCTCATCTAATGGGTTAGGTGGCTCCACCGTCTCCAACTAAGCAATACAAGCAGGTATGGAACTATGTTTTGCAATGCTATATCTTACATCAGTTCCTATATTTATTGCACATATGTTAAATCTACATGAATAAAGATGCACTGTGGCATTACATATTTGATTAGTATTATCTAGTCTAGTCAGTTAATATGTACCAAGTTTAAAACTTCCAGTTGGTGAAAATATGATGAGACAACTGAGAATTTGTACCATTTATTGAGCTAAAGCATTGGTAGTGTTAACCAAGATTATTGTTTGTTCACCGAGTAGTAGGTGAAGTGCATTTATTACATTGCCCTAAGTTATTTTCTATAAATTTGGTCAACATGAGGTCATTTTATCAAAACACGATCACAGAGCAGAACAAAGGACAAAGAGAAAAGTAGCAAAAAGGTTTATTCAAGAATACAATGGTCAGTTATTGTGCATTCTGAAGTCACCGAGTCATTTGATCATCATTTTATGGAAGCCCTAAATCAAAAAACCATGGCATCTTCATCTTGCACAAAGAAATCTAAGTTGGTTAAGGAAAAGAAGGTTATTCTGATCAAGAACTCCACCTGCATGGAACCTAACTACAAGATCCATCCATAATTTATATCATAACTAGATAATCAAGGTGCATTTTCATCTATTCCGCCTAGGATATTTCTAGTGTAAGACGTGCGTGCATATATACATTGAAAGATTGGATAAATTAGAGACTTTGAGCTCATGTCTACTTACAAAGGGAAAGCTTAAGGAAAAACATAAACACTTAGAGGTTAAAGGGTTAACTCGTGCCCTAGATTTTCTGAAGGTCTTTGGGAATGAATGGATCAGTATTGTACTTAGCAGAGTACATAATGGAAAGATATGATTGGATGAACCTAAATAGATAATCACAGATTTAATTCATGAAGTAAACGGGTATCCCATATGTGACAAAGCCAAATCCCTCAGACACCTACCAAGAACCGAGTTGGAAAATCTTGCATTAACCGAGTGGGACGGTAGAAGCTCGAAGGTCAATTGCATCAAGGATCCTGAACTGAGATTCAGTTCTTATTCTATTGGGTACAAAATATTTCAATATAGCACACCAACATCATACCATGTGGAGCTATTGATATAGGTTACAAGATAGTCAAGAAAGGTCTACAATTTTATCTTTCTGAACTATTGCAGAAGCAATTAGAGGATAATATGAGAACCATCAGGTCAACAAAGACAAGCACATGTAAGTTTGGTTCCTTACTGCTATGCATATTATTCTACATGAAAAATTTCTTCCCATCAATCAGTAAAGTTAAATGGAAGACAAATAGACTGGTTAAAGTACAAATAGATGAAATGATCACCAATCTAGGTCAAAATTTTGAACTAGTCATAAATGAGTATTTTTCCAAGTTTAAAACTAGAATGGAAAAGAGATCTCGAATTCCTACTCAATTGGTAGAACAATATAAAGATGAAATATGTTTTGTGGTAGACACAGATACAACATTCCTAAAAGTAGCAGATCCAAGGACTTCTTGGCTACCCCCACTAGATTCTGAGATAGATATTGATTTTGCCTCCGATGCAATTGAGAAATTATTGAATCAACCTGTTGACAAATCTGCCATGAGATTTGGCACTTATGCCGAGGCAAAGACCCGTATACAAATTCAGTTACAAGTATAACAATTGGGTCAGAAAAAGACCAAGATTGTAAAAAATTTGAAAAGGAAACTTGCTATCACAGATGAGGAATTGGATAATTCTAATGAAGAGACCGAGCAACAGACCTCAGTTAGTTAGGATGTTGAACCAGATTATGACATTGATGCCACCGAATCAGATGACACACCAGTCAAGGCACCAAAGGCCAAAAAGGGTAAAGGGATAAAGACCGAGTCCTCACCAAAGACTAGATCACAAATAATGAAATAAGATTCACCACCGTTGAAGAAAGGTGTAGCTAAAATAACCAAGTCATCACCAAAATTCACTTATCAATCAAAGAAAATGAAGAATACAGGTCCAAGACCAAAGAGGAGATATTTGAGGAACAAAGATGATACAGATGATTCTAATTATAATCAAGATCAATTCAAGGTTGTACAGAATAAGCTATCATAATCTATTGATGAGATAGCATAAGCAATCAAGACAACCAGACAATTAGGACATCCTAAGTTACAAGCATTTGTTGATATGACTACCGAGAACCAAAACAAACTTGAAGAAGAAATAATAGGTATGATAATAACCTTGAAACAAGTTCTAGTTGACTTTTCTACTTCTATACCAACTAAATTATATGATAGGATATCTACAAGATGGACATATGCACTAAAAACTGAGAAACAGATGAGAGAAGTAGCTCTCACACTTATTATGGAAGATTGCACAGTTGATGGGATACAAGATATCATGAAGAAGTATGCAAAGCAATTTTCTAACAAGGTGTTGGTGAACAGATTTATCTTCCTCTTTTTAAATGAAAATGGATAAAGACTCTATGTTTTTGAAGAAAAATGATTCATCAACAGTTGGGTAAGCATGAGAAATTGCTTCCCTCTGAATTTCTAAGGTTCAGCTTCCTTGTAAGATATTTAATGAATTATCAACATAAAAGTAAATTCATACACCTTTAACCAAAAAGTGTAGAAGGACCACTCAAATACTATTGGGTATTGAGGTAATTTACAGAATCAACTTAATAATTGAAATAACCATGAAGTAAACTAAGATCTACTAATTACTTCTAAAACAGACAACCTATGAAATAACTTAAGAAAGATAAGCTATAAAGAAATAGGAAGTGACTTAATATAAACAACATATGCGCAGATTTAAATGTACCAATTCTAAAAGAAATCAATACATTCCAGATTTTGATTCAAAGATCTAAACCATACCAAGCATCTGTATATTCATATATTAATTGGATCAAAGTCTAATAAAAAATCAGTCACCAACTGTTTCAAAAATTCAAGAAAACTATCTATTTCCAAAAAAAAAGCTATCTATTTTCTACCTCAATTTTCTAACCCTTTTTCAATTCAAAGTTCCCCTATTAATAGTTTTACGTTCGAGAGAGGCTCTAGAAAAACCCGGCCTCTTGGACACCAAAAACAACTGTTTAAAACCAGTTACATAACTAAAAATAGAGTTTCAAAACATGCACCATTTAAAGCATAAAGCAAGGGAAATGTTGTCCCAAAAACTACTAACTCCCTTTGGGGCCTTCTAACGTGGCGGTTTGTACAAGCTTCTAGGATCAGAACACATTCGTTCACTCTTGGGCTGGTTGGGAATGTAGGTTCTTCAGGCCTGTCAGCTTTGCCTGAGTCACATTCTTTTCCCACCTTAACTCCCTAATTCTCTCCATCTACTTTGACAACTGACCTTTGTTCAACAACAACCTAGACTCCATGTTTGCAATTCTAGTGAAATCCTAAACTATAGGCGTTTCATTTTCCTTGAGAGCATTCATGGTGTCTATGAAGACTTTGACCATGGCATCTACATCCCTGTTACCTCCGTCAATTTGGAAAATGCTCGAGGGATTCACTATCTTGATGTATGTAAGGGCATCCGCATGCATATTCAACACCTCCTTTTCTATTGCTTTGGCTTGAGAGATCACAGCTTTAAACATCATATTTTTCCATTCAAATTTATGCTTCAGGTTGAAAAGCATACAGGGATCTACCAGTTTCATTGGATTCTCAGCTAAGAACTGAGTCACACCATAATTTTCTATTTCTTGAACCTGTATGATGATCACTGCGCATTTTGCTTCCTTCATTTCCTAGCTTGGAACTAGGGTTTGAAACTCACCAAGTAATGTTTCTCCATCTAAGCAAGTAAATATAAACTTGTGGATGAAAGCACTCCCTTCAGTGATAAAATTGTTTATCCAAGACTTCACGACCTCCATCAGAACCTTCCCCTATTGTATTTGTTTCACCATCTTTTGGCTTTCAACTGAATTTAGATCAAAATCTTGTGAAGACTGGGCCAGTGGCAGAACTCCATCATCAGCGAGTGAGGAAAGAAACTCAGCCATGGTAGAAACTAGCTATTTCAACTTACATTTCTCCCTTCCATCCTTTTGTGATTGCCCAAGCATATGATCAGCTGAGAACTTAAATAGGTGATCCCTAGAATCCCTGTTTAGAACACCAAGTTCCATCATCGTAATCTCAAAGTCTTCGGCCTCTGGTTCTTGAATTCCCTCTTTAGGCTTGAAAGTGGCTATTTCTACAGTCTCCTTTCCAGTAGATGGATTGGTAGATAGCCTAGCATCACTCTTCACTCTTTTTGTTTTGGGGGTCCGAGTAGCGTATTTAGTAACAATCTCCTTCACAAGAAGTGAAATGGGTTTGTAAATATTTCTCTTATTCACCGATTCAGTTAGCCAAGGAGGGACTGAACTGGTGACTATTCAATTGTAAAGAGTTTTTATAGGAGTATTCTCAGCTTGGGGTACCTCTGTGTTCATGATAGAAGTCTCTTGTCCTTTTACTTTTTTATCCAGAGAAAATGAAATATCATCTTCATTAACCTCAACATCCAGGTAGTCGAGTCCTAAAGCTGCCATCTGAGAACGCTTCTCTGATCTTGTTCTCGATCTCGATCTCAGTGCAGTTGGGTGCCTACTGGAGACTACCTTTTTCTTAAAAGAAATAATTTTACCTACATTTGGAGCCACCGGAGATACATTAGACAGGGCATGTTTCACATTTATTAAGGCTGGTCTTGCACTATGCTTTTCAAGAGGGGGGTTCTCAACTCCTTCCTTCTTCCTCTCTAATAACCAACTTTTTGTGACCTCAAAAATGGTTCAGGCCCTCAGCTTTATATCATCTTCTTCTCTCCTGTTCCAATCTATGTCCAGGGGAACTCTCGCATCCACATTGTTAGCCCCTGAACTTGTGGTTCCAGAACTATCCTCCTCCACATCCTTAATATCAAAATTCAACTGCAATATTTTGATCTGTGAAATTACAAGTCTAGAATGATCTCATCTCCAAATTGCATTCTCATCACCGAGATCTTCCCATAGGTCTTCCAGGTGCGAGCTGGGTGAAGGATAATTACTTAGGCTTAGAACTTGCCTAGCCAAGCCCTCATTGTCAAAACCCCTTCTTAACTTATAAAATTGCAAGTGAAAGTTCAACAAGTTGCTTCCTATCACCGAAGCATCCATAATATTGTTATAGGCTAAATTACCAAATTTAACTAGGAACATAAAAGGCCATTTTTCTTCTGGTAGAGCATTTTTAATAACCACAAACAATTTCCTGCAAACTTCTGCCAAAATAAAACAATCGAAAGAAAACCTTGGGAGTCTGAGAGGTTCATCATCAAAGCCTGCAACCTGAATGTAGGTGAAACATGGGAACTGAATATATAGGCTTTTGTAGGTTTGAACCAATTTTCGTGCCTCCAATGAAACTCTTTGGTTTGGGACTGCTGGCAATTGTTGACATAATTTACCCAGGAAAATGTCATGAACCTTCCTGTAATTTTCTAGAATTTATCTTTCCTTAATAACAGATAGTACTCATAAATTAAAAGATCTTCATTTTAAGGAACGTGTTGAATGGAAGACAAATCCTGTGTGCATGCTAGGCTGTATATCAAATAGGAGGACATAAATAATTCCTTCTTAATGGTCTGAGCTTGTTTAAGTTGGTCCATTAGGGAACTAGCAATGATCTCTGCCCAATCAATATGTTGACCCCCTTCCAAGACTATTTCTATAAAGTGAAACATCCAATCCTCATAGAGAAGAACTTGTTCTGAACCTTTAATCCAGTGAAGCAATACTATCACATCGTGAATAAGGGGTTTCATATGATCCTTAGTGAGCACTTTAGGAAACTAAGAGCTGCCTCTGTAATTGGTTTGAGTCCACTTCCTAGCCACATGACTTTGGTTTTTATCTTCGTTCTCCCTGTACTGAGCTAGAGATTAGGTGGGTGTAAAACTGACAAGAGATTCTTCTGGGATTTTGAAAAAAACCATAATAGTCTCCCTATTGACTGGCACAAGGGTTTGGCCTTTTACATTCAAAATGCACTTGGATTTAACATCATATCAATTAATGCATTGCTAAACTAATTTTGGGCATACAATTGATGGCGAGAATGCCGCAGCTTCTAATAATCCACTTGACAGGAACTCTAGACTATGGTCTTCCAATGTGTGGTTTGTGTCAACTGCCATTTTTTCTACTGTTATCCCTAACAGGTCTGTGTCTGAGATAATAGGAGCTTGGCACTGCATATTTCAAACATTCCCAAAGAAATGTAAACTAGACCTCATCCTTCTTCAGGAATAAAACATAGACACCCCCCCTCTTGAATCAATATATTAAACAGCAACAGGAAATGAGAAAAGGCTTCAGGAGCTACCTGTTTCACGTAGACTCAGAACAAACTCTTCTCTGTAGCTGAGACTCCATAGAAAAATAATAGGAAAGAAAGACTTATAGAGCTATTTATATTTTCAAATTAATGCCCAGAAAGATCGACTTTAATGAGTACAAGTCAGGGACATTAATTTCAATGATGCGAGCCATAATGAATCAGCAATAGGATGTCCTTAAAATCTACCATCTTTAATATCATTATTAACCATTCCCCAAATGATATCTTCTACTCGTGCTAACGATCTCATTAAATGCCACCCAACACTTTATTCGAAGTTCACTCTGTGGCTCCCGTCAAATCAAAAACTGCCCTTCTTAAAATCTTAACCATTAATATGCCACCAGCTTATGTCATGGGTCCCATCAACTTGTCCTTTCACTGATGACTCTTCCCGCAATCTATCTTTGAACCTCTTCAAACTACTTTGAATCGGGGTTCAAAGAGGTTCGAAGTGGTTCACCTCCACAAGGTGATAAAGGCCAGGGCCCACCTCAAAAAAATAGTTGTTAGAAGAGAAAACATTCATTGAACTGCTTTGAACTACTTTGAACCAGAGTTCAAAGAGGTTCAAAGTGGTTCTGGTGAAGTATGAGCCTTGGAAAGGATCCATCCAAGGAAGACCGAATTTGAACTTGACAAATTTCAAGGGTATATGCGCTTGAAGGGTTATTGCAAGGAAAGACTCTCAAGGGAACATGCTAAAGAGCTTCAAATTAATAAACTAACAAGGGTCTTTGACACTTCAACAATAGCAAATCTAACTGACCCTAACATCAGCTCTAGCTGGGGACTGCATATTGCTCAATGTGCAGAGAACTCAAGATAACTAGTTTCGCAGAGAAAGCCAACAAAGCAAAAGAAAAACAGACAACAACGACACACCAAAAAGGAAAGCAGGGGAAAAACTACCTAATATGTACATGGATACTGACTAAGGGACATCATTAGAGCTTGCATAACTTAAGGTCATGCCCATTGTAGGTAAAAGGAAGATTCACACCATCTGGGTAGGACAACCGGAAAGCATTTGAACCAAGGGCTTTAGAAATAATGAATGGGCCCTTCCATAAATACTCAAATTTCCTGTGAGAACCTTTAGGAGCTTGTCTCTTATCCCATAGAAGCACTTCATCTCCCTCCATAAAGCTACGAGGCCATGCTCATATATCAAAAATATGCTTCACTTTCAACTAGTGTTTTGTAATATGATCTACTAGATCTTCTCTTTCCTCTTCTAGCTTAGCCAAATGCATGACACATTTCTCCAAGGGATCTTTAAAATACTCATCTTCAATTATATCTTGGAGCTTAGCCGAGGAGATTTGCAAAGGTAGTGATACATGTGCCCTTATTCCATATACCACTTTGAACGGGGCCATCCCAATTGCTCACTTCAAAGTAGTTCGATCCACCCATAAAGCTTCATATAGTTTCTTATGCCATTCGCGGGGGCTATCGTCCATCAATTTTTTCATTATCGCCACTAGGTTCTTATTACTGGATTCCGCTTGACGGTTCCCTTGTAGAAAATAGTCAGAAGAGTGAGCTAAAGATATGCCATGCTTGTAGTAGAAGTCTAAAACCTCCTTGTAGGAAAAATATTTAGCATTGTCTGCTACTATCTTAACCGGTACCCCGAACCTGGCAAAAATATAATTTAAAAGGAACTCACACACCACCTGAGAGTTCACTTTCTTAGTGGGAACTGCTTCCACCCACTTTTTAAAATAATCAATGGCCGTGAGAATGTAGACATGCACAGTGCTAGATGGTGGGTTCAAAGGCCCCATGAAATCTATTCCCCATTGCTTGAATGGTTCGTCAACAATTACAGGTTTAAGAGGCAGGGCGGCGAGATGAGGTCTCCCAGTGAAAAGTTGACATTTTTCACGATTGCGAACATATTAGTATGCATCCTTGAACATGCCAGGCTAGTAAAAATGATTCCAAAGAATTTTAAACGTTTTTACTGTTGAAGAGTAGTGACCCCCACAGGCCTCATCATGAAACACCTTCAACAATTCTTTTTGCTACTCAACGTCCACACATATGAGAAAAATTTTGTCTATGCTCCTCTTGTATAGTATTCCCTGAGATATCACATATCGACTAGCCTTCAGTTTCAGGTTGTGCCTCTCTTTTGGGTTTAGGTGATCAGGACATTCACCATAAGTAAGGAAATAGGCCATGTCAGAGAATGAGGCGTCGGTTAAACTAACTAGCAACGCCATGGGTACTTCATCAATTTTTTCAGACGGCTCACCATTCTCTGCTATCAATTTACATAAACCCTTCCCCATTACAAAATTGGTTGGTTTAATTACCAAGTCATACTCTTGGATCTTTGCTATCCAAACTGCTCTGTTGTTCATACCAATCTCCTTTTGAGTCAAAATATTTTCACTGCTGTATCAGGTACAAAAACTGTACAATGAGAATGAAGTATATGGTATCTAAACTATTTCACTGCTTTTACCATAGCAAAGGCATGTTTTTCCATTTGGGAATACTTAAGCTCATGTATTTTCAGTGGCATGCTCATATAGGCTTTGGGTGCTTCTTGTCCTTTCTCATCTTTTTGTGTTAGTATACCCGACAGAGTATGTTCAGAGGCATAACAATAAATGATAAAGTCATTTTTGAAATTGGGACTCTTTAATACAAGAGCCTGTGATACTTCATTTTTAATATCTTTGAAAGCTTGACACCCATTCTCGCTCCACTTGAAAGGAACTTTCTCACTCATCATATCAATCATATTCTTAGTAATTTCTGAAAATTCAGGAACAAATGCTCACAAAAAGTTTACTTGACCAAAGAAGGACTTCAATCCACTCCTGTTTGATGGCAGATTGAGCTGTTGAATCGCCTTTACCCACTCAGGGTCAATCCAGATCCCATCTTTTGAAATGATATGACCAATTAATTTACCTTCCTCCATGAAGAATGTTGATTTCTTGGGATTCAAAGAAATGTCATGACTTCTACATCTTAGGAGCACTGTCTCAAGATCCTTTAAGTGCTGACTTCTCTCCTTCAAAAATACAGTAAGGTCATCCAAGTATACCACTATAATTTTGTTTTGGAGATCCTTGAAGGATGAATTCATTGCTCTCTAGAAGGTTTCACCCACATTAATTAGCCCAAAGGGCATACGACTATATGCATAAGTTCCCCACAGGGTGATGAAAGCCGTTTTGTGCTAATCACTTTTTGCCACACTGATTTGATTATATCCGGAATAGCCATCTAGCATAGACATTACTTCAAATCTAGAAACAACTTGAAGCACATGTTCCATCACAGGTAAGGCATAGTTATCCTTCAAACTTGCTTGATTCAGGTTATGAAAATCTACACAGATCCTGATTTCGCCATTCTTCTTTCTCACAGGGACTATATTGGTGTTCCATGTTGAATGGTGGATAGGATAGATGATCCTTGCCTATAAAATTTTTTTTACCTCCTTTAAAATAGCTTTGGACACTTTCGGATTATAGTTCCTTAATTTTTGGCAAAATGGGGTTACGCTAGGCTTTAAAGGGATTTGGTGTCCAAATTGATCGCCTCTGAAATTCTTCAAGTCTTCATATCCCTAGGTGAAGACATCTTTGTATTTACTAAGTAACCTTTCAAAGTTTTCTTTTTCAGATAAGGTACAAGTCGGACCAATAGAAATCCATTTTGGATTATCTTGCTCTCCTATATCAATCTTGTCATACTCTTTAGAATTATGCACGTGAGATACCTTTTCTTTAATGGTACTATCATCTTTCCTTCTGAACAAATGTTCAAGAGACACGAGGCCTTTGGGAATCTTATTTCCTTTCAACTAGATCACTCCATCACTATCTATGGCATCTTGGTAGACTTCTTTGCACTCACTATAGGATCCTTCAAAATATACATCAGAAAAACATGCGACACATTCTAGGAAATCTCTAAGCTGGGAATCACTATCAAAGACTTGTCAATACTCTACATTTTTAGGTATTCTAGGCTTGTAAATCATTTCAATTTGATATTTTTGAGTTTTAAAATTAGGGTGAGGCAATAAAAGTGAAGCTGATACCGCCAAAGCATCTGCTCTGGTATTCTGATTCCTTGGTATAAATTCTATGGAGAAGGTGTCAAAGGACTCCAACTCATCCCATACCAAATTTCTATAGTGTCTCAACTTCTCATTCTTGGAAAAGAATTGTCCCCTCACCTGTTTCACGATTAGCTCAGCGTCACCTTTCACAACCAACTTCTTGACTCCCCTCAGTTTTGCTTCTTCTAACCCTAGCAGTAAGGCTTCGTACTCTGCAGTATTATTAGTATTTTTGAAATCTAATTTGAAAGCAAGAGGAATACAGTCTCTATTAGGAGGGAAAAGGAATACCCTTATGCCCAAACCTGAATTAGAGCACCTACCATCAAACTCCATCTTCGAGATATCCTCTTCTTTCTGAGAAGAAGTTTCACCATCCTTTTCACGATCAATCAGAACAACATAGTTGCCAAATGACACTCCTCGTACAAAATTTGAGCTTATGGATTATCCAAAGGCATCATAGTTTACTTATTTTTCGGTTCAAGTTCAAGTTTCACTTTCTTTTTACCAACCGGTATTAGGGCCTCTGACCATTCCATCTTAATGTCCACTCCTAAATCTTTGTAAAAAGTTCTACTAAGTAGCATACCGTAGCTTGCTGGGATATCTGCTACCAAAATAATCAACTTCAAGCATTTGTCAGGGTCTACAGCAAGAATGGCTTGGGCATCTTTGACCTAACCCCTTAGTGGAACTTCCTTCCCATCCATAGAATAACAATTATCATAGGTTTTAGTCAAGGTGAGACCTAGGGATTTTGCGACCGGGGCAGGCATGACATTATCCGATGCACCAGAATCGACAATGCAATTACTAAGTTTCTAGCCATTTAGAAGCAAGGAGATGTAGAATGGATTGGGTTTCTTTTCTTCCATCTCACTTTCAACTGTATTAATAGAGGGACAATCTTCTAGTGTTTGAGGGGTGTCTTGAGGTTTAAAGATGAGTGGTTCTTCAACTGTGGTGGTCTCACCTATGAGAGGCTTGTCTAATTGGGGGCTTGAACCTGACTCTCCTTTAACATATTTTACCAACCTGTCCAACTCTTTGGGGTTCATTTTGAGGTAGTCTATAGGAGAAATAGAGATTGTGGTGCTTTTATAGAATTTGACAAAGGCAAAGGAAAAAGGAGTTGGATTACCTTTTGACAAGATCTTCACCTCAGGACCTTTTGGATTTGCAAAAGTATCTCCATTTTCAGTTTCTTTACATTTAGCATCGGTAGCAACAGTTGAACTGGGGACAAACTTTTGCATTTTTTGATTTCTTGTTAGAATCACATAAGTAGGATCTTGTAAGGTTGCCAAAACACTTCCACCTCTGACAGAACTGGGCTCATACTCTAGATAAAAGGAACTGGATGAACCAACATCGGGTGAGTCTTTCTCTTCTCGCAACTCTTCTATGCCAATGGCATCTTTTGTAGCATTAATTTGAAGACACCTTAACCAATCAAGACAAGATTCTCCATCATGATCTGTAGTTAGATGAAAGTTACACATTGTTTCTTTTGGTGCAGGTTCAATATGTAATCTGGGTTGTGAAGCTGTCAAAAGAAGATTTTTTCCCGAAGGTTGATTATATTGTCTTCGATTGACATCTTGATAAGGAGATGGGTATGGAGAACTTGCCTTATTCTACTGCCTCTTGAGCATAGCCATATCGTTCATTAACCTTTGCACCAGAGGATCTATTATTGTAGAGGAAGAGGTACTCCCTGAAGCCTGAACTTCCCACTTCCATTTTCCTACTGTTATGAAAATATCTTATAGCTAGATAGCTTGTGTCTGGGCAGTAGCCAAGTTAGCCACTCCATCTTTTAATAGGTGAAAGCTTATGTCAGGTGGGACAACATTTAAGAAGAAAATTTTCTTATTTTCATCACGTGGTACAAAATTTGCTAGTATCCTTTGTAAGATTCTATTAAACTTAGCCACAAACTCCCACGTGGACTCATGTATCTCTTTCTTCATTTGACTAATTTGGAGCAATAGTGACATCTCATTATCAAGAGTTTTGAATCTTTCTTCAAAGGCAACTTTCATGTCATTCCAATTGGTAATTGAGTCATTGAGTAAATGACTGAACCAGTCGGCAGCAGTGTCAACCAAGGTTCTAACAAAGAGTCTAACCACTATTTCTTAAGTAGGAACACTTAACACGCCACAAGCGGTATGAAAGGCACTAAGGTGATCATCAATGGTTACTTTTCTGTCTCCGCTGAACTTGGGAAGAACCTGATTAGCACCTTTAGGTAAATCTCTAGCAGGATTAGCTCCTAAGTTCAGTGGGCCAATATTTTGACCCCAGGGTTGATTGGTAGCCATGTTAGGCAACTAAAAATTCAAAGGATGGATATTGAGAATAGTAGGTACCATAGTGTCGGGTGTTACAATAGCTTGAAAAAGAGGTTGAACAACTGGGCTAGATGGAGGCAAGGATGGTCTGCTAAAAGTTTAGGTTTTCTTCTTCTTGCTGGTATTAAGATCATATCTGAAACTAAGGTTCCTTAGGGCTTCAAAATCTTCATCAATCAGTCCCCTACTCCTATCACCTCTGGTGTATCTCTTTTCTACCAGTTTAAATATTCAGAATAGGCCTTAATTTCTCGCTGGCACTTGTGCAAGCCTATCTACTATGACTGCTTCATGAACAACTAGTATACCCCTCAATCGCTCAGCTATTTCTTCTTCTTTCTCAAGCACTTCTTGAACTTGATGAAACTGTTGGTTACTATGTCAATCTCCACGCTGCTTCAACAAGGCTTGAGATTATGTCTTCTTGCGTGTCTCCAAATCCTAGGTTAGGTTGAAGCACAGGAAACATGTCATTGTGAGGCAACACCATCTTGTAGCATTGTAATGAATGGAGAATCTGATATTTTATACTAGACTCTCCCAAGTAGAGTCGCCAAAAATCTATTGGCGAACAGATTTGTCTTCCTCTTTTTAAATGAAAATGGATAACGACTCTATGTTTTTTAAGACAAACGATTCATCAACAGTTGGGTAAGCATGAGAAACTGCTTCCCTCTGAATTTCTAAGGTTCAGCTTCCTTGTAAGATATTCAATGAATTATCAACATAAAAGTAAATTCATACACCTTTAACCAGAAAGTGTAGAAGGACCACTCAAATACTCTTGGGTATTGAGGTAATTTACAGAATCAACATAATAATTGAAATAACCATGAAGTAAACTGATATCTACTATTACTTCTAAAACAGACAACCTATGAAATAACTTAAGAAAGATAAGATATAAAGAAATAGGAAGTGACTGAATATAAACAACATATGCACAGATTTAAATGTACCAATTCTGAAAGAAATCAATACATTAAAGATTTTGATTCAAAGATCTAAACCATACCATGCATCTATATATTCATATATTAATCAAATCAAAGTCTAATAAAAAATCAATCACTAGCTGTTTCAGAAATTCAAGAAAAGCCTATGCTAACTATCTATTTCCAAAAAGAAGCTATCTATTTTCTACCTCAATTTTCTAACCCTTTTTCAGTTCAAAGTTCCCCTATTAATAGTTTCACATCCAAGAGAGCCTCCATAAAAACCTGGCCTCTCAAACACCAAAAACAACCGTTTAAAACCAATTACATAACTAAAAAAATAGTTTCAAAACACGTGCCATTTAAAGCATAAAGCAAGGGAAATGTTGTCCCAAAAACTGCTAACTCCCTTAGGGGCCTTCTGACGTGGCAGTTTGTGCGAGCTTCCAGGATCGAAACACATTCGTTAACTCTTGGGCTGGTTGGGAATGCAGGTTCTTCAAGCCTGTTAGCTTTGCCCGAGTCACATTCTTTTCCCACCTTAACTCCTTGATTCTCTCCATCTACTTTGGCAACTAACCTCTATTTAGTAGCAGCATAGACTCCACATTTGCAATTCTGGTGAAATCCTGAACTGTAGGCATTTCATTTTCCTTGAGAGTATTCATGGTGTCTGTGAAGACTTTGACCATGGCATCTGCATCCCTGTTACCTCTGTCAATTTGAAAAATGCTCGAGGGATTCACTATCTTGATGTCTTTAAGGGCATCTGCATGCATATTCAGCACCTCCCTTTCTATTGCTTTGGCTTGAGAGATCGCAGCTTTAAACATCATATTTTTCCATCCAAATTTCTGCTTCAGGATGAAAAGCATATAGGGATCTACCAGTTTCATAGGATTCTCAACTAAGAACTGATTCACACCATAATTTTCTATTTCTTGAACCTGTATGACAATCACTACACATTTCACTTCCTTCATTTCCCAGTTGGAACTAGGGTTTGAACCTCACCAAGTAATGTTTCTCCATTTAGGCAAGTAAATATAAACTTGCAGATGAAAGCACTCCCTTCATTGATAACATTTTTTATCCAAGACTTCACGACCTCCATCAGAACCTTCCCCTATTGTATTTGTTTCACCAACTTTTGTCTTTCAACTGAATTCAGATCAAAATCTTGTGAAGACTGGGCCAGTGGCAGAACTCCATCATCAGCGAGTGAGGAAAGAAACTCAGCCATGGTAGAAACTAGCTGTTTCAACTTACGTTTCTCCCTTCCATCCTTTTTTGACTGCCCAAGCATATGATCAGCTGAGAACTTAAATAGGTGATCCCTAGAATCCCTGTTTAGAACACGAAGTTCCATCTTCGTAATCTCAAAGTCTTCAGCCTCTAGTTCTTGAATTCCCTCTTTAGGCTTGAAAGTGGCTATTTCTGCAGTCTCCTTTCCAGTAGATGGATTGGTAGATAGCCTAGCATCACTCTTCACTCTTTTTGTTTTGGGGGTCTGAGTAGCGTATTTAGTAACAATCTCCTTCACAAGAAGTGAAATGGGTTTGTAAATATTTCTCTTATTCACCGATTCAGTTAGCCAAGGAGGGATTGAACCGGTGACTATCCGATTGTCAGGAGTTTTTACAGGAGTATTCTCAGCTTGGGGTACCTCTGTGTTCATGATAGAAGTCTCTTGTCCTTTTACTTGTTGATCTAGAGAAAATGAAATATCATCTTCATTAACCTCAACATCCAGGTAGTCGAGTCCTAAAGCTGCCATCTGAGAACGCTTCTCTGATCTTGTTCTTAGTCTCGATCTCGGTGCAGTTGGGTGGCTAGTGGAGACCACCTTTTTCTTAGGAGAAGTAATTTTACCTGCATTTAGAGCCATAGGAAATACATTAGACAGGGCATGTTTCACATTTATTAAGGCTGGTCTTGCACTATGCTTTTCAATAGGGGGTTCTCAGCTCCTTCCTTCTTCCTCGCTAATAACCAGCTTTCTGTGACCTCAAAAATGGTTTGGGCCCTCAGCTTTATATCATCTTCTTCTCTCATGTTCCAATCTATGTCTGGGGGAACTCTTGTGTCCACATTGTTAGCCCCTAAACTTATGGTTTCGAAACTATCCTCCTCCACATTCTTAATATCAAAATTCAACTGCAACATTTTGATCTATAAAATTACAAGTCTGGAATGATCTCATCTCCAGATTGCCTCCTCATCACCGAGATCTTCCCATAGGTCTGTTGGCTAAATATTTTTCAAGTCACTAAGACTACAACTTGCAAAATGTGTGTTTTAGGCAGCAGTATGTGAGATTTCTCTCTCCTCTCAGCAATAGGGGAGGCTCCGTTCTTACCACAGGTCGCTTCAAGTAGAACTGAACTGTAACACATACAGTTCACCTTGCAACAGTAATACCGGTGACTCGATGATTGATGTAAGAACAATCAAATGAGGCAACGATTGATTTATCTAAAGATGAGGTGATATAATGAGCTCAAAGTCTCCTGTCCTCACCACGAATCAATAATCTAATCTATTGTCCAATACTGAAGCTTAAAGTCTTCAGTCCTTGGAGTGTATCAGCCACTAGTTTCTATAGGAAAACTTGAATTAAAGATGCTTCAATGATTTAAACAAAGAAACTATTTTGATTTGAACAAGGATCAACAAGTGCAACATAAGAATACATTTATTGATTTTCAAAATGACAACACAAAGTCTGTCAATCTTTCTTCCTTTATTTCAAACGCTTAACTCTTTTACAATGAAACACAAAGTTTTTAGAACTCAAGAGTTTTGCCTATAGTTTATTTGCACAAAACAAAAGATGAAGGATTACAATGAACTCTCTCCTTTATATAGGAAAAGAGGAGAGAGAAAAGTAGAGAAGAAAGGGGAAACCCTCAACCACTTTGACTAATTCAATCCTTATCTCTAACTAACTAACTTTGACTTATTCAATGCTGCAGGACCTAATGTACCTTGCAACATGATTACATGAGACTACTCTACATATTATCGTGTATTCTGTCAAAGATTTTACACTTTTACAAAATGCATAATGAAAGCATCTAAGTGTCTGACAAGACACGACATCTATTTGCATCATCCTCTATCAATCTTCTTGCTGCTACAAGATGCCCGATGACTGATATGTTCTGGTTTGGTGAAATCATCTCGAACCAAAATATGAGCCTACATATCACTCTACATCATAATGGTGATCACTGAGAGGCATCTTTGTGTCTTTCTGTTTTATTTTTGAAAGAATTCTATGCTTGGAATCATTTCATACTTTCCACTTCTCTGTCTAGATCCATCATATGATTTCTCTTGCTTTGTATCCTTGTGCCATGGGAAGAACATGAGAAGATCTTTCTTCAACTTGCAACCATATGGGAAGCACTTTGCTTTTTGCAACATGAATCTTCATTATTTGAGGAGAAGAACATTCATCTCATTAAAGACACAAAAAGGTAGACTTTTTGTACCACTCTCCATACTTGAAAACTGAAATCCTTCTTTGATATGTAGTATGAACATTATGGAGGAAGTGAGGTTTTCAATCCATAACGCATATATACATCAGCAAATGTTCAAGGTGGAATTTTTGGAAACATTTGCATTTCACAAAAGTCATGCATGGGGGTGGGTTTTTCAGATGTAAATGCACATCTTGGGAACTGAAGGCAAGAATGAAACACAATTTTCTCCTGTTGAGGCATGGTGAACTTTTTAGGCAAATCTACATATTCGGATCAAGAAGTGGGTTTTTCCAGCTACTTTGCACATCGGTGGTTTACCTTTGTCTTTTAACACGTAAATGTGGAAAAGGTGTGTTTTCATCACATTTTACATACTAAAGAAAAAGCACATGCCTTGGCATTTTCTCTTTATGGGAGGAACTCGTGTTGCCTTTTGGGAAAAGATCTTGCATGTTTGAGAATCTCCTTTTGTTTTACTCG
>MU227831.1:3299378-3312885 GCA_018584345.1 Thuja plicata | reverse complement strand
TAAGGGAAGTTTACAGAGTTATATAGACTCCAGAATTGACAAATTCTTGTCAAAACCAAAGCTAATATGATTGGTCTTGGCTTGGGGAAGGACAAATGTTCATCATGCATCAAAAATTGCATGCAAATAGCAAGAAAAGAGGAAGAACTCTTCAAAAACATGGCCTATGATCATGACATGCCTTCCACCTCTTGTAGAGAAACAAGATTTTATCAAAGCAAGAATTTAGAAATTGCTATTGAGGGAGAAAAATAATCCATCTAACTGCAGTTTCAAAGACCATTTCCTTGGAAAAGAAGAAGTCTAAGGCTTTACAAAGACACCACAGTTAGTTCTCCACAATAAAAGCCTTTAAAAGATGCTCATTAACTAACTGTGGTGTGCTGTGAAGGAATAAGTTATGTCTTATGAATGATGAACAACAGTCTAAACATAACCGATAACTTATAGCTCTTTGTCGTTTTCTTTTTAAATGAAATTACATATACATTAGCATATGCAATTTCATTACCGCAGCTTTCATGGAATGCATGAGTTAATGAAACGATATGTTTACTCAACACAACTCATCGCATATTGCTTGGGAAAATTAAAAACACATATATCATATGTTTTAAGCGAAACCAGCGTTTTAATAGTTATCGGCATGTCTTCCTTATTAACGCCAAACATATTTAGGAAGTGACGCTTTATAACATATAAAATATGCGATTTCATTGCATACGGTAATGAGATTGTAGGCTCCTTAGCATATGCGTTGGTTTTAAAACATATGCTAATGTGTAACTTAACCGGCGGTTTAATATATACTATGTGGGCCCGATAACTATTATTTATCATCACCGCGGGCTATATGAACCAAAAAAACATATGTATTTCAATGCATATGCGATATGTTGTTTGGTATCGGCCAGCACATGGGATAAAACGCCATTCTTTAATAAATAAAATAGCATATGCAAAATGCATTTACTTTACCTATCGCAGGCTTTATAGAGTGATATAACATATGTAATATGAACACAAGAGTTAAGTGACGCGTTATAACATATGCTATTTTATTATTCAGGTGCCTCCCACCTTATTAATAAGGTATATTTTATTATTTAAAAAAACAACACAATATTATAATAAAACTAATTATAAATATAATTAGCTATTTTAATATTTGATATTACTATTATTATTATTATTATTTTTTAAATAATAATAATAATAAGTCATTTTTAATTAAATAATAATAATCAATAAATTATGAGATTTACAAATTAGATGACCTTTTATAAATCTCAACTTTATCTGCGTCGTTTTAAAATAAATTTATTTAAACAATATATGCATATGCAATAATCATTTTTTTTTAGAATCTATTTTAAACGCTAAAGAACTTAAAATGTTTGTATGTGTCTCAGAATTTTAACGATTTGATATGTGGATTCAATTCAAAATCGCGCTATCATTAAAATTTCTAAGCAAAACTTCGTAGAATGGCGCAAAATTTTAAGATAGAATTTAAATCTATCACTCATACAGAAAAAGCTTACACTTTATGTGTTCGACCAGAAAAGACCATTTCTCTAGTGACCTTGGAAGGATGTGTTTGCAGAGCAACTGAAACCTAAAGACGCCAACTAAACTGGAAACAAAAACAAAATGCCAAACAAAGCGAAAAAGAGAAACATAAGACTGGATGCTTTGTAAGAAGTAAAATGGAGTAGGACCAAGGGATGACTGATCCCGCCAAATATAACTTCTCGCAAAACCTCGACACCCTTAGAGAAAAAACTCCTAGTCAATCATTTGAGAATTGCATAGGGTTACAGAGATAATTAGCTAGGCAGTTGTAGTACATAAGGTAACTTTGTCATAATTAGTAAATGGTATAGAAACTATCATATCCAAAGCCATTACTATTCTACAATAGTTATGCACACTAGACCATTTCACTATCGAGATTAGTGAAAAACTCAAGCAAATAGATCAAGATCTACATGCTAGTGCATAGAGTCTATCAACCAAGCGAAATGCATTACAATTGCATTATAAGAAGATACTTCAGAACTAGCGGTTGAGATAGGACATAAAGAAATAAGAGGAACAAATTAGAGAGAAAGTAACTGAGCTCCAAGAGATGTTACTACCGCATTTAGCAATAATGCAAAAACATGTGACTATGGAAAAGAATCTCATTGCCACCCCAGATTTATCAATAACAGATAGCATATATGATATGCATGCCCAGCTACAACTAGAGCTAGTCACCCTCGAACACTTAAAGGAGGAATGGGAGACATTATTGGAAACTCTAAAGAATGCCCATCCCAATATTTTTGACAAACTGTAAGTTCTACGCCTTTTTTCATTAATTTTTAAAAAGGGGGAAAGATATGTAATATATATGTATAGTAAAAGGGGGATACATATATATAATTAGGATGTTCATCTACATATACCGAGTATATACAAAGGGGGAGCATGTACAAAGGGGAACTAATTATGTATAAGTATATTATGTACAATACTAAGTTTTTTATACTAATGTCAAAGGGGGAGAATGTTACCCCTATTGCACATTGAAGTTCTCATTAGTTATCAAACTGACATAATGGATAGTCGGTGACAAAGTCAATACAAGACAGTCAATATATATATCACCAAAGTGTAGAGTTAATCAAGAGCACTGATAACATTCAAAGTTAACTAAGTACAGTTATACCTGAGTAATCAGACAATACCAACTACAGACAACATCGAGATTCACAGCATAACCGAAGATCAGCATAGCCGAGATACATAGTATACACTGAGCACCGAAGAACAACATTAACCGAGTGGAACAGAGTCCACATGAAAGTTTTAATGGCACAATAATCTAAGTAACAACTTTTGAGCCGGCCTAGATAACGGTTTACATGATCAAGGAGGACATTAATTACGGATTTACAACATTTATTGTTTAAGTCTCCTATGTTTATTTGATCAATGTAAATTTTGTAACCATTGATCTTAGGGTAAGGATGTAAATGATGAACCCTAATTAGTGTTAGTAATAACTGAGAGGGGGGGTGAATCAGTGGCCTCAAAATTAATCCTTAAATCAACCCTTAAAACTTATAACCATTAATTATGTCTCAAGTTATCTTCTATCCTACAAGATGTATGCCTTGAAATACTTTAATCAATTTTCCACTTGTCGGATTACTTTGTTAAAATCTCTTTTGTATGATTACCGATAAGCAGTTAACTATTTACCGAAACATAGTAAATATGTAGAGTAAACCAATCAATCCAGAAATGCATATGTGAAATGTAAAATAGTAAAGTAATAAACCATAAACACATAAAAAAAGGATTTTAACGTGGAAACCCTGTTAAGGGAAAAACCACTGGGACTGGTACCCCAAATTTTCACTCTTCTCAAGTGAGCTCTATTAGGAGCCAACACTGTGAGGTGTGACCTTGTTAGAGGATTTTGAAATAGTTTGTCAACTAGTATCTGGCATCTAATTCTACCATCCTTGATCAAACTCTCTTGGCCCCTCAATTGGTATCGGGCATATCCAATGCTACTTTTGTGATCAAAGTTTTTGATACTCCTTGGGATGTATCTCAATTGTAAAAGACTTTTAAGTCCTGCTCGATTAAGAGGCTTATATGCTTCAATGGTTAAACTAAAACACTAATGATCTGTTCATACATACAACTCAATTATAGATTTTTAGATCTATTGTAAGCCCATTACCTCTCTGATCAATATAATCACTTATACCTTTTCTCCACACTGTTCTGCTCTGTGATGCTTGTCTCACTGTTCATCGGTGTCTACAGAATCTAGCTCTTTCCTCAGCTTGTTGATCAGGACTGATGAAGACTTTCTTCCCCTTCAGATTTTCTTTAGCATCTTTCCTCTATTCTCTTGTTCATCCCATAATTCATAATGAATTGAGTTTGTCTTTATGTAGACATGATTTCCCCTTTCTTTGGCTTTCTTGATTCTTGGCGTGTTCCACAATTCTTGCCAATAAATTTAAAGCAAACTCCTGATTTATCTCAAAGAGATCTTCTTGCCAACTGGAAAAATCAGCTTTAAATCACTTACTTATCTTTGGCTTTATCTGGATGATTAAAACAATGATAAGTATCCGTTAATTCTATCTTTAGCTTCTTGACAGCTAAGCACTTTGTCATTTTCTGAACTCTCTATTCTGTCGGTCAACACTTCAGTTAGTCATCAGTGATAACAAACAGTTCCATTGGTGTGATTTCAGTTGTCATCGGGATCTCTGTCCTTGTCTTCTCCATCGGATAACATTGAAATTCCTTTTGTCGGGTTACTTTGTGTTTTGCTTGTCAGGCAACATTGTAACTCTACTCTTTTACTCTGACTGTCGATGTGCACTCTATTGGTGTATGCAGTCACTTAGTGAATACTTGATTTGTATGTATTACTGATAGCATAGTCTTGATTCATCAGTTCTTTGAAGTCTTTGGAAGTATTACAATGACCATATAGATTATATCAAGTTTGACATCAATGACAATAAAATACAATAACTAATTTAATGCCTTGCATGATCATCAACTTAACATCTTCAAACATTCAATCAGTTACATGTCATCAAATTAGGTCATATAATTTGATATATAACTGTATAGATGTAAAATTTTATTAAGTATGTTGATCAAAAAATGATCAAGTAGCCTCCATACTATAGGCATCAAAGATCGGACAAGGGATTCAAGGACAGAAACTACACAACAAAAATTAGTTTTTAAAACTAAGGCCAGGCTACCGAGCAGAACAAAGCAGAAGGTATTATCATTCACATTGAGGTGATATATTTTGTATGAACTTAATGGATCTATATCAAAAAAATTCAGATTTTATATGTATCAGATCAAATTTTCTGTTACTCTCTAACAATTGTAATAGACAATTAAATCTCTTAACAAAGTAGACTTAATAGTCTTATTGTAAATCTCTTAACCGAGTGCACACATAAGATTGTGTTGCTAAATCCTCACACGGGGTAGATCTAGTCAATATTTTTTTACTCCTAATAGGGTAAGATCATCAGAAGTGATCATTTTTTAAAGCTTTAATAGGCTACCTTTATTACTGTAGTAGTGAATTTTTGTGGGTCTCATCCCCACCACAGGTTTTACCTTCTAGCAAGAGTTTTCTTCGATACCAAAATACTAGTGTCAAGAATACTTAATTTTGTGCATGTGTAATGTTTATTTTACATGTATTTACATTTCATTATTGATACTATATGTTTGGAATAAGAAATCTACTCAGTCAGTTTATATAGAACAGTGAATACAAGGAATTGACTAAAAGGTTTTTAAGAGTACCGATTCACCCCTCCCCTCTAAGTACACACCCTTTCCATTATCTTAACATTGGGCCAAAAAATGAAGTTGTTTGAGATACCATTGATGATATCCATTATCAGGAAGAGTATATATGGTTATATATGGATGAACATATGATTGAAGCACCATAATGATCATAGCAGAGATAAATTACAAATGATTTTCTAAGTAACTATTACTATGAACCCCAATGGTCACCAACGATTTTCAAACAAAGATGTAAATCATTTCTTAACTGTAACTATGATGTTTAGTTGTTTCTCTTAGGGTTAGGTTTTAGTTATGAAGAGACACATTGGTCTGAAGCTTGTACACATCCCTTGGATTTTATATAAATAGGGATTCCAAGACCATGTGAAGATCGTTATTATTACCATTATCATTGTTCCTAGTTTTAGAATTTGATCACAACTGCAACATGGACTCAAATATACTATTTTTTCAAAATCAATAAAAGATACGTGTTTTCTGTCTCACTTGTGGTAAGAAAGTTTAATTCATTCCAGTTAGTCCCTTGCAATTATTGAAGGAATTTAAATTGCTATTCTTGCAATGCTTATGTAGATATTTTATGTGTCGTGATAATGGATTCACTAATTTTCAGGGACTCCCGAATTTGATATCATCTATTAATAACTATGTAAATCAATTTGGATATGTCTCTAAGTTAGGGAAAGGTATATTTATACACAACAAAGAGGTTGGCAATAAAATATATCATATTACATATGGTTATACATTGTATGGTGACACTGGACACTGCAATAAGTATGGATTTGGCTTATATAATAGTAATAACTATAACTAGATGAGAGGAGGTGTCAACATATTTTCTCAGACATATCTCAGCCTTATTTTTAGATTGATGTGAATGGAATGTGATGAAAACAAAAAATTTGATAGAGGGAAAGAATGGTGTTCATGTTTTGGGGCATGGGCCATCAAATTGAGATTAAACAAGGATCTACAGAAGGGACTGATGTTGTAGGGCATGCTTCTCCAGAGATAACTGAGTTCTTTCTGTGTCTAGGTATGAACACACATCCCCAGAAAGAGCCACTGGTGGAACCCAAATTTACAAATCAATTTGTGTATCCAGATAACTCAGGGAAGTATATTTTATACCTATATCAATGTGATTTATATATTTTGTATTGCTATTTTACCCTAGTAATCTTAGCTTCATATTCAAATTCATAATATAACTATTACATGTGTTTTCGTGGACTTTTCTAACTTTACCATTTTATTATATCATCTTCACGTAGACCCATGTTGTGTTTTTTGCAGGTTGTATCCATGTGATTATGCAACATCTCCCATGAAAGTCATCACTTTGATCACCATGGTTGTAGAGATTGGTTTCCATGTTCAATGTTTTGTTAAGCATTATACTCAGCAACATTATCCCACATTGATCCAAGAATTGAAGTATTGGTTAATTATATTGGGCCTTTCAGAAGATGTGGCTCATGAAGTGGATGGTGGGGCCCAAGGTCTTAAAGAAAACCTTTTAGTGACGTGATAGCTAAAAAGAATAGATGATGACTTGGAAGACTGGACACATGGCGGTATGTTGTGATCGGTGATTAAACCTTAGCAAAGATCAATTGTTTGCGTGATTTTGCTATCAAAATTTGCACATTCTTTATTCATCATGGAATCATGCATTTACGATACGTGTTTTGGACCCACAACATCCGAGTAGAAAAGATGGGAAGAACTATGGTTAAAACACAATGAAGATCAACGGTTTGTGTGTTTCTACTATCAAAAACTAAATGAACTTTATCCATCATGGGATCACATGTTTCCACCATGTGTCATGGGCCCACAAGTGCTTTGAGTAATGAAGATAGATCTGTGGTTAATATTTAGTAGAGATTAACGGTGGGCATGATTCTATAATAAAAATTTGCATGCTCTTTATTCTTCATGGGATCATGCATTAATGACACATGTCTCGGGCCTGCAAGTATTCTGAGCAACGAGATAGTGGGCAAAAAAACTGGTAGTATTGTATTGGTCGAACAGGTTGACGAGGATGCACGTCATTTTGAAGCAATTTAAAGTATGCGTTACTAAAGCTCTTTTCTTTTAGCACGTGGGTATGATCAATGGTGGTGTTTTAATCAAGTGGAAAAGATGATCAAGTTTTAAATGAGGCTAAAGGTTGATCGGTGACTAAAGAACAACAAAGATCAACGGTTTGCATGATTCCGCAATCAAAAGTTGTACATCCTTTATCCATCGCGGGATCACGCATTGACGACATGTGTCATGGCTAATCGATGATTAAAGAAAGAAAAGGATCAACGGTTGGCATGATACCTCGATCAAAAACTAAACATCCTTTATCCATCATGGGATCACATGATGACAATAGGTGTCCTCAACGATGAAAAGGATAAGATGCTTGGGTGGCAGCATTGACATGGATTTCTTTATGTCATTTTAAATATATTTATTTTGTTTTTTCTACGCCAATTAGGGTTTTGTCTATTATTTGATACGTCATCATTTTCCATGTAGGGTTACAAGGATGGAGAGTACCATGGATCTATCTGATAATGATACAATGCAATTTTCATGAAATGAAAAGGATGATCATGTGCAGACATTCTTTGAGGAATCTTTACAAGGATGGAGGATGTCAAAGGATGGTCGACAACATTGATGATCTTGTTCTTGATGCTGAAGTTGTTCAAGATACCATTGATGATATCCATTATCAAGTAGAGTATATATGGTTATATATGGATGAACATATGATTGACGTACCATAATGATCATAGCAGAGATAAATTACAAATGATTTTCTAAGCGACTATTACTATGAACCCCAACGGTCAACAACGGTTTTAAAACAAGGATGTAAATATTTTCTTATTTGTAACTCCGATGTTTATTTGTTGATCTTAGGGTTAGGTTTTAGTTATGAAGAGACACATTGGTTTGAAGCTTGTACGCATCCCTTGGATTTTATATAAATAGAGATTCCAAGACCATGTGAAGATCATTATTATTATCATTATCATTGTTCCTAGTTTTAGAATGTAATCACAACTGCAAAATGGACTCAAATGTACTATTTTTTAAAAATCAATAAAAGATAAGTGTTTTCTATCTCACTTGTGGTAAGAAACTTTAATTCATTTCAATTAGTCCCTTTCAATTATTGAAGCAATTTCAATTGATATTCTTGCAATGCTTGTGTGAGATTTTATGTGTCATGATCTGAATAATGTATTCACTAATTTTTAGGTGCTCTGAGGTTTGAATTCATCTATTAATAACTATGGAAATCAATTTGGATATGCCTCTAAGTCAGGGAAAGGTATATTTATACACAACAGATAGGTTGGAAATAAAATATATCATATTGCATATGGTTATACATTGTATGGTGACACTGGACACTTCAAGAAGTATAGATTTGGCTTATATAATAGTAATAACTATAATTGGATGAGAGGAGGTGTATGTTGGATGATATCAGTTTTGGTTACTGATCATGCTGTTGATATTCATGTTTTGTCACTGATGTCAATATATGTTTTTGTGGAGAGGACAGACTGGTTACTTGACTGGAAGAAGTGTATAGACACTGTACGGATGATTCAGAATGATCAAAGTTAGATTTATGCAGAAGGATGTGTGTTGACCTTATTCTTAAGGTCACTTGACTTTATGTTGCATATTGTGGATGTTACAGTTGATTTGGTGAAGAAAGGTTTCTAGACTGTAACTCTGATTCTGGACAAAGCAGGTCTCTGTGTTTCTGGTATATCTCTCTAGCAAAGATATTTTAGATGATGCAAGCTTATTGGTGGATAGCCAACATATGTTGAAATAATGGGTTCAGTTCGATTGTGGTTTGGTTACTGGTGATGTCAGTTGTGGTGTGTATTCTGAAGGAGACCTATTTGCTGACCGACTTCAGACATGTAGTGTGTAAAATAAATTGTGAGCGTGGATTGCGGATCTGGAAGCATAATTGATGGATTGTAAATAATGTTTACTTGTTATAGGTACCATGTGTATCTTAGAAAGGGGTCAAATAATTATTTGTATATTGGAAAGCCTTATTTGGCTGACCTAATTAATTATTTGTGTATTAGGAAAGCTTAATTAGCCAACCTATTGAATTATTATAAGAGGGCATATATGAGTGATCTTTTCTTTTGAAAACATGTGACAGAGATTAATAGGTGAAGAAGAAGTGAAAGCTACAATGCTTTTTTGGCTACTAGATGTAGAGCAGAGTTTATGAGAAGAGTACTTCATTGGAACTAACCAAGCAAAGATAGTTGCTATCAGAAAGTTCATGGATTGTGTATTTTCTTTATACACTTGTTCAGATTGTAAATCCTTGAGAGTGGCTTTAACCTTATTTGGGTAGTGTGCCTTGGCAATGAGCCTACTATTTACCTTGACTCCGAATAGGGTTTATCTCCTAACAGGGACTATGTACTATAATATTGTAACAAGATCCTAACAAGGCTAAATATTTTAACATGGATACTATACTCTTAGTACATTATTTGTGGGTGCTGATTCCCACCAGGGTTTTACCTTTAACAGGGTCTCCTTGACAACAAATATTGTGTTATGGAGCTGGCATTTACTATTTTATAATTTACATTTGCAGATTTGGTTTATAAAGTTTAAATTTTAATGATCTATATCACAACTGATTCACCCCCCTCTCAGTTGTCTTGTGGACTGTTATTCCTAACAATTGGTATCAAAGCTTGAGGTCCTTAGAGATAAATTTTAACAACTTGAGGTGATCTTGAAGATGACTTACTATAGGAAAGATAGTCTGAAGTTTGATCCTAAAAACTTTGACAGTTGGCAAAACAAGATGAGAACACATTTGCTATGTCTAGGAATTGATTACTGGATGATCACAAAGAAGAATGAAAAGATAGCGTCTGAGGATGAATTAGAGAAGGCTACTGAAGATCGGAAGAATTTATTTTTAGGTAATATGGTTGCAATGAAATCTTTTATCAGAGCACTTTCAGAAGGAGAATTCAGAGAAGTAAAGGACTTGGATTCTTCACATGAGACTGGTCAAGATTAGAAGCATTGTATATTGGAGACAAGTTTACTAAGAAGGAAAAGATACAAAACTAGAAGACAAAGATGGAATCACTGAAGATGAGAGAAGATGAGAATATTAGGGCATATGGACAAATAATTATTGGAGTGGTTACTAGTATTAGAAACTCTAGAGGTACTTACAGTGAGGAAGAAGTGATTGCGAAGATACTCAGATCTTTGATGCCTGCATATAGAACCAAAGTACAATCTATAGATAATATTATACCTTTGACACCAAAATTTACCAGAGAGATGTTGATTGAAAATTTAACTACATTTGAGGCCGCAGAATTGGGAGACACTTTACCTAAATTTGAGTCAACATTCAAGGCAACCGTGCACAAGAACAAAAAGACCTTATCTAGAAATGCAATCACCAGAAATAATGATCTAAGAGAATAAATTGGAGCCTATGCAGATGAATGGGAATAAATAGAGGAAGAAGAAAGAAAGCTAGATGAAGTTGTGGCACTAATTGCTAGAAGAGAAAAGAGAGGTAAGGGAAAGTTTGAAGGCAAATTACCTTTGAAATGTTTTTCATGTAACAAGATTGGTCATTTTGCATCTAGATGTCCTACAAGAGTTCCAAAGCACAAACGTAAGTTTTTCAAGTCTAAGTATTCAAAAGATAAGGAATGTTATTATGCTAGTGAGGGTATATCTAATGATGATTATGGTTACTATGATGAAATTGGATTTATTGCTATTAAGGATGATGAACCTATACATGAAGAAAAATCCTTAGTATCTTGAGTTGAAATTTGAATGGGTTATAGATAGTGGTTGTTCACACCATATGACTGGAGATAAAAACAAGTTTGTTAGCTTGAAAAGACATGATGATGGTGTTGTCAGATTTGGTGACAATACTCCTAAGCTTATTATTGGAGTTGGATCTATTTCTTTGGATGGAAAGACTAACACTGATAATGTATTACATGTTTATGGACTTAAGCATAATGTGTTGAGTGTTGGACAGTTAGTCGACAAGGGTTATCAATTGAAACTTATTGATGGTAAATTATCTATCAGAAGTAAAGTAGAAGACTTGATTACATCTGGTACTAAATCCAGAGGTAATGTATTTGAATTGAACACATCTGAAGATTCTTATTTTATTGCAAAGGTTGATGACAGTTGGTTATGGCACAAAATATTTTGTCATGTTAACTTTGATAATATTGTGAGGCAAGTATGACAAAAGTAGTAAGAGATCTACCAAAAATTGTAAAGCCATCTAACACTATGTGTAGAGAGTGTATTATGGGGAAGCAGACTAGGAGCACTTTCAAAAGAAAAGGTTATTCAGCAAAGTTGGATCTGGTACATACAGATCTATGTGGTCTAACACAAACAAGATCATACTATGGTGAAAGGTACTTTATACTATTTGTTGATGACTTTTCTAGAATGATGTGGGTTACTTACTTAAGGGAGAAATCTGAAGCATTTGATAAATTCAAGTTATTTAAAGCAAAAGTTGAGAATGAATATAGTTTGAAGATAAAGTGTTTGAGATCAGACAAAGGAGGAGAGTTTACATCATAGCTATTTAATACATACTGTGAAGAGAAAGGAATATACAGACATACATCAGCCCCTAGAACTCCACAACAGAATGGGATGGAAGAGTGAAGAAACATAACTATATTAGATGATGTAAGGACTATGTTGCTGGAAGGAAATGTGTCACATGTTCACTAGAGAGGAGCAATTGAGACTTTTGTGTACACACTGAACAAAATTTAGATCAGAGAAGGTACAAGTAAGACTCATGAATTATAGTTTGATCATACACCTACTGTAAAATATTTTAGAATATTTGGCAGTAAATGTTATATCAAAAGAGATGATGAAATAGGCAAGTTTGATGCTAGAAGTGATGAAGGAATCTTTCTTGGTTATTCCACTAAGAGTAAAGCATATAAATGTTTCAATCTAAGATTGAGAAATTTGATTGAAAGCGCCAATGTGAGGATAGATGAAAAGTTTCAGATTCAGGAAAGGATGTATGACTGTGGTCAGATTACAGAAACAAAAGAGGTTATTGTTGAACCTGAAGAATCTTCAATGATTGATAATGAGATTGAAGATGAATAGGTTGAAGCCACTGAGACATTGAAGACACCAAGGTATGTTAAGAAGAACCATCCTGAAGATCAAATTATTGGAGATGCAAATAAAGGCATGATGACTAGATCTAGAGCTAGAGATGAGATTTGTTTGATTTCTCAAGTTGAACCAAAGACTACGGATGAAGCATGTAGAGATTAATCTTGGACTAAAGCTATGGAAGAAGAACTTGAACAGATAAAGAGAAACAATACTTGGTAATTAGTTCCAAGACCTATAAACAAGAACATGATTGGTACTAAATGGGTTTTCATAAATAAGATGGACGAGGAAGGAACAATGGTAAGAAACAAAGCAATACTGGTATGTAAAGGCTACTCACAACAAGAAGGCATAGACTATGAAGAAACATTTGCTCATGTTGCTAGATTGGAAGCTGTGAGATTATTTCTTTCTTATGCTACACATAAAGACTTTAAGGTTTATTAGATGGATGTAAAGTCATCATTATTGAATGGTGATATAGAAGAAGTTTACATTGAGCAACCTAATGGTTTTCCTTTGATAGATGATGAAAACATGGTTTGTAGATTGAAGAAGGCACTGTATGAACTAAAACAAGCACCAAGATAATGGTATGCAAGACTGGATGAATATCTACTTCATCTTGGTTTCAGAAAAGGTAATGCAGACAGTAATTTATATTTGAGAACTGATAAAGATGGGATCTTGATAATAGAAGTTTTTGTTGATGATATCATTTTTGGAGGCAATGATAAGATGAGTAAAAAGTTTGCTAAAGAAATGGAAAATGAATTCGAGATGTCAATGATTGGTGAGATGAAATTTTTTCTTGGTTTACAAATTAATCAGAGTAAGAATGACATTTTTATATCTCAGACCAAGTATCTTAAGGAAATGTTGAAAAAGTTTGGAATGGAAGATT
>MU227831.1:3245329-3295315 GCA_018584345.1 Thuja plicata | reverse complement strand
CTGGACTAAAAATACTAATATAAAAAATGCCATTCATATAGGGTCCAGAGATGGTAGTTTGTACAAGCTATGTAATGAACAAAAGGTAGCCCTAAATCACAATGTACAATAGAATAATGAGATTTGGTACCAAAGACTAGGTCATATTAGATATAGTGCCCTTCCAACACTACATAAAATCACCTATGGCATACCCTCCCTGAAATCTGAGCACTCTAGCATTTGTAAGGGATGTGCATTAGGGAAGAACATTAAAGGATATTTTCCCACAAGTGAACATAAGTCAAATAACATTCTAGAACTCATCCATACTGATGTGTGTGGTCCTATGTCTACCCCTTCTTTCTCTAGTGCCCTATATTATTTAATCTTTGTGGATGACTATTCAAGGAAAACATGGATATACTTCTTAAAACTTAAAGAGTCAAGTGAGGTTCTAGCCAAATTTCAAGAACTCAAAGCACTAGTAGAAAACCAAACCAATAAGAAAATTAAAATTCTTAGATCAGACAATGGTGGGGAATTCGCCTCTGATAACTTCAAAAACTATTGTAAATCTGTTGGGATTAAGAGGGAGTATATTGTAGCTTATAATCCTCAACAGAATGGAGTAGCAGAAAGAAAGAATAGGACCATCATTAAAATAGAAAAGGCCATGATGCATGATCAAAATATTCACATATCATATTGGGTAGAAGCCGCTAACACTACAGTTTATATTCAAAACATATGTCCTCATGCTATACTAGAAAACACCACAGCAGAAGAAGTATTCTCAGGAGTTAAACCTGATTTAAGTCACTTAAGGGTGTTTGGCTGTCTTGTGTATATACACGTACCAAAAGAGAAAAGGACTAAATTAGAACCTTATGGAAAGAAAGGTATTTTCCTAGGCTATAGTGAGGATTCTAAAGGATACCGAATCTATATACCTGGTCAGAAAATAGTAGAAATAAGCAGAGATGTTAAATTTGAAGAAAAATTCTTATCTACAGATATTGAAGATAACATCTCTATAGATTTTGATAGAAACCTCTCACTTGAGAAAGAGAGGGAGGATAACAATTCAAACATGAATTCAACATCTATAAATAATGAAGAAGCAATCCCATACTTTGAACCTTCTTGCTCAGTTAATTAAAATAATAATAAAAAGAGACCATTATGGGCTAGAAAAATGCTTAAAGAGAACAATGTGGAACCAGCACAAATATTCAGAGAGAACAAAAGAACTAGAACACAAAAATGTTACACTGCACTTCTAACTGAAGTCTCAGAATCTGAACTTGTTAGTGTTAAGAAAGCCTTATCAAATCAAGCCTGGAAGGAAGCAATGGTTGAAGAATATCAGTCCATTCTAAAAAATGATGTATGGGATATTGTTCCTAGACCTAAACATAAGTTATTTGTTTCATCAAAATGGCTATTCAAAATCAAATATGCACCAAATGGCAGTATTGATAAACACAAAGCTCGGTTTTTTGCAAGAGGGTTTTCATAGAAGGTAGGCATTGACTGTGAAGAAAATTTTGCTCCAGTAGCACGATACACATCTGTCAGAACCATACTTTCCATTGCAGCCTCTAAAGGATGGAAAGTACATCAGATGGATGTTAAGACTGCATTTCTAAATGGTAAAATTAAGGAAGAATTTTACATTGAACAACCGAAAGGATTCCTCACACATGACAAAGATAAATACATATGCAAATTAAAGAAAGCACTCTATGGACTTAAGCAGGCTCCCAGAGCATGGTATGAAAGAATAGATCAATACTTGAGCAAATTAGGGTACTCTAAGAATACTGCAGACACTAATATATATTTCAAAATTGAAAAAGGTGACATGATAATTCTAGTTCTCTATGTCAATGACTTACTCATTACAAGAGAAGACTATCTTATTGATAAATGTAAAAAGGACCTAGTAGCTGAATTCGACATGAAGGATATGGGCCAACTTCACTATTTCTTAGGTCTTGAAGTTATTCAAAAGAAAGATCACATTCTTCTAAGTCAAAAGAAATATATTTCTGACATTCTGAACAAATTTGGTATGACAAACTGTAAACCATTAGCTACACCCATGGAGACAAACCTTCACAAGTTAAAAGATGAAGCAGAAAATTTAGAACCTGCAAACTCTACACTTTACAGACAAATAGTTGGATCTCTAATCTATTTGGTAAATACACGTCCTGATATTTGCTATGCCACCAATGTACTAAGTCACTTCATGTGTGAACCTAAGCAGATACATCTAATGGCAGCTAAACACATTTTGAGATATCTAAAAGGAAAAAGTGAACTTGGACTAAAATATGACAAGACTGAAATCCAACTTCAAGGTTATTCAGATTCAGATTGGGCAGGAAGTTCCACAGATTGTAAGAGTACGACAGGAGTTTGCTTCAGTTTAGGTTCTACAGTAATTTCTTGGTTTAGTCAGAAACAATCTGCAGTTGCTCAGAGTTCAACAGAGGTAGAGTACATGGCTGCATCTATGGGAGCTCGAGAAGCAGTATGGTTAAGAAAATTACTTTTTGACCTATTTGGTAAACCTTTATTACCTACTATTATTTATTGTGATAATCAGAGTTGCATCAAGCTCTCTGTAAATCTTGTTTTTCACAATCGGTCAAAACACATAGAGATCCCATATCACTATGTAAGAGATATGGTTGACAGGAATATCATCAAACTGATTTACATCAGTGCTAAAGAACAAAATGCAGATATCTTTACCAAACCTCTTGCAAAGATAAAGATAGACTTCTTCAGAAGGAAAATTGGTATGACCAAAATATGAATGTAATGTACATTTTTATTCATGAATAAATAAAATATTGAAATATTTCAAACTTGTGAAGATGACGATCTTCAGTGCATATATAGGTTACTATTTTCAAGGTGACGATCTTGACTATAGTAACCATGCTTCAATATTGACTCCCGAAAGGGTTTGTCCCGGATAGGGCCGGACATCTTGTTGCTCATGTTATTACTTGATATGTGATAATTGGTTAAGATCGACTTCCGAAAGGATTTGTCCTAGGTAGGACCAGACATCTTGACACTTATATTATTACTATGTAATAACTCATCATGATTGACACCTTTTAAGTGTCCTGGATTGGGCCAAATATCATGATATGAAAAATTCTACAAATTCTATTAAACTCTCTCTCAAGAGGGAGTGTTAAAGTATTGTTCGTTCGTGTTATATATATATAATAAAATGGAGTAATGAAAATATTATTGAATCAACTTAAATGTCATTGTATCGACTTAAGGTCAAATATGGTTATCAAAGGAAGTCACGATAGTATCGTGACTATCGGGTTATGTTAAACATGTCGTTCTTGATTATATTCAACCTACCGCTCTTGGCTATACAGTTTATGTAAAGCGATTCACTATGTGAATAAATTGATAATCATATATTATATCGTATGTTAATATGAACAACCATGACTCATCATATTAATTAATATGGTGAGTCATGTCTGCTCATATTCACATCCTTTAGATTCAATATATATAGTCATTATGTTTTGTAGAATCAATCAATCAACAAGGCAATTGTATTCTACTACAGCCATTCAGTTTTATATCTTATCTTCTGATCCATAATTTCTTAACAAATTCCCACTGGGGTTTTACCTTTAACAGGGTTTCCTCGACAACAAATATTGTGTTATGGTGTTTGCATTTACTGTGTTATCATTTACATTTCCAGATTTGGTTTATAAATTTTAAAGTTTAATAATCTATATCACAACTGATTCATCCCCCCTCTTAGTTGTCTTGTGGACTGCTATTCCTAACAGTGTCAACATATTTTCTCAGACATATCTCAGCCTTATTTTTAGATTGGTGTCAATGGAATGTGATGAAAACAAAAATTTTGACAGAGGGAAAGAATGGTGTTCACTTTTTTGGGCCTGGGGCCATCAAATTGAGATTAAACAAGGATCTACAGAAGGGAGTGATGTTGTAGGGTTTGCTTCTCCAGAGATAGCTGAGTTCTTCCTATGTCTAGGTATGAACACACATCCCCATAAAGAGCCACTGGTGGAATGCAAATTTACAGATCAAGTTGAATATCTAGATAACTCACAGAAGTACATTTTATACCTATATCAATGTGATTTATATATTTTGTACTGCTAATTTACCCTAGTATTCTTAGCTTCATATTCAAATTCATAATATAATTGTTACATGTATTTTTGTGGGCTTTTCTAAATTTACCTTTTTATTATGTCATCTTTGCATAGACCAGTGTTGTGTTTCTGCAGGTTGTATCCATGTGATTATGTGACATCTCCCATGAAAGTCATCGCTTTGATCACCATGGTCACAGAGATTGGTTGCCATGTTCAGTTTTTTGTTAAGCATTATACTCAGCAACATTATCCCACATTGATCCAAGAATTGAATTATTGGTTAATTATATCGGGCCTTTCGGAAGATGTGGCTCACGAATTGGATGGTGGGGACCGAGGTCTTAAACCAAACCTTTTGGTGACATGGTAGATGAAAAGTATAGATGATGACTTGGTAGACTAGACACATGGTGGTATGTTGTGATTGATGACTAAACCTCAACAAAGATCAATGGTTTGCATGATTCTTCTATTAGAAGTTGCACGTTCTTTATCCATTGTAGAATCACGCATTTACGACATGTGTTATGAACCCACAACTTCTGAGAAATGAAGATGGGAAGATCTATGGTTAAAACACTATGAATATCAACGGTTTGCATGTCTCCTCTATCATAAACTAAATGACCTTTATCCATCATGGGTTCATGCATTGTCACCACATGTCCCAGGCCTGTAAGTGCTATGAGTAAAGAAGATAGATCCAAGGTTAATCTTCATTAGAGATCGATGGTGGGCGTGATACTGTAATAAGAAGTTGCATGATCTTTATTCTTCGTGGGATCACACATTAATGACACGTGTCCCAGGCCTACAAGTATTTTGAGTAATGAGATAGTGGGCACAAAAATTGGCAGTAGTGGACTGGTCAAGCATGTTGATGAGTATGCATGTCATTTTGAAGAAAGTTAAAGTATGTGTTACTAAATCCCTTTTCTTTTAGCACATGGGTATGATCAACGGTGGTGTTTTAACCGAGCAAAAAAGATGATCAAGTTTTAAAGGAGGCTTAAGGTTGATTGGTGACTAAAGAAAAACAAAGATCAATAGTTTGCATGATTCCACAATCAAAATTTGCACATCTTTTATCCATCACGGAATCACGCATTGACAACATGTGTCTTGGATGATCGACGATTAAAGAAAGGAAAGGATCAACGATTGGCGTGAACCCATGATCACAAGTTGAATGTCCTTTATCCATCACGGGATCACATGATGATGACAAGTGTCCTCAATGATGATGACAGGTGTCCTCAATGATGAAAATTATAAGATGCTTTGGTGGTAGCGTTGACGTGGATTTCTTTATGTCATTTTTTAATATATTTATTTTATTTTTTCTATGCAAGTTAGAGTTTCATCTATTATTTGATATGTCAACATTTTCCATGCAGGTTTACAAGGATGGTGAGTACCATGGATCTATCTGATAATGAGACAATTTGATTTTAATGAAATGAAAAGGATGATCACGTGCAAACATTCTTTGAGGAATCTTTACGAAGATGGGGGATGTCAAAGGATGGTTGACAATGTTGATGATCTTGTTCTTGATGCTGTATTTGTTCGAGATACCATTGATGATATCTATTATCAAGAAGAGTATACATGGTCATATATGGATGAACATATGATCAAAGCACCATAATGATCATAGCAGAGATAAATTATAAATGATTTTCTAAGAAACTATTACTATGAACCCCAATGGTCAACAACGGTTTTCAAACACGGATATAAATCATTTCTTAATTGTAACTATGATGTTCAGTTTTTGATCTTAGGGTTAGGTTTTAGTTATGAAGAGACACATTGGTCTGAAGCTTATGCATCCCTTGTATTTTATATAAATAGGGATTCCAAGACCATGTGAAGATCATTATTATTATCATTATCATTGTTCCTAGTTTTATAATTTGATCACAACTGCAACATGGACTGAAATGTAATATTTTTTCAAAACCAATAAAAGATAAGTGTTTTTTATGTCACTTGTGGTAAGAAAGTTTAATTCATTTCACTTAGTACCTTGCAATTATTGAAGGAATTTCAATTTCTATTCTTGCAATGCTTGTGTAGAGATTTTATGTGTCTAATATCCTTGTTTGATTATCAAGATGTTCATGAAAAGATAGTGTTTCCAGCTTCTTGTTGAATCGGTCTCCTAACCAGAGGAGTTAAATTAATTTGAACTAACAAGGATATAAATAGGCTTAATTTATCTGCATCTATAGCATTTGATAAGTTGATGGTGTTGGAATATATACGGTGTTGCAAGGTTGTACATAGGATTGAAATTAGATGGACTCTATTGCCCAAGTTGAAATAGGCACTGGTCTTATCAATTATTGGGTTATAGTCATTTGGTTCATTGTTTAAAGTTTTGAGATATTCAAATCAAAATTTAATTATTCTATACATATTTACCAAGCATTCTTACAATCTCACAAAGCATTTTGAGTCTTGCAGTTTATGTTGTATTGATTACAGTTTGATTTCTTTCAAGTGACCTTGCCATACTTCAGAGAGAGGGTTAGAAGTGTATTCTATCTTTAATAAAAAAACCTCCAACTAATAGATTAAGGTTGAGGTATAGGCCTACCAGCCTTGGTCATGCAGAGCTAGAATTGCAGAAGTTCAAACCTTGCCTTTTGTTGAGACTTGTTGGTTGGCCAAATCACTTGGGTTTCCCTGCATATGATTGGAAATTCCAGAGGAAATACAATATGTTGATTTGAGCACCAACACAATGATGATACTATTATTTCTACTATGCATGTACATAAAAAAAAAATAAGAAATTTTTGGATTAACCAACACTATTGTTGAATCTATGCATCTTTAATTATTTCAAAATCCACCCTTACCTTTTGGGTCCACTTGAATACTTGTTCCTTCCACAACATGAGGGTAATGTTTCCTGACCAACCCAAGAAAATAAAAAATGAATCTGCTAACAAAATTTATCATTCTAAGGAAACACATACTCCCTTCTTGTTTACAGGAAATACCAGTTCTTTAATGGCTTTGATCCTTTTGGGATTAATAGAAATATCATCTTTAGAAACAACATATCCCAAAATGTTCATCTAGATAAATCAAGATAATTAGGTAATTTGAAATTGATGTCCACCACACTTTGGAAAGTGGTTCCAGCATTGGAGCGACCAAAAGGCATTTTGGTATATGCAAATGTTCCCTACTTAGTGGTGAACATTCTCTTATGTTTTTCATCCTCTTTGACCTAGATTTGGTTGTAACAAGATAAACCATTGTGTAAATAAAAAATCTTAGATCCCACAATGGTCTATAGGATTTGTTCCATAGAAGGGAGTGGATAGTGGTCTTTTAGAGATGCTCTATTTGGATCATGGAAATCCAAACATAGACGGATATCCCCATTTTTATTTCATACTTGCACTAAATTAGATCCTCACATGATATGCTTAATTAGATATATGATTCAATTATCTATAAGCTTCTTTAATTCCTAAGATTAGAGATTCAATCTTTGGATTCACCAGTCTTTGCTTCTACCTAATTGGCTTATCTCCTTCCATGAGTTTAATAGTATGTTGGATGAATCCACAATCATACCCTTTTAAATCATCATAGATCCATGTTATGACCCTTCATATTTCTCACACAAGGATAATGATCACCCTTTTTCTTCTTGAGGGACTCCCTTTCCGACTTTCAACTTTATACCATTCCTAACATCTAGTTCATTATAATCTCCCTTGTCAAGAAAAACTTTCACTTGACATTCCTTGCATCATCATGATCAAAGAGATTCTCCATGATTTTAAATCATTTTGGAAACTTATTTCCCTTTGGTTGTATAATTTGATCCTTTTGGGCCTCCACTATCTTGGGCTAGAACTGTTCAAAAACTCCTTTTCTTGTTGAATACACATGGAAATTTGGGCATCACTTTAAAAAAATTGCCAATTCTAATCATTGTCTAGAATCATTGGTCTCACAATCACTCAATCTGAGTTTTTATTGACAAGTAGCTTTGATACTAGTTCAAACTAGGACCAAACTATGGCTAATTGGTCTGCTTCAACATCTTGTTTTCTTGGGACCACTTGGATGTAAAAATCTCCAAAACTCTTTATTGAGTCCCAAACTCTATGGTTGTAAGAACTTATTCGAGCATTCTTGGCGATCAAAGTATTTTTTATTTTCTTCTCGACTAACTCAAAATTCCCAAACGCTATCAACTACGTTATCCACATATGCTCTATAAGGTTCAGTCCTCAGACTCAACCATCATACATTGCTTCATTATTTGTACAAATGAACTGAAAACAAAAAACTATCTTGATTTGTTTTCTATATGGGGAAGTTAAACGAACTCTAACTCTAGAACCAGTTCTACATCTTTCTCCATCTAAATGCATTGTCCACAATTCTGATAATTGAACTTTGGTGTCTCCTAATACATTCTCCTTTTCCTTAGTGACTTTTAGACTGGGCTATTTTTCATTATATATCACATTTTCCCCAAATCCAATAACATGATATTTTCTAGAAGGGTCACTATCTCTAAATTAATTCTATTGGACCTCTTCTTATTCATTCCTATCCCCAGTTACCTTTTCCCCTTCTAATATCTCAACACAATACATCCCATCCTTAGAAAAGGAGGTATGGGTGGGCTAAAAATTCACCATAGCATCATCTTCTATATGCTTTAAATGTGTAGGTTCTAACAAAACTTTTAATTCACACATATTTGGATCTTAGAATCAACTATGACCAATCAAGGGACATATACCCACCTATCTTTTTTGTAAAATATCTTGATAAGAAAGACAAAAACCAAGAGGAATATCAATTACTATAATTTCCCAGGGAACTTTGATACTCAAGCAAGAGTACAAAGTCATAGGAATTTTTTATTAATCCTATAACTTGAACCTTTTACCCATCTAATTACATAATTCCCCTCTCTAAAGTTTTGCATTCTATTTTAAGTTTTTAAGCTATTTATTTGGGCATAACGGTGGTACTAGCTCTATAATCAATCATTGAATTACAAAATAATTTATCTCCAACAATGAGAGTTCATAAAGGGGGCATAAGCTTATAATTGCACATTTTTCCACCCTTTTGATCATAATTAGTGTTGACCAATGTTATCATGTGTTGAATCTATTACTTTTGTTGTCCATTGGCTGTCAATTTCCCTTTCATCTAGGCTCACTCTTCAACATATTCAACTCTTTCTTATTTTTCTTAACCATCCAAGGATTCCTTTAGTAGCAAATTCTACCCTATGTTGGCCAGGATATCCCATTGGGGCCTTTTCCAATTGCTCTATTATATTGAGTAACATGAGAGGCAAAGGTTTAAAGTATTTTGGCATATAAGGAATGACATTTCATGAATTTTGAAAATGTTGTATAATTGTGGCTTGCCCAATAGACTTTTTAGTAGTAACTTTAGGTTGCTTTGTTTGAGGCACCAATTCTCCAGTGAGCCTTCTTTTGGAGCGAGTATTATAGTAGGATTGCACCTGAGATTCAACGAAAACTTTAGTGGCGATTATTCACCATTTGGAAAATGTCGCATGTCGGCGACCCCTGAATTGGAAAATATTTTTCACATATTGGATTGACCCTATTGCCCAAAATTTATTAATATTGGGTCCAAATCTCAGGCCCATCGCCCATCGGTTTATTTAATTTTTCCATTTCTTACACATTATCGCCAATGGAATATAAATTTTGGTCCCCATAAATTTTAAACATTCACCTATAATTAATAAGTGTCCCCAAATCAAAAACCTATATTTTCCAATCGTTTTATACATATGTATTTATAAGCAGACCCAAATTCACCTGGCATTTTACGGACGCGTGTCTCTAACCGACATAATTTAGCCAACTTTATTAATCATGCAAAGGTATTGGACGACCCATAATCGCCTCAGAAATAACAAAAGACGTGTTATAATTATAGGGGCTTCGCCAAATATTCATATACCTAATTTTTCCCGCCAAATTTTCCAAATAAGGATTAGTATAAAAATATTATGATATCTCTATGACATCTCTATATTTGATCGATAGTGAAGTTTTAGAAGTTTCAAACTATTGAGTGCAACTGTATACTACATTGGCGAGTTGCGACTGCATTGCTACATTTTAATTTGAGGCAAAGGTAAGTGATACGTATTCTATGACTCTGTGATTTTGAGTTCATTTACATTATTCTAGAATAGGTTTGCGAAAATGGGGTTTCTTTTCCCTTTCATCCTGAAATACACCGCACATCATTGATCTGTGCTCATCCAACGGTCGCTGGCACTGTCACATTATCGTGGGTCCCATTGACTTTTGGCTTGTCAATTGATGTCACTAGGACATTTGTGAGTGTCACTTAATCATTTTAAATTACAACTTCAACTTATTAGTTATTACATTTAATAAATGTTTAGTTTTACAGTGTTGTTTGATTTAAATTTTAATTCAATTATTTCTATCTTATAATCACACATCGATATGACACATTGGAAAATTAAAAATAGAAACTTGCTCAGTATTCAAATTTAAAAATAGAAGTACTAATCCATCACTTAAGCATATACTTAAATGTCTAATACATAGGTAAAGAAACTAATAAAAATATTATAATCACAGAGAAGTCTAAGAATCATTTTTTGTACCCATAAAAAGAAAATTGAAACGAACTTGGAAACTTATTATTATTATTTTTCATAAAATTACATCATACAGTTAAAACAAAAACCTACTAGGCAACTTCTTATCGGTATAAAAAAAAGTGAAACTTTGCATGTCCATTGTCAAAAGACCAGGGTGTCAAAAGACCAGGGTAACGGGAATGGGTAAACTAGGGAATCAGGGATCTTCATCTTCCCTTTCATCTGAGTAGAATTTTCCAGAGAGGATAATCTCTGAGAATTCATCAAGCCATGTGTAGTTTGACTCGTCGAATTAATCAAGTTAAACCCATTTCTGGAGAAAATCCCTCCCAAGTCGTGCCCATTTCCTGTGTTGCGTTAGTTGCTCGTCATTAAGGTTCAACAGAAAGGGTTGTCTGGCCATATTTATGCCCAGAACCAACAGCTTATGTATATCTCTTGGCCAAGGAATCCCCAACGCTAATTCTGAAAAAACAACAACATTGACATTGTCCTCCATGAATTTCTCTTTAAAAACCTTCCTCAATAGCATCAACATATCCACCTTCTGTCCTTCGAGGTTGAGGAGAGACACAAAAAATTGGGACATAATGTCTATGTAGATGTGGTATCTGTCGACATTCTCAAGGAACTATTGACCCAATAACATCAACACAATAATATTTATAAAAGCGTTGCCTGAAGGCATTATATTTTTCCATTAGTATACTTAAGGAAAAACATGATCTACACCAACGGTTTACTCCACACTGACAGATAGGGCACAACACAACCCGATGCTAAGGTTACCCGATAAACACTGTTAAGTGTTATCCGATGACAAAAAGGTTAAAGGAAACCCGACGAGTAACAACAGTGCAACCTGATGGGACAGCATAAAGAGGAACCTAACAGAAAAAGGGAACCTGACAAACCATTCAAACAAAGGAATGCCGACAAACTTCAAGTTCAACCCGATGACCAAGAACCGATAGCCAGTTACATCTCGTAAAAAGTGGATATGACTTTCCACGTTAGATAAATCATTGAAGTTGTATTTATAGCTTCTTGATTTACTTTAAATCCATTATGTGCAGAAGAAGAAATGTATTTATTATTGTTTTAATTAGTTTTAATGATTTAAAACATGCAAACTAAAGATCAAGGTCAAGTTTTAAACCTTGGATCTAAGAGTTAACATTGTAATGCGTGAATTCCAAGATAGGTCAAATACTTGTATAAATAGGTGTTCAATCCATTGAGAATAGATGTTGTTCAATGAAGATAGTAGCCACGGAGAGAAACTAGAGACCAGACAGAGAATTCATGCAGAAGGATAGAAAAAGAATCAAGTCAGTTTCAAGAACAGAATAGAGGCTACCGACAAGCAGAGAAAAGGTATTCATCAATCACTTAAGGTGATATTATACTTCTAAGAGCTTTAATGGATCTGTAATCAGAAATTATAGATTATATGTAGTCAGGTCAACATTTGTACTCATTCTAGCAAGTGTAGTACACTAATGAAATCCTTTCAAGAAAGGTGGGCTTAACCATCCTATTGAAAAATCTCATAACTGAGTACACACTTAAATTAGTGTTGCTAAAGCTCTTAATAGAGTAGATCTTAACAGGTCTCCACCTTAATACTCCTAATAGGGTAGATCATCAGAAGTGATCAAATTGTAAGCCTTAACCGGCCCCCTTCCATTCTACAGATAGTGAAGTTTTGTGGGTGCCATCCCCACCACATTTTTTACTTCCTAACAAGAGTTTTCTGCGATACCATATCTTGTGTTATGTGTTTACCATTTTCACAAATGTTTCTATGAATATTGCAAACCATTAAAAATTATGAATGAACAATACATACATAAGAAAGAACAACAGTAATGGTTGGTAATGCAGTAATGTATGATTACTAATAATGAATTAAGAAAGGTGTTAAAAGTTTTTGAGGTACTAATTCACCCCTCCCCTCTCAGTACTACTTCCCATTAATTCCAACAATTGGTATCAGAGCTAAGTCTCTTCTTGGAAATCTTAAAGGCTTAAGAGAAAATATCATATAATGGAGAAGTACAAACTTGATAAGAACATTGAGAACAAAAAAATTGAGATACAGATGTTCTATGAATAGTATAAAAAAGCTAGAATCAAGATGAGAGAGCTGCTGGATGAGAGGAAAGGTATGGCTACCTGGAACAATGAAAAAGATTATCAAGAAGAAGAGATTCCAAATTTCTTGAAATCTTCAGGATCAAATACAAGTAATATATCAGATACATCAGAAGAGAACATCACAAATCTAAAGGAGATCAATCAAAACCTGACAGAGCAAATAAAGATGTTGCAAATCAGTCAAGAGAGCTAGATGGTAAGAATGATTGATGTGATGAGTTCTACTAGACAAGATGAAATAGAAAGAACACTTGCTATTGATGACAGAAGGAAGATTACAGAGAAACTACAAGAAAAGGAATTGGAAATTCAAAGACATACTACGCATCACCATGATCTCACAAATCAGATTATTCTTATGAGTCAAGAAGAAAACATAATAAATGTGGAACTCATTGAGAGAATACAGATTATCGGTGAACTAAGAGAATAAAATGAAAAGATAAAACATGAGGTTAGAATTCAGCAACAACATAATGATATTATCAGAAAGGTTGAAGAGAGAAATAAAAAAATGGATGGCTTTCTTGAAGGACAATGAAGAGTCAACAACAACAACGATATAGGCTTTACCGAAAATGGAGAATCATCAAATCAAGCAAGCTCAAAGAATGTCTATGAAAATCCAAGACCAAGAAAGATAAAATGCAAGCACTGTGGAAAGAAAGGGAACACATCAAATTTATGTCGAGGTAAAATGAAAGGTATTCCTAAATCTACACCTACATTCATGGGGTTTTGTTATAAATGTAACAAGAAAGGACATAAGGCTTATGAATGCAAGAGCAAGATAGAACAGCCAAAGAAGGAAACCTACATGGAAAAATATTGTCCTACATGCAAGATGAATGGACACACATCTGAAGAATGTTGGAAAAATAAAAAGAAAGCATGGAAGCCTAAAGGTCAAAAGATTCCTCATCAACCAAAAATAATAGGTAATCAATATACATGGGATTACAATACATGGACAAACTGTACAGCATGTGGTAGATATGGTCACATTGTTGCAAACTCCATGAGAGCATGGACCAAAAGGTCTAGAGGTTGGTCAAACCCTAGAATGGCATGTTGTCACTGTCATAAATTTGGTCACCTCAAGGAAGATTGCAAGGACCGATTGACAGAAACAAGCACATATCCCAATGGAAACACCATTGAAGATATCTGGAGGGCAAGAGACAAAATGTGGATAAAAGCTTCAAGAAATGATGAAGCTAAGAGAAGAAATGCAAATGATGAAACCCCATCCAATGGATCCAGTGACATCACCACCACCACTTAAGTTGAACAAGTAAGTATGGAACTACACTATTCCAAGTCATATTTTGCATCAGTTCCATTATAAAATTGATAGAAAGTCAAAATCTGCATGAATAAAGATGCATATTATGTTACTTGTTACAATTCTGAGAAATCAACCCCATCGGTATATGCATACCAAAAATCATCGGTGAATAAAGAAGATAATCTGTTCTACACTTATCGGAGATTGTCGGTCAACATACAAAGTGACTAAGTTGCCAATATAACCCGACACCCATCGGTAAGAAAGGGAAAGTTAAAAGTTGTCACTATAGAATACCGATATCCGTCGGTACAAGAAACATTGTTAACAACAATCCCGGGCAACTCAACTTCACCGACGATGTTTTGTAAAGTCTTCCCGACAAACCTATCTTCATATCCCGATGAGTCATTGAGAATTTATTACAAAGACTTAGGGCAAAAAGTCTACAAATAGTGGACGAGACAACTTCATTTTTCACCCATGATTTTAAGAGAAAGCAGAGCAAAAGATAGAGCGATTAATGAGAATAAAGCAGAGCATCCTCAGATCAATCTAAGCACACATAAAATAGATCTTTCACCACCATTGTGAATTGAAGTAAGTATGAAAGGCACCAAAAGATCTCTGTCGTTGTTTTTCAAGAAAGCCCTAAATTTCCAAAAAACCCTAATCCTGAAAAATGATGGCAACCACCTCAAGAACTGTTAAAATCAAGAATGATATGAGGAATGTGGTTAAGCTTATCAAGAATAGTACATGTGTAGAACCCAAGTATAATATCTGCTCAGAAATTACATTGAAACCCAATGAAATTGTCATGTTTTCAAAAATCCCACCTAGGGTTTTACTCATAAAAGATGTTAGGTCTTATATTCACTGCAAGATCGCAGAGATAGGTGATATTGAAATGGATGAAGATTTTAAGAAGCTTTGTGATGCCAAAGGGAAACTGAAGGAAGAGCACAAACACTTGGAAGTCAAAGGGTTAACTAATGCCCTACATTTCCTGAGGGAATTCAAAACATAATGGATAAGGTTAGTCTTGAGCAGAATGCATGACAAAAAGCTATGGCTAGACCAACCCAAGAAAATAACCAAGGATGTTCTTCACACTGTCACTGGTAATCCAATAACTGAAAAACCTAGGGCACACAAGCATCCATCCATGAAAGAAGTTGAAAAACTCACCAATGCAGAAGGAGATAAAAGAGGTCTCAAAGTGAACACAATCACTGACAAAGAACTAAAATTTGGTGCATGTGTTATTGGGTATAAAATATTTCAAGCTAGTAGACTAAACAACATTTTTGCAATAGTAGTAAGCACAAATTACAAGATAGTGACCAAAGGAATTTAGATGGATCTGTGTGAGATCCTATTAAAACAACTTGATGAGAACATGATCAAAATCAGGTCTACAAAGACCAACACATGTAAGTTCAGCTCACTTATCATGTGTATCTTTTTCTATTTTCAAGAATGGTTTCCTTAAGTAGGAAAATTAAAATGGGACTCTACCAAACTGGTAACCCAATAGATTAGTGAACTGATTAAGTCACTAGGAGACAATTTTGAGTCTGTTATGTCTACTTACTTCCTTGAGTTCAAGGAAAAGATGATGGAGAGGATTAAGATTCCCAAAAAACTTGTAGAAAAACATAAAGATGAAATATGTTTTATGGCGGACACAGATTTCACCCATATCAAACCAGTTGTACCAAGGATAGCTTGGTTAGCACCAATGGACTATGAGATCAATATTGATCAAGCTACAAGTGCAATTGAGGCATTAATAAATGAGCCCATTGATAGCAAACAACCAAGGTTTGGAACTTATGAAGAGGCCAAATCAAAGATAAAACAAGGCCTAGAAATCAAGAAAATTATAAACAAAAAGGATTAAATGGTTAAGAATCTCAAGAAGATTCTATCGGTAATAGATGATGAACAAGAACAACCAGAGACTACCAATGAATAGGGCATCATCGATAAGGAACAAGAAGAAAAGAAATCAAATTCTGAGGAGACTAAATCTAATACACCTCCACCTCCACCTCCTAAAAAGAAGCAGAGGACAAGGAGTCAAACTACTGCAACCGAAACAACACCCCTTAAGAAAGGTCAAGTAAGGACCTACATAAGGAAGCAACCAAATAAGAGAACAAGGCAACAAACTATGAAAACCACACCACCAAAGAAGAGGAAAAGGTTGGTTAGGACAAAGGTTGACATAGAAGACACTCAAGATGATGAGCCTAATGTAGAAAAGAAGAACTATAGGAATCAAACAATTGATGAAGCTACCGAATCCATTTCTACACATGGTACAATGACTGATAAGAAAATTAGACAATGGGATACACTAAACCCAGAGGACCAGAATAAGATACAAGAGGCTGTTATAAAGTCAATGATCAAGAACAAATATGCACCTACAGAATTTGTCAGTCAAATACCTCAAGAGTTAGGTAAAAGGGTATATCAACAATGGTCATATGCTTTGAAAACTGAAAGAGAAGCAAGGGAGAGGGTACTAGTTTCACTAATGCCTCCCGAATCCAAAGTTGAAGAGAAATAAATACTCAAGAAGCATTCAAGTAAATTTGTGGCCAAAATAAGGGCATACAAAGTATTAGAGAACAAATTCATAGAGTTGGAAAAAATGACTGAAACTAAATGGAGACAACTTCTAGATCTACCGGCAGAGTCAAAAAGTGGTGAGAATAAATTACTTCTCACCAACACACCTCATAGAGAGGAGGAGACATAAAATGAAAGTCCTCAGTACATTTCTCTGGACAATACTGAAAGTGATAATGAGCCTATTAACATAGACATAGTCATGGATGATATTATCCAAGATATCACTAACTGTGACTCTGACAAAGATCCGCAGAAGAAAGATGATGTCGTATTTATCACACTTAAGGATCAACGAAAGTAGCAAGAATTGTAGACATCAGATGGTACAATAATTAATGTTGCTGATGAACAAGTGTGGGACACTTCAATCATGGACTCCAAAGAACCAGACCCTGCAAACCAAGTGCAAAAAGATGAGGATATCAATGCTCCAAAAGATCAAACCGACGAGTAGGACACCACTCTGAATACATCCCAAGCAACCACTCAAAGCAATATGTCTATACTAATGAAGGCAATAAATATTCTAGAGGGTAATGATGGATCTGTAGCGGAGGACACAAACATACCCGAGGACAAGGGTGATGCTGAAGCAAAAGACACAACTGTAGAGAAGGATACAACTGATGATCAAAAAGATACATCTACTGATCAAAATAAGGAGGAAACTCAAAAGGAAAAAAGGGGACACACAAATAGAGAAAGGTGAAGAAGCAAAGAAATATGAGAAGGAGAAACAATCAAAATAAAAATCTACAGAGACACCCAAGGTTGAAGGAGAGACATCTTCACAAAACTGACAGGTGCCACCCGAGCAGAAGACACAAGAAGAATCTTCCACAAGGCCTTCACCAACCACTTCAGAGAGAACAAATGAACTAGCTATGGTAGGTCATACATCTACATCCCCTCAAATCTCAAAGAAGAAGAAAGGAAAGAATAAGAATCCAGTAACTCTGGATGAAATCATTGAGATTCCAGTTTGTGATCCAAGAACATTGGATCCAACTGCATTGAAAAAGTATGCCAAGCTCTGTGAGAGAAAATATATTCAAGACAAACCGAAGAGAGTAGAAAAAGAGGCCAAGGTACTAGAAGTAGCAAGAGGAATACTTCAACATATTGTACTTGATATAGATATTGATAAAAAAATATCCAATGCTTGATCAATTGGTAATACTCACATATGCAATAATATCTCAGAATATTGATGCTGAGAAGGTTATGGAAGAGAGACTTGAACAAAAGTATGAGTTCAAGCTAACTAAGAAAATAAGCCTGGAAGTAGCATTGAAAAAGGTTAAGCTATCTAAATTGGTAAGTACAATTGATCCAATTATATCATAAGCTATTACCTTAATACATAAATTGTGCACTTTAGATCAACTCACTCAGGAGTATACCAACAAGATAGCAAAAATTGATGTTGATATTAAGTCCAGTGCACAAAGTCTCTCCAACACTGAATAAGCACTTAAATTGCACAATGAACAAATCATACAGGCTAGGAAACAAAGACAGGACATACAGTTTACAGAGAAGAAGTACATAGATGAGGTAAATGAGCTCCAAGCTAAGCTCTTACTGACACTTACACTCCTGCAACAACATGTGACACATGCAAATAAACTAATATCCACCCTAGAAATGTTTGTCCTAGACATAATTTATGATATGCATGCGAGGCTAGAGCTACACCACATGGCTCTAGAACAACTGAAAGAAAAATGGGAGAAAATGCTCGAAGATATCAAGGCAAGCCACTCAAATGTATTTGACACATTGTAAGTTACACATTTTTGTCACAATTTTGACATATTATAAGTTGTACATTTTTTTCATAAGTATCAAAGAAAGGGGGAAATTGATATGTTCACTCACTCACCTCAATTCAAAGGAGGAAATAATATGTATAATAAAAGAAAAAGGAAAATACAAGGAGAAAATAATATGTACATACATAGCAAAGAACAGAGAATGTATAGTATACATGTACATATACTTATACTATACCAATGCATATAGTTAGGGGGAGTCATATGATAACAATGATACAGACATGGTGTACATACTAAACACTTTATTAACAAACCAAGCTTAACCTGGCTAATTAGGCTTGTGTGCTTCATGAGAGTTCAGGGCTGCAGGAGTGGAGTGAAGTGTTAAGGATTTTAGGGGTTTAAAAACTCCATAAAGGGTGTCTAGAAACCCAATTATATCTATTGGATCCTTCTACAATTGAAAGTTGAGTCCAAAAAACCCTCTGGTTAGGGCTACAAGGAATCCTAGGCCAATTGGGATTCAACTATCTTTGGGTCTACAAGACCAAATCCATTGGTGGATTCTTGACCCTTGGGGTCTATTTGAAGTCTTCAAACACTTAGGACATGAGTTATAAGTCTCTGGTGAAGTTTTATACTATTTTTCTTGGTTTATGGAAGGTGTCCCTAAAGGATAAATTGCAGAGTTCTACAACTTGGTTTGGAGAGTCAAGAGAGGATAGGGGAAGCATAATGATCCCTTTGGAAACTCAAAAGACACCCTTGGAAGACATTGGTGGAGTTGGGGTGTCCAAGAAAATAGTTTGAAGAGTTGACAAGGAGTTAGAGCCCTTCTAGGTCTTCTTGTGGTGCTCTTTGCATCACCCATGATGCCACCAGAGTGGCTTTAGAGTTGAAAGTAAAGGTTAGGGATGTCGACGATCATCTCGAAAGCTCCATTGATCATCAATATTTTCCAAAGGATGTAGAAGAGGATGGAATTCATTAGATTCTAGAATCCTATGAAAAGTTCAAAGACCAATGAAATTCCCTGGGCTTCAAGAATATCTCCCTCTTTAAATGAGTTGGTCAGTAATTTTTTATTCTATGAGCGCAAGCTTCCCGAGCCCAAAGTATCTTGGGTTCCATTTTTGTATTATTTATAGTCATAGCATTGCTAGCTCCTTCGGAGCCAACTAATCATTGTCCAATATTTTTTGTCAGATATGAGGCAATACTTCAAGGCCTGATAGTGACTATTGGGAAGAAAGTTTGTTGCAGATGTCTCTCAGCTCCCAAGGCACTGCTCCATAATTTAATACCTAGTGTACAGTAAGGTTTCTCGAGGACCAAGGACCGGAAGTGCATTAATGAGTACGTATAGCATAATTCATCCAAGGTGAACCATCACATCTACAAGTACAAAGGCACTCTTCCCTATGGTTACTTCTCTGAGATTTCTTTTCTTCTTTCTTTCCCCTCTTGTCTTCTCGAATGATTGTATATAGTAGGCCGATTATGATAGCACAGGTAGTACCGGTTGTGAATATTGTAATTTGATGTAAGTGGTATGTATAGGCTAGGGCCCCTATGTACATAAGGTGTCTATAAATAATAAGTCTAACGTCATTCCAAGGGTCGAAAAATTGATGATTTTTCTATCCATAAGCAACTACCATGCTCTTAAGTTTTTAGTATTTAGTTAAAGTTTCTAGTAGATTAATGCTCCCCTGGAGCCATTAATGTAATAACCAATGATGTTGGATTTGCAAGGTTAATGAAAGAATGAGAAACACCTCTTAGCACTACATTTTGTGTTATTTTTGGTTCTAGAATTAACAAATTCCTTTCATGTTGTATGCTTCCTTATTTCCTCTATTCCAGTTCCTTGATAGTTAGATGAATTCTCCACCTTGCTACTAATGTATGTTTGATTGACAATCATGTATACATTTGCTATTTTTTGTTTTTTTTTTATCTGGAGCTTTATTGGTGTTTTGAAATATATATTCATGACTATAGCTAGAAATGCACCTAACCCTGACCTGGATATTTGTATTTTATTTTGTTGAAAATAAGATCCCTTTCAGGAAACCCGATAATCCCTCAAGTTCCCAGAGACTGATGAGTCAAAAACTAGCTATCTCCTCACACTCAAATAGTCAATTGCCCAACTAAGCTACCCTTGCATGGTCATGACCCAACTACTAGGTGCTTGGAGGCTAGGAGAGCCCGATCTCTAGTAAACCTCTTCAGGCGAAGTTGGTCAGTACTCGGTGAAAACTCCTCCTATTGGCGAGTGCATCACAAAGTCTCATCAACACATAACAGGTTGTCAGATATTCATACATATAGATCATACAACAATTAGGAACCTAATGAATAAATCTGTTGTAAGTGGTAGGTTGGTTAGATGGTTATTTCTACTAGAAGAGTTTGATATAACAATAATAGATAAACCAGACAGAGATAATCTCGTGGTAGATTTCCTTTCAAGATTAACTCATGAGGGAGAGGAACTTGTAATAAATTAATATTTCCCTGATGAGAACCTATTTTCCATCAATGCTCAGTTTCCTTAGTATGTATACTTTGCTATCTATTTGGTGACAGGTAAAACACTTCCACCCTTCTCTCTCAAAGAGAAGAGGCATATAGTATAGAAGAGTCTACCATATTCATGGATCTTAGGGTACTTATTCTATGCTGAACCTGATAGCATTATGAGACGTTGCATCAAAGAGGATGAAAATTTTGAAATTATTAATTCTCATGATGAGCCTTACAAAAGAAACTTTGTATCTAAAAGGAAAACCATTAAATTCCTTAATATAGGATATTATTGGTCATCTATACATAAGGATTCAATTAATTATACCAAGAGATGTGACAAATTTTAGCGATTGGAACTTCCAACAAAATCAGATGAAATACCACTTTAACCCCAACTGGTTCTTCAACCATTTGATAAGTGGGGTATTGATTTTATAGGACCAATAGAACCCTTCTCAAACAAAAAAGAATACATCTCAGTCTACACTTATTATTTGACAAAGTGGGTAGAAGTTAGAGCAATGAAACATGCACAAGATAACAAAGTTACAAAATTTCCTTATGACCCATTTTTCATGTGTGGACCTATTTTTCATTTTTAGTTGGGGGATTTAAAATTTTTATGATTAATATTAATTTCTATGCATAATTTTTGAACATGCGAGAATTAAAATGAGTCGAGTCTTTCTTTCAAGTAACCATATTGCATTAATTAGTCATAAAGAGATAGAGTTATTCTCGGTTGCAGTGAGCCTTTTATGTCATTTTTGTGAAGATTGTGAGAATAAGTCTCTAAGTTTTGAGAAATCCTTGCATATTATGATAGACCTACTATTTTGAGCTAAAATTTAGGCAGTTTTGAAGAAATTCATTTATGGGGGGTGATCCCATTCATGGTGAGCCTACAAATCAGATACTCATTTATACTAAAACAGAGTGCAAGCAAGAATGTTTTTACGTAGGATGGGTGGAGTATTTTCATAAGCTTACAGAGTTTGATGTTGATATTTCTCTTCAATTTTACTTCTCATTACAAGATGGCATGGCCACTGTAAAAGGGTTGAAGTTTGATGCTACTATGATATCTATTGCAAATGTAACAGAGTTATCGATAGAAGGAGAGGAATATGCAGGTACTCAAGATGCAATCTCTGCCTGAGAAGAATTCAGAAAACTAGGGGATGACCCTTTAGAAGTCTGAAAGAAGGGGTGTATAAGGATTTAATTTACTCATAAATGGGTTGTGGTTGTCACCCATATTATTTGGTATTTCACTTGTGAAGGGAGGACAATGGACCTTCATGCCCACCATTTCAAATTTCTTAGCCACCTCCGCCATGACAAACTTATCAATATGTATGACTAGTTGGAAAATTTATTCACAAAAATGGTCATGAGAGTTTAGAAAGGTAAATATTATTCAATTTATCATCATTATTTTATTGTATTACTTGTTAAATGAAGTTTGAAAAATTATTTCCTCGTGATGACTTGGAAAGAATTTTTTGAAATCAAAAGGGTTAAGCAAGGTAACCTAGGTCTTGGGAGTATAAAAATAAGATTAAGAGGTCAAGTAAATATGAAGAAAGTTTGAAATAGAAATTTGACTCCTTACAGGAGAAAAAAGATAAGAATTATGAACCAAAAGAGGAATCCTCTGGAGAAGAAATAGAAATGGTTGCAACTGCATCTCCTACAATTAAGACCCAAAGTCAGAAATTAACACAAATATCTCCCAAGGGAGCTCCTGATCAAGAAACTAATAAATCCCCTATGAAGGGAGTTGAAAAGGGAAAAGTGAAATATCTAGAAAAGAGCACGAGTAAAAACAAAAAGGATCAAACCCTAGACCTAGGCTCTGTGGAAAAAATAATTATTAAAGAAATCCCTATTTCTACACCCAATGGTGGTAAGAAGAAAAAAACCCCAAATAAGGAAGAATGAAAGGGGACTGAAACTCCCAAAAAAAAGTTAAACAAGGATAAAGAGATTGAAATACATTCTGGTCCAACTGGAGAAAATATTTCTAGAAGTGAAAAGAAATGAAATTCTTCTTCTGCGGATAAAGGTATGGAATCATCTTCAAAAAAATACAAAATTTGCAATCTCCTGTGTCAGAAAATCATGCACCAATTTCATTCTTTTACCTAGATTCAGGGGTTTAAATACTATAGAATCAGAGGAAGAAAAAGAGTTGCAATAGTCTATTAGAATGACTACTTAGAGATCTAGTTAGATCCAATCATCTAGAAAAAAGGAAATCAAGAAGAAAGATAATCTTATAATTGATATACACATTGAAGGGGATGAAGAAACAAAGTATGAAATTCCTACCATAGGAAATGAAGAATTTCCAAATGATGAAGAATTATGCATTGAACATGATGACTAGATGATAGTAGAGGAAGGGAAACAACCAAATCAACATGAGGAAAAGGAAGGAAATCTTGACCGATTCACTGAGTTATCTACTTAAGAAACTAAGGGCATTATAGAGAAAATCACTAAAGCAATCCCTAATATAAGTAAATCTGTAATACCTCATCCTCCTATATCATGAACTTTAGTGATGTTTCATTTATGGGAATAAGTGCAACAATTAAAACAACAAAAACTTGAATGGAACAAATAAAAAGAAAACATGAAACTTCAATTTGAAAAATATATTGAGAGTAAATAGGTAGAAATAAAAAGGTTGAATGAATAGGTAGAGAGACTAGGAAACCTTGTTCCACAGATTGTTAGTTTCATACCTTCTTAAATGGTTACCTCTAAGGAGTATTTTGATGTCTTTCAAAATTCTCCAACTGAAATCCAAAATGCCATGTGTGATTTTTACCTACATAATTTAGTTATCCCTTATAATCTAGATTGGAATCCCTTATTATATGTTGGTGATTTACAAGTAAGGCAATTTTTCTCTTATATGTTTCATGAGAAGAACAAAGGGTATCAAATGGAGAGGTATAAAGAAATGGAATATTTAGAAATATTAGGACTTCACATAGAATTCAGTAACTTGGATGCTATTCTTTACAATTGGTTATTCCTAACCAATCAACTAGAGGTCCAAAGCCAAGTGTTGTGAAATAGGAAGGACAACTATGATATTTGTACTAAGATGGTAAAGTGTGGTAGAATCAAAAAACTCACAGATGTGGAAAATTGATGGCAAGAGTTATCTAATGATCTAAAATGTAAAGAAACTTACTCTCTTTTTAATTATCATGCAGTTATTCACAGAGTCAAAGTATATATGCAGCTTGTAGAATGACAAGAACTCACCTGGTTACCTTTACTCTTTCAACCTCCCCTATTGCTCTGTCTAATTCCAGATTGGCATAGATGGAGCACTCAAAATAAAAAGAAGAAGACAAATGTAGAAGGATTGGAAGGTTCAATAGGTTCTACTGGAATCCCATAGCTACCATTATAGGCATGATTACACCTACAGACTTTAGGTCCTTAGCTATGTTTAATAATTCTTATATAGTACCTTCTTTGGGACTATGCCATCCTAAAAAGTTAGCACCCATTATTGGATACCTTTTAGGACCTACTAGACCCCATTTTAGTAATTTCAAGGTCCAATGTCTTTATGCTTGAATTCCTTCATATTTCATGCTCTTTCCTTGACACTTTACACATTGCCTAAGTCTCATATTCACATTGGAATTAACCCTTCCAAGACTAGGCCAACACAATTTGGGCTTATCCTTGGGGGTTTATTTTAAGTGGGATTTGGGCCCAATGAATGGGTGTTTTATTTCTCGATCTCAGTGTGGTTGGCCTGGCATTTGTGAATCCCAAAATGAGTATAAAAGGGGGTCTTATCTGTATGTGTGATTTTGGGTACCTGCAAGATGCACAAAAAACACACACACTTCAATGATTCATTAAGTGGTTAGCGGGTTAGAAAATAAAAAATCAAAATAATGAAATTCCCAAGGCTAACCGACATCAGTTCATTGCCTTCTAGTAGGCAGGAGTATGAGTTTGCTCTCAATTCATCGCAAACTCAGTGACTACACCTATTCTAAATGAAGGATTTAATCTAGATGATTGATCTAAGATGATAAATGCAAGATGCAGATTGTTGTTAATCCAAACTAATTAGGTTGATTTTAAGCACCAAATGAAATGTGATTGATTTGTTTTAAAGCACCAAATGAAATTGTGATTTATTCATTTTAAAGCAAGAAATGAAATATGCTCTAAATTAGATTTGCATGCTTAAAAATAATTAAACAAACAATTAAAGCTAATTGAAATTGAAAGCTAGAATGTAAAATGCAGCATAATAACAATAATAAAAGTTAGGATCCTTGTGAAGGAAATGAGTTTCTCTTTTATAGAAATCTCTCGAATCGACGGTCAAGATCAAAAGAAAAGAGTGGCTCAGATTCGATTGAAGAAGCACAATCCATATGCAAGCAATGTGATTGGTCGAAAGATTCAATTGACTAAACTGACTGATCAGTCTTTTTGGAAACTTCCATATTTAGTTCTCAATTAACTGAAATGTTTCCAAAATGATAAATAGTGGAGAATCAGTTAACTAGGTAGAACTGGATTGTTTCCAATTTGATAATTAGTTAACTAAGTGGAACTATATTGTTTCCAATTTGATGATTAGTTGACTGGATTTGATGATGTCATATGCATTTTTAATAATTTAAATGATTTTGAATGCATATTTTTGTTTTTATTAATTAATTTAATTTCTTTTTATTTAATTGTCAATTTTGTAATATTATTTAACATATATATATTAGAATATTAATTAAATAATTATTATAAAGTTTATTTGCCAATGTAATGTGCTTTTAGGGATTAATTAATTAATCAAGTAAGATGATTGATTAGGGCCTAGGGTTTAGGTCATATCAATTCGACTTTGATAGATTGAGGAATTGTCTGTTTGATTTAGGACTTAGGGTTTATCAAGATTAGGGTTTCTTGATTAATTATTGAGATTGGTGGTATATGGTTTAGATGACCCTTTTTATGTTATTACATTTTCCCCTCTTTGAATTGATGTGCGATCAACGCATTGATTCAAAGACTTGTTATTGATGAGATCAAGAATAGTTTGATTTGAAGCGATGAAACCATTCTGAAGAAGAAGAAGAAGAAGAAGAAGAAGAAGAAGAAGAAGAAGAAGACCGACTTCAATCTTGATTGGACGAAGATCAATCAAAAGATATAAACAGAATGCTCAGCTTGATTTTAAGTGATCAAACTGAACATCTGTCAATAACTCTTAAACCTTTTGATTGGTTTGAATGAATAACCAGTTTGATTTGAAGCGATGAAACTGATTACCATTAAGAGATTTGATTAGCAAGAAAATTGATTTGATTTCAAGTGATGAAGCCAATTTGATCAATGTATCTAGTTTCAATAATGAATAGCCCGTATAAGACTGATATTGTCTAGTTTCGAGTGTATTCACCATTGTATAAGACCATTGATTAGGTTGCCTTTTATTTTAAGATGATCTCAACTTGATTTGATGCGATGAAGCTGAGATGCCCCAAGCGATGGGGCTTTGATTAAGGATGTGATCACTAGAATGTTGATGTCCTGATCCTGCCCCCTTTGGAGAGAAATTGAAATATGGCTAGGTTCCCCAATGATGAGAAGCAATTTGATTGATAACATGATGCAAGAGAAGCTAATCTGATAAAAAATAGGTCCCAAGTGGTTAGGACAAAAGATGTACTTGATGGGAGGTCTTGGTGACCAAGATTGACCAAAAGTATGATACATGGATTGAATAGAAGAAAAGTACAAGAGAATTCCATAGGTTGGAGTCTAGAAGACTGATTGTGCAAGCTGTCAGCTGCAGTTGACTAAAAAATTCAAATGCCAGATTTTGATTTCGATCCTAAAAATGGAATCAGGATAGTCGAATTAGGGAGGGGTGTCATGTTCACATACAAATGACCACTTGATGATGGGAATATTGATCGATTGGAGTCTTAGATCCTTCACATTGGAGAGACATAAAGTTATTATGCTAATTTCAACACCAAGCAGATGCAAATGCAGATGCAGATGCAAGACTAACATGAATGCAACCTAAGGTGTAGTTGTTGAACCTTTAGCATTGAAAATTTTATCATCGAGCATTTTTGGAACATCAGAGTCGATACAATCCTTACTGGTCCCACTGTGACCATAAGAATATGAATATGACTTTCATCAGATAAGATATGAGAAACTAATGTAAGCATCAGGGTACAAAAGCTGAGATGACCGGAATGTTATTTCTAGTTGATGTAGAAAGAGTACACCGGTATCGTGGCATTCAAAGGCAAGATAACCATGAGTGTGATCTTGCGTAAAAAAGAAGAGAAATAACAATCAAGGAGATAGTTTTGACCTCACCTTGGCGTGCAAGTAAATAGGATCGAGGGATGTGAGGCTTTTTCGCCTTAATGCAGGAGATCTTACCACATACACCTAGTTTATTTGACGTTGTAGGATCATCAGGACCACACCAACAAGTAGTAGATAAAGAAAATATTAATGAAAATCAATGAGAACAGACAACGTACAAATAGAAGTTCAACATACTGTAGCCAGTTTCAAAGTTGTTGGATGTGTATATGTAGGAGGTGTTGAGAAACACCATTGTGCTGGTGAGTGTGATGTGTTTGATTGCTATCAATTTTTTGTTTATGTTTGCAGTATCCAATGTGTGTTAAGAAAGACATATGCATCCAAAGATAGTGTTAAGAAACACTTTTGATTAGGGTGTTGAGAAACACCTGTTTGCATCAGTAGTGAGTTGTCCTTCAGAAATGACAAGATTACTGACTCTAGTGTAATCCAAAGATGTGATCTAATTTAGGGACCCATGCCCCTAGTAGCAAACGATGATGGCTAACTTGATTCATACTACAAGGAAAAAGCTGATTCAATTGCCCCCAGACCATGACTCTGGATTGGTTTCAAGTCAGGAGGGTTCTTAGAAGAACCAGAGTGTCACAAAAGTGACTAAAAGATGTGTAAAAACTGAAGCAAAGGGTTGATACCAAGACTAAGCATTGATAGATGGAGCGTTGAGTACAAGAGACACCTATTTACTAAGTCTTCACCTACTTGGTAGAGATGCTATTTTTGCATAAATTGACTTGATTTGAAGTGATGAATCAAATTTGATCAATGTGCCTGGTTTCAAAAATGAATGACTCGTCTAAGACTGATCTATCTAGTTTCGAGTGTATCCATCACTGTATAAGATAATTGATTGGGTTGCTTTTGATTTATGATAATCTCAACTTGATATGATGCGATGAAGCTGAGATGCCCCAAGTGATGGGGTCTTGCTTGATGATGTGATCATTGAAAACCTGGTAAGCATGTCTATGTCGCTATCCTTTTTTTCTTCTTTTTCAATTTTTTTGTTATTTTTCCATTTTTTTATTTTTTTTATTTTTCTCTTTTTTATTTTTTAATTGATGCATCAAGGTGCCTGTTGCCAGGTTTTCACCAAGATGATCATTTTTTCAGGACTTTTTCCAATTTTTAAATTTTTAGAGATTAACCGATCTCAAGAAAGATCACATTGGTGTGCCCCTAATGTCTAGCAAGGTAGAGATTATTACAGATGGATTAGAAAGTTGAAGGATGAGGGGAATAGACAATTATGGATGAAGAGGGTGAATGCAACCCTCAAGGACAGTCTCCTCAAGATTACCCAAGCTAGGGAAAAAATGAATATAGCAATGTAGGCTCATGGAGAAGTGCTCGATAGCATATTAGATAATGACCTGATGTCATGAAAAGAATGTGGTCCAAAAGAGTGGACATGTTAAGATTTCTTAGAACTTGTTTTTTCAATTTTGATCAAGACCAAGGGGTCAATTTTGGATATGATATAGCTATGATAGCGCATAGGGATAAGGGGTGATGGAAGTATAAGTGAATGTTTTGGGATTATGGTAAAGGATGCTCAGAGATAGGAAGGATATGATTGGGATAAGCAAGATCATGATAGGGTTCCATGGATGAGAGCAAGTGAATAGGCTGATGGAAAGGATAATGGATGTCAAGAAACATGTGTGTTCATGGATAGGTTCAACCTTGTCAAGATCACTAGAAGGAACATGGATGCTCATGGGCTTGTAAGATGTAAGATATGATGGATAAGATGGCATGGAAGGAACTTTCCCCCAAGTGAAGAGTGCAAGTAGGAGGAATTACGCATGACGCTTGTTTGCCAGGTTTTCATCATAGTACTTATCCAAGGTGCCACAAGAAGTGGTTTTCACCATAGGATGGATTGATTTATCTTTACCTTTGCTACCAAGGCGCCTGTTTACCAAATTTTCACCAAGGCACATTTTCTCTTTTTTTTTGTACCTTTTTATTTTATGGAGGAACTTAAGCTTCTTGCTCTTTGGATAGTGCTCCTTTGAAGGATATGCTATGATACACCCAAGTCACTGAAAGTATGCTCAAAGATGTTGATAGGGTGATGGTAGAGAAGAATGATATGGAGGATAAGGGAGATGGTAGCCAAGGATTTATGTGATGGATTGGATAAGAGGAATGTAAGGATATGAGATGGATGGGTAGTAGGTAGGTGTGGGATATTGGATAGGGTATTGAAAGGTTTTTTTAGAGGTAGATGGAAATGATGAAGGAAAAGTAGATGCAATAGCTTGAGACTTTGATGGATGAGTGGATATGGATGTTGGTACACAAGGACCCAAGATGGATGAAGTATTCAAGGTAATGGATTTTGGACATAAGGACCCAAAATAGAGTTAGAAGATGGGAGATGTTTAGATTGAGATGAAGTGGAAGTATTTGGAAGCTTGGATGCCAACTCTGACTTTTCCTTTTTGTTCAATCCTTTTAAGAGAGACTTGGGAATCCACATAACCTTTGATTTTATTTTTGTATCCAAGTCCTTTAGAAGAGACTTGGTAATCCACATAGCTTTTGATTTTCTTTTGTTTTTGGATGAACGCAATTCTTCCATGATGGATTTAGGAACCCATATTTTTGTTGATATTATTCTTTGCTCAAATTTAGAATGAAATTCTTCCATGATGGATTTAGGAACCCATATTTTCTTTGATATTATCCTATGCTTGGATTTAGAATGAAATTTTTCCATGATGGATTTAGGAACCCATATTTTCTTTGATTTTATTATTTTCTCAGTGGACCTTTTTGGTCTCTTGATTATTTCCTTTTTCTTTGTAGTCACATGTCGATTAGATGGGACATAGTGATCTTGATATGTAAGTGGATTCTTTTATTTTTGATTTCTTCATTGCACATCTAAATTGCTTCCAAAAGACTTAGGAATTATGGATGAATAGGGATGATATGTCTAGTTCATATGGATGGGTTCATAGGGAGAGTTCAAGAATGAATGTCTTTGTTGATCTTGATAGGGGATAGGGTAAGTGGGTGACAAACTAGTAGTGATAGGCATGTTGGATGGAGGGATATAAGGACCCAAAATAGATGGAAGATTTGATGGTTTTAGATTTGGGATATAGGGACCAAGGTTAGATTTGGAAGATAGGGAAGGTTGATGCTTACATTTGAATGGAGGGAGATAAGGTGTGGAAGGGATATCAACATGTTTAGAGTGAGATGCATTGCCAAGGATCTCATCATTAGGAGTCATCTTTATACCCGTAGGCTCCTGATTAGCTTTCATAGGAGCAACTGAAGCTTGAGCGAATTTATTGTTCTGCAAGGGATTTAGAGGAATGATGGCTTCTAGATATGAAAGAATATGACAAAGGGATGATGGGATTATTTGATCTTGAAAAAGATCATTAGATGGTGTAAAAAAGGTACTTTTCTCTTGATTTTCAATAGGATCATTAGAGATGGTCGAAAGGATATCTTGATCTTGCTTAGGAGATGGAGAGCTATGTTTTTGGAAGAAATGGAAGGGGATGATAAAAGCATCATGAAACTCTTGAGATATGTGACTTTGGTCAACATTTGGACAAGGATGGATGGTGTCTTGATCTTGATCATTGTTGACATTTGTTTCTTCACACTTTGGATTACCCTCCTGACATGGATCCACTTCTAAGGATGAGGTAGGAGTTTTGATCTGCATATGGGATTCTTGATAAGTTGATGGAGAATCATTTGGAATAGACATGATAAGAATTGAAGCACATGGATGCTTTGGGTCGATGTTCTTTGAATCCTGACAAAGAATTGCAGATGTATATTGATTAGCTTGGATCTCTTTTAGAGGTAGTCCTTGAGGGTAGACATAGTCATCATTAGTCTTGGTTCTTGATAGAGATGATGTTTCTTTAGGAGATGGAGGAATGGTGGAAGAAGTAGATGTGATATGGGAACCATTTCTAGACATGGATTCATGATATTGATCATTCTTGAGATGTGATGAATCATTAGGATTTTCCACTTCGATTATGCCATCATCTATGAGATCTTAGATGTTATGTTTCAACTCCATGAAAGATGAAGTTTTATGCTCATTATGTCGATGCTATGCATAATAGGTACTCAAGAATATCAAACCACATGATGTGGCTTGAGGAAATGTGATGAGATCATGCTCAAGAAGTTCTTCCAATGTTGATTCATAAGATTGTCCCAAAGGAGTGAAGTCCCTCTTGCATTTAACCCAAGGTTTTTCTTTCATGAGGTTACTAATCCCTTTGGAGGGAGACTTCATGGTGTTCACAACATATTTTAGGGCTTTGGATCCACTCTCTTAATCATGATCAAATAGAAAAGGATAGATTGAGCTTGATGAGGATTTTTTGGATTGTGTATCCTTTTCCCCCTTTAATTCCTAGATTTCAGATTTCAAAGTTTGGAGTTTTTTTGATAAAGATGCCATAAGAATCTCCTTGTTCATGTTGTTAGGACCATAAGGTTTAGCCTATTTTCTTTTATACATTGTAAGATTGTCTTGATGCGCTTGCTAAGAAGATTGAAGATGAGGTATGATGAATCAATTGATTGACTGACAGGTGCTGAAATGATATCTAAAGTGTTGATTAAGTCCAAGACCAAAGGATAAAAGATATAAAGTCCAACTGAGAGAGAGATAGTAATGAATCTGATTTTGATACAAGGTTAATGAACCACTCTCGCAACTCAAGATAAGGACAATGTAGAAAAAGATGATTAAAGTAACAAGTCACTTGGACTAGCATAGCAAGGTCAAATTTTGAAATAGCAAGTGAGGCAGATAGTCAATAGATTGTAGTTAAAGACAAACTAGTAGTGATGTTTGTGAAATCATATACTTGATAAAATCTAGATATAACCAACGTGATTGAAGACAAAATTGGACAGCAATTTGACTGATTTCAAAGTTTGATAGTAGGTGCAGAAAACTCAGACAAGAGTTGATAGCTTAACACCTAGGAGTGCAGACTTTGAATTGTTTGATCATTTTGATATTTTTTTTTATATTTTGTTTTGGTGAACACTCATGCCAAACACATCAAGAAGAATGTTTGTTGTAAAAAGAACAGACACACCACAATCCTAGGTAAGCCATGGCAATATCTGTTGAATTGCCACTTGAACCAAAGTTCAGCGATGCCTACTCATAGCGGACAACTTATAATCTTGGAGGCATGGGTTCCTCCTTATAGTGCACTCACTTCTCAGGCACACCAAGCTTCGAATCCCAAGGGACCGTTGTCTCTACTAAGAGCCGTGAAAATGTGGGATGTCTTAGTCGGTCTCTGACCTTTTGCACCAGCAGATAGAGGGATTTTGGTCACTAGAACAAATTTTTTAGTCAGGGCATCCATTTAGGTGGTTATACTTGCGGTGGATTAGCCCTGTTATGGAGGCCTCCCAGCCTGCAGAAGTTACGTTCTGTAGGTTTTTACGCACCACAAGGGTACTGAGGGAGATCTTCTTCCCAGTATAAAATATTCAATACCTGTTCACTGTGAGATTAATCACAATGAAATTTTTTATATACCGGTTTGGAAGGGCTTGGTTTTAGCCTATTACCGGTTGGGCAATCCACTCTCACCAACTCTGTTAAAGCTCTTAGGAGGTAGCCACTCTAAAAGAATTATATGAATTTCTCTTGCGCCCAAGATCCAAAAAGGCGAGGGGAGAGGATACATTCATATAATTCTTAGGATTACAATCTAAAAGACACTTCAAACACATAAGAAAATTGGTTCCTTTTTGAGCACCAAAATTGAAGTGTTTTCTAACTACTAAAAGTAGACATGAAAGTTTTGAAAGACACGGAAGGTCTTTGACAAGCGTCCTGCATAAAACTCATTAGTATTTTATGATTTTATTCTTCATTTTCAACATCCTACAAACCACTGTTAGGCTATAACCAATAAGATAATCAAGACAACAACAAAGCCCAAAACTTGTCAGTGTTAGAAAATAAAAAAAAATTAAAAAACTGATTGCATATTCAGAAACTAGACAAAAGATCACACAATTTCAAAAAAAATGCACCCAAAAATGTTACTGTATGAACTCGTACGAGGCTCTGGAAGCTGTAAAACAAAGGATTAAGTAGTTACAGTCATCAAAAAGTGTAATTTCTGATAAACCAAGCAAGAAAAACCAAAAACTAACCCCACCACAGTGATCTTTAGGAAATTCTACCCCAAATAAAAAAATGCACTCAATTTGGACCTAAAATGAGTGAGATATGGGGGTTTGAAGTTAGACTGCAATTTCAAAACAACATATGGTGAAGGCTAGGAAAATTCAATATCTCGCTGATGTTAGCAGACAAGGGGGTTTAATTTGACAGTTTCAAGGTCGTTGCAGAAGGCCAAAAACCTTGTAGAATGACGGTTTTACATCCGTCAAATTTACGACCAGGTGAATTCTTGCGTGGAAAAAAATGTGACTTGGCGCCTTCATGTCTAATGTTATGTCAGATGATGTTTCCCTGTGCTATGTGTCAATTTCTCACTTGCATGTTTGAAGGGCTGTAGGAGGTGGCAGATGTGGAAAGGTAGTGTAGAGAAGAGGAAGTCATCCTTGCAGAAAGATTGTAAAAATATAGAAAGAAATTACAGTTTACTTCTCTGACCATAATGAGGAAGAATAATTAGAGTACAGTTGTGAAGCATTAAGAGATATACACGACTGGATAGCCGCGGGCATAGAAGCACGCTCTTTCTTCCACTTCCAACTTATTTCACTTTTCTAAATCTCACGCAAGGGAAAGTTGAAACCATGCCAACCAAATCAAATTTCAATATAATAGGGAGTAACTTGGACACCCTTAGAGCCTGACCATTAATGAACATGGGTTGTGTGCGGCTGGGGTTGGGACTGTAGAGTTGGGAGAGATGAATGCGAGGTGTGGGTGGGAGGTAGTGTGGTTGCTGTGGGGGAGCAGACCAGGGGGCATATGGGAGGGCTGCGGTGTGGGGAGGGGTGGTGGTGTGGATGGAGGATAACAGAGATGAGAGAAGTAGTGGTTGTTGAGGGGTTTTGTGGAAGCAACGGGAGTGGGGAGCTGTGGGAGTGGAGGCGGTGAGGTTTTTTAGCATTGTGGATAGTGTGGGCTGAGAGAAGAGGGGGTTTTGGTGGTGGTGGAGTGCCGAGGAGGTGACTTTTTTAGGAGCTGGCCATGGTGATGATGTTTGCGCGGTGGGAGGAAGTAGGGTGGTCCGTGGTAGGAAGCGCGTTGGGGTTACGCAGAGGATAGAGGAAGTGCGGTGTAGCATGAGGTGGAGGTGTGGGTTTAATCCCACATTCACGGGGATAAAGACAAACCTTTGATATTTATACACACCGTGAAATACTGAGGTCAAAACAAGTTACTTGATTTGTGATGGCTTGAGCTTGGATGGGGGGTTAAGCTTAAGGAAAAGTTGGATAATTTGACAAAGCCCAAGCGCTATCAAAACAAAGATATATATGGGTGTAGACTCCAAAATTTTGCTAAAATACTACGTGAATGGTCCTATCTTGATCTGCGTGCAGACAGACAAGTTTGACTCAATTTACATGTAGAAGGTCGTACGACTTCTGAATGCAAATGTTTTTTGCCACACATTCAGTTTTGGGCAGGCATAGGCATATTTATAATCATTTCAAACTGAAACAATGACCCGGACATGATGGTGGGCTCAGATTTGGGTTAAGAGGAGATGTAGGTGGGGTTTGGATCAAAAATAGGTTCAATCCCCATAGTGGGTGCCAGAAATGTATGTGTGATTTTTGGTACCTACAAGTTGCACAAAAAACACACACACTTCAATTATCTATTAAGTGGTTAGCATGTTAGAAAATAACAAATCAAAATAATGAAATGCCCAAGGCTAACCGACATCGGTTCATTGCCTTCTAGTAAGGAGTATGAGTTTTCTCTCAAGTCATCGCAAACTCAGTGACTACACCTATTCTAAATGAAGGATTGAATCTAGATGATTGATCTAAGATGATAAATGCAAGATGCAAATTGTTGTTAATCCAAACTACTTAGGTTGATTTTAAGCACCAAATGAAATGTGATTGATTTGTTTTAAAGCACCAAATGAAATTGTGATTGATTCATTTTAAAGAACCAAATGAAATATGCTATAAATTAGATTTGAATGCTTAAAAAAAATTAAACAAACAATTAAAGCTAATTGAAATTGAAAGCTAAAATGTGAGAAAGCTAGAATGTAAAATACAACATAATAACAATAATAAAAGTTAGGATCCCTGTGAAGGAAATGAGTTTCTCTTTTATAGAAATCTCTCGAATCGACGGTCGAGATCAAAAGAAAAGAGTGGCTCAGATTTGATTGGAGAAGCACAATCCATGTGCAAGCAATGTGATTGGTCAAAAGATTCAGTTGGCTAAACTGACTGATCAGTCTTTTTGGAAACTTTCATATTCAGTTCTCAATTAACTGAAATTTTTCCAAACTGACAAATAGTGGAGAATCAGTTAACTGAGTGGAACTGGATTGTTTCCAATTTGATAATTAGTTAACCGAGAGGAACTAGATTGTTTCCAATTTGATGATCAGTTGACTAGATTTGATGATGTCATATGCATTTTTAATAATTCAAATGATTTTGAATGCACATTTTTGTTTTTTTATTTAATTGACAATTTTGTAATATTATTTAATTAATATATCATAATATTAATTAAATAATTAGTATAAAGTTTATTTGCCAATGTAATGTGGTTTTAGGAATTAATTAATTAATCAAGTAAGATGATTGATTAGGACCTAGGGTTTATAGGTCATATCAATTCGACTTTGATAGATTGAGGAATTGCCTATTTGATTTAGGACTTAGGGTTTATCAAGATTATGGTTTCTTGATTAATTGTTGAGATTGGGGGTCTATGGTTTAGATGGCCCTTTTTATGTGATTACATTATCCTCTCAATTTGACATCCATTCTTAATGAAAGATATCCATTATTAATGCAAGATATCTATTCTTTATGCAAATATACATATATAATTTCAAATCCAAGTGCAAGCAATCCAGAATCCAAGTTGTTCAATTGAAGTGGTGCATTCAAGATTTAAAGGAAAGAATCCCATTGAAGAACTCCAAGTCTCCAATTCTTCTTCCATTCAAGAAAATTAAATCTTCTCTCATTGATGCAAATTTCTCTCCCATGGTGGCCAAGTAGAGGAATTCTCAAGCAAGCAAGAAGATCCATTCCTCTCCTCCGTTCAATTTTTCAAGAGTACACTCATTGAAGATATAGGATTTGGAAAGTGTAGATCTATTGAATTTGTGAAGGAATCCTCAATTCTACAACACATTACAAACATTCAAGCATTCTTGTGGAGTTGATTGATTTCTACATCCATCCATGAGGGTCTTTCATGCAAGGTAAATATGACATTTGTCTTGTTTACATTAAATTTATATTTAATTTCAAGGTTGGTTCCTATATAGGGGCTTGAACAAGGAAATCCCCTTTCTACAACCTTTTCCCCTTCTCTTTATGTACAGGAACAATTTTTCAAAGTTTTAGATCCATAATTTAAGAGTTGCATAACCAGTGATTGATCTGCTACAAATTTCACCAGTTCTTGAGTCTGTAGGACAAGGCCAAATTTGTGGGACTAGGTCAAATTGAGTTGACATTGTCCCAAGAATCTGCAAATTTCACAGTCACAAGATACATGCATCGGGATTTCATATCCAAAATAGTTCTCGATTCTGATAGGTCTACGAAAGTCATTTCCAAATTTAAAGTTTGTTCCTCCTCTCCTAGTTTTCAAGGTGAGTTCATTATTCTTCTTTTCATCTTGCATTTCATTTTATACATCAGATCTGATATCCTATTTAGTTATTTATTATTTCATTTATCATAATTTGCATTCCTTTCATAGTTTTCATATCATTTTACATACCGTACACATCTTATCATAAAAGGAATCCATCCCCGAACTCCATCTTCAAATCTAAATCTAGCAGTAGCATGCTTCATCTTATTTGGCATTTTCTAATCTGATTTGGGTTTGAAGGTGAATCCTTTTGGGGGTATTCCTAATGTAACATAGGATATCCCTCATATCATCTACATTTGATTTGGTGAGCCATCTAGTATACTATATACCTAGCCTTGGTTCACCATTTCTTGTGTTACATTTTGGTGAACCTAACTTGGTTCATTTGCATTCTGATTTTGGTGCTAGATTCCCCTTCTTTGAATTTATATCTCTTTTATATGCATGTTAGTTAGATCATGTCCTTATTTATATGCAATTTATTAGTCAAAATTTCCACTTATATCATAATTACATGCTTAAATTTGATAGTTAAATTGCATTTTTCTTCCAAATTGTGTTGTATTTATCTTTCCCTTTATTTTCTTGTGCATGTTCTTCATCACTTTGAGTCCAACCTATAGTGTTTTGGTTAGAAGAAGCATTAGAATTATGGGTTACTTTGATCCCAAACCCTTCTTTTCTCCTAGAAATCTATATGAGACCAACATGCATCTTAATGATCACATTCCTATCATGGAGAATAACTCTTCTCATTCTTAACATGATGAAGAAGAAGAATTAAGGGTTCCTCCTAATCAAGTCCAAAAACTTTCCCATGAATTTGATAAGTTTGAACATTGGCTAGGTCAAGAAAACACTAATCTTGAAGCTCTTTTAGTTGTAGAAAGCTTAAGGAAACTTATTCACAATGATGAAAATAATGTTAACTTCTTGTGTAATATTTATCATCTTATTTATGTCAATATCAAACCCATTAAGGATTGTGCTCAATAATTAGGTTATACTCCACCCACTACAAGTGTTGAAGCCTCTTTGCCTATCTCTACTCCATCCCTAGTGTGTCCACTTATACTCCACCAATCATAACAACTTCAATCCAAAATCCAAATCCTACACATGTGATTCTTCCTAATCCTATTGCTCCTTATATCCCTTCAAGTGTTCCGTGTGTTTCATTTCCTTCTTCCATGACTACTTATCACAGTGTTCTTTTTTTCATATTCAACCACTCCTTCAGTTTCCAACAATTCTCCTAACGCTTCTCATGTTTCTCCTCATACCATCCTTTCTACCAGTTATACCATTAATAGCTTGTCTCAAACTGTGTCTTATTTTCAACAACAAATTGCTTCCTTGACTCAATCCAAGTTCAAAATTACTACTTGTGATATTGCTAGTCCTTTGTCTTTGGATGTTATTTGTTTTCTTATCCCACAATAGATGGAGATTCCTCATCTTGACACTTATAATGGTAAGGGTGATCCCAAGACTCATGTCAAAACTTTCTGAACCTTGTGTAGTGATTTCTCTCATGAGCATAGGTTCATGGCAAAAAAAATTACTATAACTTTTTGAGACAAAGCCTTGTAATGGTATTGTTCCTTGCCTCTTTATTGAATTGATTCTTTCCAAAAGCTTTCTAATACTTTCATTGAACAATTTCTAAACAACATTAGTCCTAAAATCTCTCTAATTGATTTAATGCATTGTATACAAGGTGTTAAAGGAAAAGATAGCGATTTCATTGGTATATTTAAGCATTTTCATGCTCATATTTCTTATCTCATACCTGATATTGATGTGCAACATATTTTATTACTAATTTACAAAGTAACATTAGAGATAAGACACTTCTTTTTGATTTCTCTTCATTTTCACAATTGTGTGCAGTGCTCCATCATTATCAACTAGAAGTGAGTCAATTTGAGATCACCACTCTAATGAATCTTATTCTCATTGATAAGAGTGATGGCGCATCCAATTTAAATAAGTGTCAAAAAATTTTAAAAAACTACATTAAAATAAACAAATCATCCAACAATGTTGATGAAAAAGTGGCAACAACATCCAAACGTGTGGCTCCTTTGTCATCTATTTTTAAACCTGATTGTAATTATACTCATCTTTCTGAATATTTTCATAATGTGATGTTGAAGTTAATTAATGCTAATATGTTAACACTTCTTCCTATCAAACAAATTGACACCTCTAAAACTCAATCCAAGTACTTTGATCCCAAATATTTTTGTCAATATCATCATGAGCCTGGTCATGATACTAAAAATTATTTCTTCTTGAAGAGTTTTATCCAAGACCTTATTGATTCTATTGCTATATTTGTTGATGGTGAAAATGATAAAGGAAACAAATTTGTGGCAGCTCCCAACCAAAACTTGAAAATCTATACCAATCCTTTGCCATCTCATTCAACCAATACTATTGATCAACCTTGTTCTTCCCAATGCATTGACTATTATGAGAAAGATAATGAAGCTAACCATGTTGTTAACCGAGTTGAGAAAGTCAAACTTAAACCTTTATCTCAACCTTGCATTACCTTTGACCCTGGTGAGACAATTAAAGAGACGGTCCTCTCTCCATTTTATCAAAGTTTGATGTCCTTCCTACCCATGGTGCCCTTGTTGATTCCACTTGCATGGTGAATGTGATAACTGAAGAATATAATTACAATAAACAAGTGCAAAAATATTTTTAAGATAAATATGATGTTAGGATTCAAACTTGCAATGGTTTCCTTTATCCTTCACATGGTTCATTTCATTCCCCATTGAAGTTGTTGGTAAAAATTTAGATGTTACCTTCACTGCCATTCCAACTTCTGATCAATTTCAAGTCAAAATTTATTTTCCTTGTCTTACCTCCATGTAGGTCATGGATTCTCCTATTCACACGTGTTAAATTTCCGCACAATGGAGAAATCATGACTATTAACCATTGTATTTATCATCCTTTTATGCCTTGTGACTTAGTAGACCTTGATTTATTTTGGCCTTCTATGCCTCAACCAACTCAAACACGTCCTGACCATATTTTTAGATCGTATCAAGCCTACAAGGTTCAAAATATTTGTGAACTTATTAAACCTAAGTATGTTCCATCTCTTTTCTTTGGATGTGGATTTATTCCTACACTACCTATACAACCTCTTCCTATTGCTTATACACATACTTCTCAACCCATTTCTCAACCTAGTGTGGCTCCTTTAGTTCTTCCTCATAAAGAATAAAATAACATGATGTTGATTGATCCTATCCCCGCTCAAATTTCTAGGAAAACCAAACATAACCATCATGCTCATGATCATCGCTGCAAGTGTATTGCTAGAGCTCGTCAATGCGCTTCTCAAAACATTGCTTCACCTCATACACATCCTCATGTTTCACTTCCCTTTAACCAATCCATTCCTAATCCAATAGAGGAAGTGAATTTTAAAAAAAAATAAAAAAATAACATACATTACAATGCTCTTCGTATCTTAGATTCTATTACAATCAATCTCGATGAAGAAGATACTCTTGCTGAATTTGTTCTTGATGCTAAAAAATATATTTATTCTAGTGATTTTTATGACATGTATGAGACTATTGACATTGATCATGATTTACTAGATATGCTTTTACAATAGTCTTTTAGCACTCCTAGTGAGCAACATAATGACCTTCCTTCACAATAGAGTCCTTGTTTGGAACTGGCTATTGAAATATGTTGTTCTTGATGTTGTTCCTCTTGTGAATTTCCCACCTTCCCTAAACATTGTGGGCTGAGATGGGGGGTCAGGCGATACACTTGAATAGCTCCTCTAGTATAATATATTTTATTATCTTTTCTATTTGCATGTTTGTCATGATGTATTTCCCTTGTGACGTGCTACATATTTCATGTTTTGTTTAGATTTCTTTAAACGACCCTTGCTTGATTTGTTGACACAAGGTTATAGAGGAATCACAATGCCATACACATTCTTTTATTTGTATCTATCTTATTTTATATATTGTTACATGTTATGTCATTCTTGTGTCATTGCTTTTACATGTGACTCTGTGTTGCCTGCTTGGGATGATGCAAAATGGTAGCTACCTATTCTTTTTGGTCTCTATGATGTCGACCCAAAAAGACTCTTCTTTGTAACTCTTACATGGTTTTCTTTCATTGTGCTTGTAGTTATACTTCCTTTGGGGGATGATGATAAATAATTTTGACATAACTATGATATACATGAGTTATCATATGACCCACTGACCCCAGAGTTGGTAGATCCCTTTCATGCTCCTTTTTTCATGTGCTCATTTCCCTTGATTTTTCTTTTCTTGGGGCATTTCACAGTGGAAATGTTTCTTATGGATGCATGTATGCTCCATTAAATCTATTTCTCATGTTAATGTGTTTGCAATACCTTTAAGGTGGGGGCATACACTCCACTTAACATCTTTTGCACACACACACACACACACACACACACACAATTTTGATGCTATTTTTTATTAGATCCTTAGATTGACCCACATTGTTCATTTGGTCTCTAAACTGTCTGCACACATTTTTCCTAGACTGGTCATGCACATTTGGTTCTTTGACTAACCATCCTTCTCTAATCCCTTAAGAAGCTTACACACACACACACAATTTTGATTCTATTTTTCAGTGGATCCTTAGAATGAACCACATTGATCATTTGGTCTCTAAACTGTCTGCACACATTTTCCTAGACTGATCATGCACATTTGGCTCTCTCTCTCTCTCTCTCTCTCTCTCTCTCTCTCTCTCTCACACACACACACACACACACACATGATGACCCTCTTATTTTGGTTTCTATTTTTATGAGGAATTAAGTCACTTGGGGGCTTGATGTTTCTTTGTCTCCTTAACCTTAATGAGATCATTTTATGAATTTGATCTACTTTACCATGAACATGAGTTTGTCTCATAATACTGCTAAATTCAGGGTTAAATGTATCATCCTAAAAAATTATCACCCATTATTAGATGTCTTTTAGGACCTACTAGGCCCCATTTTAGTGATTTCAAGATCTAAAGTCTTTATGCTTGAATTCTTGCATCTTTCATGATCTTTCCCTGAGAGGCTAAGACTTTGCACACTGCCCAAGCCCCAGATTCACTTTGGAATTAACCCTTCCAGGAATAGGCCAACCTAAGTTGGTATTGTCCTAGACAAGGCCAAACCAAGTCGACCTTGTCCTTGGGGGTTGATTTTAAGTTGGCTCTGGGCCCAATACGAGGTGTTTTATTTCCTGATCTTAGTGTGGTCGGTCTGGCATTTCTGAATCCTGAAATAAATATTAAAGGGGGTATTCTCCTCTCATTTTAAAATCCATTCTTAATTCAAGATATCCATTATTAATGAAATATATCCATTGTTTATGCAAATATACATACATGATTTCAAATCCAAGTACAAGCAATCAAGCATCCAAGTTGTGCAATTGAAGTGGTGGATTCAAGATTTGAAGGCAAGCATCCCATTAAAGATCTTCAAATATCCAAGTCTTCTTCAATTCAATAAAATGAAATCTTCTCTCATTGATGCAAATTTCTCTCTCATGGTGGCCAAGTAGATGAATTGTTAAGCAAGCAAGAAGATCCATTCCTCTCCTCCATTCAAGTTTTCAAGCACACTCATTGAAGATATACTATTTGGAAAGTGTAGATCTATTTCATTTTTTAAGGAATCCTTGATTCTACAACACATTCCAAACATTCAAGTTTCCTTGTAGAGTTGAATGATTTCTACATCCATCCATGAGGGTTTTTAATTCAAAGTAAATCTAACATTTGTCTTGTTTACATTACCTTTGTATTTATTTTCAAGGGTTATTCCTATATAGGGGCTTGAACAATGCAAGCCTCTTTCCACAACCTTTTACCCTTCTCCTTTTGTGTGGGAACAAGTTTTTGGAGTTTCGGATCCAAAATTTTAGAGTTCTAGAACCAGTGCCTGATCTGCTACAAATTTCACCAATTCTTATGTCTGTAGGACATGGCCAAATTTGTGGGACTAGGTCAAATTGAGTCAAGATTTTCCTAAGGATTTGCAAATTTCACAATCAGAAGATAAAGGAAACATGGTTTTAGATCCAGAATAGTTCCCGATCCCGACAGGTCTATGATAGTCATTTCCAGTTTGAAGTTTGTTCCTCCTCTCCTAGTTTTTGAGGTGAGTTCATTCTTCTTCTTTTCATCTTGCATTTCCTTTTATATATTAGATTTGATATCATATTTAGTTATTTATCATTTCATTTATGATAATTTTCATTCCTTTCATAGTTTTCATATCATTTTACATATCACACACAACTTATCTTAAAAGGAATCCATCCCCAAACTCCATCTTCAAATCTAAATCTAGAATTAGCATCCCTTCATCTTATTTGGGCTTTGATAATTTCTAATTTGGGTTTAAAGGTGAAGCCTTTTGGGGGTATTCCTAATGTAACATAGGACATCCCTCATATCATCCATATTTGATTTGGTGAGCCATCTAGTATACTACATACCTAGCCTTGTTTCACCATTTGTTAAGTTATAGGGACAAACATGACAATAGTAAGGAGGAGTGATAAGTAGGTTGTTTGGCGTGTTTATATGACTTTATAGCTCTATCTAAGACTTTATTAGTTACTATGGTTATGTCCTTTATGTTCAAAGGGTCATACTTTCATATGATTAGGGATACTTTTATGCTACAATAACATTACACACACACACACACACATATACGTTGCATATATATATATATATATGCACACACACACACATATATATACATATACATATACAGATACATACATATATATACACACATTTATATACATATATATACATAGATATACATATACATATGTATATGTGTGTGTGTGTGTGTGTGTGTGTGTGTGTGTGTGTGTGTGTGTGTATAGTCATGTGGCAATAGTAGAATATATATTATTTAATGGGTTTAATGAATTAATGGAGAATGGAATATATTATTAAATGGATTAATGGGAATAATGGGGAAAGATACATATTATAATATAAAGAATAATAGGATTTTTTATTTATTTTTGGTAAAAGTGGCTAGGCCACGATATATTTTATTAATAATAGTAAAAATTTTACAAACCTGGTTTAGGTGGGTATACCGGCAGGAAAGAACTAGGAAGAAAACCTTCAGTTGTAGCCCATGCAGATAAATTGATATACTAAGATACTAGTCTACCCAAATTGAGCCAAAAAGAGAACCTCACCTGGAAATGTGCCCAAACCTACCAAAAAACCCCAAACGGGAACTCCAAGATAATGCCAAAGAATCCATACAATCCCTATTAGCCCATTACATCCAATAAAGACCCATCAATGACCAAGGGGAGAGAAGAAGAAGGGGATCCATGGGATTCAAATGTCGCAGTTGAATAAGGTTGTCTCTCATCCACCATAACTAGGTAGCAAACCTTTCCTGAAGCAGTATCCCTACCTAACATAATTAGTTGATCCTCCATACATAGTGCAATAATCTGAAGGGGATTACACACCCAGAGTGACACACTTGCACAGAGAACAACTCTACCTTTGCCTAAAATCCATATTAGTATTGTTGTAATTATATGATGTGCCCAATGAATGAGAGGGGGGGTGAATCGGGAACCAATAAAACTTAATCATTTTAATCCACAATTAGATTCGCTTATTTGTTTGCATGCATATAACTTGAAAGTAAAGAATCACATACAACACATAACACAATATTTGGTTACCCAGAAACCTTTCAAAAGAAAGTAAAACTAGGGTGGGGATGATACCCACAAGATTTAGTACTGTAGTATAAATTTATCCTGTTAAAGCTCACAATGACCACTTCTAATGGTCTGCCTTGTTAGGAGCATAGAAAGGACTATTAGGTCCACCTTGTTAAAGGATTTTGTACAATAAGTAATGCAATTCTATTAAGATATTTAAAGAAAGGACTGTTAGGTCCACCTTGTTAAAGTATTTTTTATGATCCTCTTGTGAGAATGAACCAGTTGATGATCTGCTCTGTGAAACTTTGATTGTTGAATAAGATCCTTTGAAATATAACTGGTCACCTTAATGTGATAGATAAGTCTCTGTTGTCCTGAACACTTCTTCACTTAACTCAAACTTCCATTCACATAATCATATCCATCTTATGATTATACATTCATAATACATACATACATACATACATATTGGATAAAACAAACTATCTTACATTTATATATTTATCCAATAAATAAATTTGTAAGTCGGCTTGCAATAAAAAAATTTATATTTAATAATATATGCAAAGTCGGCTTCAAACTGTCACTCGGGTCCAAAAGACTACTCGGGTGATAAACTGTCACTCGGGCGATACTAAACACTCGGGTGATGCTGAACACTCAGGTGACACTATATACTCGGGTAACTCTATATACTCGGGTATCATTGAATGACTAAGTGTTTTAACACTAATTGACAATATGTCTTGCCATAATGTCTACAAGTACCACTGATATAGTATGAAATATTAGGAAAAAAATTGAAATCCATGAGGCAAGTATATAATCTAAATCACACCCATATATAAGAAGTAAAAAAGAACACTTAAGAATATGATAAATCAACATAGTAAGCTAGCTCAAATACCAGTATCAATATAATACCAAATGTAACAAAGAATACATATCCAGTTCCTGAAGTGGGAATTGATAATCAATTGCCTTATTTTCCAAAAAATCAGCAACCATCTTTGCCTCTCTGAAACATTGTTTAAGATCAAAGGATTGAAATGATGTTAATATTTTGAGGACCAATTCCAGTTTGTATCTTAGTTTCCATGTGGAAGTCTTTCAAGAGAAGATTATGTTATAGGTCACCATTGAGTCCCCCTCAATTATGATATTAAATATCTTCATGGAGATGGAAATAAAAAGACCAAAGAGAAGAGTTTCCATCTCCACTACATTGTTGGAGTCTGAGGGAATCTTTTTGCAATCTACTCTAATAATGTTCCCCTCAGAATTTCTAAAAACAATCCCCACTCCTGAAATGCCCAAATTTCCCCTAGGGTCACCATCATAATTCAGTTTCACAAAACTAAAAGGAGGAGCAGACCAAGTAGCATTAAAATGGGAGGAGGAAGATAAGAAAGAAGCTTGACATCCATGAGGTGGAAGGGACTGAAGAAGAGGCCAATTGTCATGAATAAAGACATCCCACTTAGTAAAATTATTTTTTGTCTTGATCAATTTAGCATGGTTTGTAAGCATCACTTTGGATATAGACTTTTCTATTTTTCCAATGACCTCGACCCATGAAGTAGATTTTCCTCTAAATACTCTTTCATTTCTCTCAAGCCAAATATTCCAGATGACTATAGAGGGGATCACCTCCTAAAGAGGTGCAAATGTGGAAGATTTGTGCAAAAAAGGCAAAGATTTGAAGTGATCAGAAAGATAATTAGGGCCAATAGCTATAAACCACCCAAGCCTATGAATAAGCCAATACCAACAATCAAGAGCAAAGGGGAAGCGAAGGAATAAATGATCAGAAGTTTCCACATAAAGTACACAAAAAAACAACAACAATCCCCAATCTATCAATCCTAGCCCTAGTTAGGACCCCATCCTAGATTTACAACCAGGCAAAGGCCCCCACCTTAGGAAGACATGTAGATCCCCATAAAAGTCTTACAGGCCAAGAGTCAGAAGATTCAAGATGGAAATTTGAGTTGGGCTGAGTGTCGTGCTTGAGGAGGACGAGGGATTAGAGGAGGATGCACCTCAGTTGGTTAGGAGAATGTGTCCTCACACAGGTGTTGTTTTTCTAGAGAGGGTCGAGGAGAGGGTAGTGGCTGAGATGGAGACTGGGGATGTGGAGATTGAGGAGGTAGGCACTAGCTCGTCCACTGGTAGCAACAGTACTGGTAGAAGTACTAGCGGTAGTGAGAGTAGTGAGGAGGGTTTGGGGGATAGGGGTGAGGAGGGTGAGATGGATGTTTCTATGGGTGGTATGGATGATGATCCCTCAAAGATGGAGAGACTTACATAAAAGATATATGATCTTTAGGCTAGGTTAATTGCTTCTGAGGCATGAGCTACTGCTTTGGAGAGTATAGTCATTGTTGCAAAGAGTTGAGTTACAACAACAGAGGAGAGAGAATGATAGGCTCATACAAAGGTCAGATCCTTCATTCATGGTGTATAGGATGTGGTTGATCAGTTCTTGAGATTAGGGCATGAGGCCCAAAGAGAGATTGACTACTGGCGACACCATTATGAGGGTGATGTTCCTCCATCTTAGCGGGTTCCTAGTTATATAGCCTCACAGAGGTCTAGTAGGGCCCAAAGGTCACAAACCACTAGTGTTGGAGCTCCTCGTCCACAGCACAGGTCTACACTTGATATGCCACCCCCCTATCCACCTAGCGGCGAGGGTGGGGGTAGCTCATGTTGATTCTTCTTACTGTGCATTTTGTATTATGTTGTACCATTTTTTGTAGTGATGATCCATTGATATATTTTTATGTTGTACTGATGATTATAACTCTGATATACTGATATGTATTGACATTCATTTTGATCACCTTCCTTTTTTCAGACTTGTGACCATTCATTGTACTCAGATATTGAGATCTAAATGAGATGCATCTTATGATTATATACGATGTGCAGTTTTACTTTCTATATGTATGGTTCTACATGTTGATGGTTAATGATGAAATGTATTCAATGTGATTCTATATATTAAGACTCTTAGATGTATGATTTATTTTCCTATGATATTGACATATTTATGCAGGATGGTGCTTTATGAAATTCATGCTTATATGATGATGTTTATGGATGCATTTAATTATGATTACTATGCATGCACATGTTTTGTTTTCTTTTGTTTTCTTATACACATAAATGAATGAATGCAATCTACTATGCACAAAATATCTTAGCAATGCATGTGTTAGTTAGGAGAATGTTTGTGGAAATTTTCTTTGGGATTGATTGATAGATATGGACTAATAGATAGGATGGCTGACCCAAGTCACTGCCAAGTTTTCCAATTTTGTTCATCATTGCACCTTATTATTAAAATTGAAGAGAATCCAATGCACCAAGATATTTCCAATCTGGATACCGCTATGATCTCTTGATAACCATAAGGAGTAGAGAGATTGAATAGAAAGAGAACCAAATGCACCCAGATATTGACCATCGAGATACTGCTATGTTCTTTGATTTTGAAAGGAAAGAGATCCAAATGCACTCATCTATTGACCATCTAGATACCTCTATGATCTCTGATTTTGGAAAGAAAGAGAACCAAATGCACCCAGATATTGACCATCTGGATACTGCTACGCTCTCTGGACAATCTGAAATAAAAGAAAAACTAAGATATAAATCCAATGCACCCAGATACAGACCATCTAGATACCACTACGATCTCTTGATTTTGAAAAGAAAGAGAAAACCAAGATAGAAATCCAATGCACCTAGATACAGACCATCTGGATACCGCTATGATTCTATTGGTAGGAACAAGCAGATAATAGAAAAGGATTGTCCAATTCTTTCCCAGGGTTAAGCTCAGATCATGGAACTATGTGGTTGCTAGAGAAGTGACAACGCCTATCGCATTTATCCTAAATCATCATTTCCCTAGAATTGAAATGAAACATTCCACAAACAACAATCAAAGCAAATAAGATCATGACCCATCATAGCTACTCTCATCACTTGGTGGTATCCTGAGTAGCGTAAGGAAATAACCGTGAAAGACTGACTGACATCCAACTAACATAGTCAATAGTTTATTGTTCCTTGATTTGCTTGATTCTCTAATGCTTGATTATGTCTGGTTTTAGGATTGGATGACTCATATAAGAATGATCTATCTAGTTTTGAGCATATTTGTCACTATGTAAGACAATTGATTTGTTTGATTGAAGATTTATTGGTCGATTGATTGATTTTGATTGATTTAAATACTGATTGGATTGTTGATAAAGCTGAGTCATATGATTCCATTGTTGATTTGTGAAACTCATGATTGTGACCTTGATTGATTGGCTTGAATTGGATCATCATTTTCTTGTTGATAGATTGGATTGCTAATAAAGTTGAGTCATGTGAGTCCATTTTTTATTTGTGAAGCTTATGATTTTGACATTGATTGATTGGCTTGAAATTGATCGCCATGCACTTTGTTGATAATCAAGCTGGTTTTATTACTTGAGATTTTGCATTATTTGATTTTTTTTATGAAGATTTATTTTTTTTCTAGGACTTTTAGAATTTCCCCCTAGTCTGGTGGACTAGCACAAACCTGTTAGAAACACTGAGAGGGGGGGCGTGAATCAGTGTTTATCTATTAATTATATTTCAGCCAATTAAACATATATCAAATGTGCATCCAAAGAAACATAACACAAGAACACATAACACATGATATGATTATAGATAACCTTGATCAGAGGAAAA
>MU227831.1:3214963-3235070 GCA_018584345.1 Thuja plicata | reverse complement strand
GGCAAATTCAGAGGGTATTGTGGAGGAGGAACAAATTCTTCTGCCCATGGATTCAAACTGGCAGTCATGGCTACCAACAATTGTTTTGCCTGCAATCCTCAAAACACACCACTCTGCGATGACAAATCCGTATTGGAAAAAAAATAAAAGAATGGAGAACCTAATTCTGAAAGCTTTGGTAGAAATAAAAGGGTTCCAAGTTCCCTGCTCGACAATGCTACTATTTTCTTGTCAAGTCCTGAAAAAATAATGTTTCATCGAATGTTTAATTTAATTAATTTTATTGAGATGTGTTGTACAATGAAAGCAAGATTAAAAATATATCATTTTATTATCTAAATAATTAGTAATGAAAAAACATAATTAAATTTAGGGTTTTAATGTTTTCACAATGAAAATGCTGAATGCAGTCGCGGGCAGCAAAAATGAGGAAAATAGCTTGCAGGTTTTGATTTATGCCGCAGGTTTCAGGTACCCAATAATATCAGGTACCCGATTAGGCTTGTGCTTTGGTGTTAGGTTTTCCCAGGTGTACTGACACCCAGGCCTACTAAAAATTCAACAAGCACTTTCATGCGCTTTTGGACGAGTGAAAAATGGATTTTTTCACATCGCCACTTTTTGGCCCCCCATGATCTTGCACATACCCACTTATGTCCATTATACGAGGTTGGTATAATCTTACCCACTAGGTCAAATCCCCATTTAGAAAATGACCATGGTGAAGTGATGGGATTGAGTTCTTGGGTTGGTGCATGGATGAGTTCTCCATGAATTTGACATTGTCTACACCTTTGTACATACTTATTGGCATTTGTCTCTACTGTGGGCCAGTAGTATCCCATTTAGATGATCTTCTTTGCTAAGCTATTTCCACCTATGTGGGTTCCACAATTTCCTTCATGTACCTCGTACAAGGCTCTTTGGGATTCTCTGGAAGTGAGACATCGTAAAAGTGTTCCATATAGACTTCTATATAGAGTACTAGAAAGAAGGGTGTACCTAGAAGCTTGGTGGATGAGGGACTTCTTCTGGTTCCTAGACAAATAGGGAGGGAGGATACTACTTTGGAGGTAGTTGTAAATGTCATGGTACCATGGCGTTTTAGGACCAACAAGGATGCACACTGATTCTATTATTGGTGCTTGATGTGTCGGTATCATGAGTTGCTCTACTAGAAAATGGAATCAGGTCTCGTTGCCTGGCATGTCAATCAAGGATGTTATGGTATCCATCTCATCTGCTACTTTGTTTTGAACTCTTGGTACTTTCTTGAATACAATGAAATGGAATGAAGCACGTAGCTTGTCCAACTGCTCTCTATATGGGATTATCTTCTCATCTTTTTTCATGTAGTCATTGTTTACTTAGATGATGACCAATTGTGAATCATTATAGACTTTGACATTATTGATTCGCCATTGTATAGCTATCTTTACTTTGATGAATAGAGATTTGTACTCGGCTATATTTTTTGTGCATGGAAAGTTGAGTTGGAAAGATTTTGGGATCACATCATTATTTGGGGTGATGAGCACTATCCCTGCTCTTGCTCCATGATTCATGCATGATCCATCAAAGTATAGTTGCCAAAGCTCTACTACCGGTTGTATTGTGAGAATAGACTCATGTGGAAAGTTGGACACTATAGGTTGGTGATCCTCTATGGGTGCCTCTGCTAGTTGGACTAAAATTAATTTCCCTTTGATAGCTTTTCTGTCCATGTACTCTAATTCAAATTTGCTCAAGATCATCACCCATTTAGCGAGTCGTCCTGTCAATGCTACTTTTATCAGTAAATACTTCAAGGGGTCAATGTGTGCTATCAGCTTGGTTTGATGGCTCAACATGTAATGTCACAGCTTCTAGGAATGAAAGACTACAACAAGGCATGATTTTTCAATTGGTGAGTAGTTGAGATCATAGCCTACCAAAGTTCTGCTAAGGTAGTAGACAACTCTTTCTTTGTCTTGTTCATCATGTCATGCCAAGAGAAATCCTAATGTTGACTCAGTTTCCAAGATGTACAAAAGTAATGGCCTCCCTTGAATGGGTGGCACTAATATGGGAGACTTCAATAGATAATCCTTTAATATTTAGAATTCTTTCTCGTATTTTTCTATCCATATGAATATCACATCCTTGTGTAGTAGATGCTAGAATGGATGGCACTTGTTTGCCAATTGGGCGATGAAACACCTTATGGATTGAAGCCTACCTTGTAAAACCCTTAGTTTCCTTAGATTGGTTGGTGGTTGCATGTCTAGTATGGCCTTGACCTTTTCTGGGTTTACCTCTATGCCTCAATGTGACACAATGAATCCCAAAATATTTCCTGTGGTGACCCCGAATGCACACTTTTTTGGATTTAGTCAAACTTTGTATTCTTGCATTCTATCAAATATGGGTCCCAACACTTGTTGGTGATCTTTTCTAAGTGTTGACTTGGCAAGTATGTCATCGACATAGTCTTCCATTGTCTTATGAATGAGATCATGGAAGATCATGGTCATATCCCTTTGATATGTTTCTCCTACATTTTAAGGCCAATGACATGGCATTCCAATAGTTAGTGCCCCAGGCACATGTAAATAAAATTTTGTGTTGGTCTTCTGGTGCAATCCTTATTTGGTTATATCCTGAGAAGCCATCCATGAGTGATAGCATCTAGTGTCCTGTTGTGAGATCTAATATCATGTCAATATTTAGTAAAGGAAAGTCATCCTTGGGACAAGCTTTGTTTAGATCTCTAAAATCTATGCAAATGAAGATCTAACCACTATGCTTGGTTACTGGAACCAGATTAGATATCCAGTCTGCATATGGCATTGGTCATATGAATCCAACATCTAGGAGTTTCTTCAACTCTGCTTTGACAAGTAATGCTACACGTGGATGCATCTTTTTCAACTTTTGCTGGACAGGTTTAGCATTTGGTAACAATGGTAAGTGATGCGGCACAAGCGCCAGATCTAGGCCTGACATGTCTGAGTAGGACCATGCAAAATTGACTTGCCTTTCTTTGAAGAAGCTAATGAACTGCTCTCATTCCTCTGAAGTAAGTGACTTTGCCAATTAGATATTCTTTGGGTTCTTTTCATCACCTAGGTTGACTTCTTTTGTATCCTCAACTAGTAATCTTGACTTTTCCTCTGTCAAGGGGAGGAGGTCATGCTTTCTATCCTCTAACACCTCAGTGAGGTTTTCACTAGAAGATACTCCTTTTATTGTCTTTTTGTCATTTTTTTGTGTCAAAAAGCGCTTTGCAGTTTTCACTTACTAACTGTTCTTTTTTTCTTTTGATTTTTCTTTTTTTACTAGAAAGAGGAGATTCCTCCCCAAAATAGGCTGATATGTGAAGGTCAATAGAGAATCCTACTTTGTGGTTCCCTAATAGCATTCCCTCTCTGAGTCCCATGAAGTCTGTAATAGCCTCATCATTTTCAAAGAGATCTATATCAGTCTATCCTTATTGATCCCATTTTATTAGTTCAGGGTGTACTAGACAAAGGTCCTCATGGGGGGATGAATTTGGTTGGTTAAATGGGACAACAGTGTTGGTTCTGATGAATTGGGAATGTGGTGTGAATGCACTACCTAAGGAATTGTTATTGATACATGGTTGGTTCTCTATGGTTAATTGTTCTAACATATCCTCAAGTTGAATAGTGTTGATTGATGGAGCGGAATGGTCTAGGATGGATGGTTTAGAATTGTGGAAGGATCTCCACTCGTACTCATGGGAATCACTTGTGCTAGAATTCTCATCATATGTCTCACTTTCCTTCTTATATTGGATAGCTTGGTTAAGTTTTAATCAGGAGTAAGAAGTTCCCACTTATGATGGCAATAACTGCTAGAGTATATTTATGATCAAGGCATGTTCTAGATTTTTCCCCCAGTGCAACTCTGTCACTTGTTGTTGATCAATGGGTATGTCTTGGGTAGTAGAACTGGTTCTATTTTTCCCATAGCCTAACCCTCTCTTATTTCTCTGGGTTGGCGGTAAATAAAGTTCCAATAGACCTTGTTGTCTTTCCCCCAGACCAGTCGTACCATCATACCCAAACTTTTGCAGCATTGTGAAGTCAGCTCCATATGTTGACATGGGTATGTGTGCTTGAAGTGTGTCTTGTGGGTATCAATAAAACCATGTGTTTATATCCAGATCAAAAGGGTTATATTCCACAATATCTCCCCACTTGACAAAGATGTTGGGTGGACATCTAAACAAAACATGTTACGAGGTTTCAGGTGTTGTCACTGGTTGTGGCATGTCGTATGACCTTGGGATCTGAGGCATGATGGTGATGGTAAAAGCTTCCTCATAACTCTACTCATCACATCCTTTTTTGGTAATAGATATCTTCCCTGCTCTTCTTGTGACATCCTTGGGAATAGAATTTAAGGTAGAAGGAATGCTTGCCTCCTGGTTTGAAGGCACTTGATTGTCAGTACTGCTTTTTATGGTGTTATAGTATTGGAATGGGTTTGGATCTCCTTCAATGATAATTTCTGCCCCCTGGTATGGGAACTTGATGCACTGATGATATGTGGAGGGTACAACTTGCATCTCATGGATCCATGGTCTTCCCAATAATATGTTATATCCCAACTCTAGGTATAGGATTTGGAACCGGGTGTTCTTAACGATTGGGCCTATTCAGACTGGTAGTATGATGATACCTTTGGAAAACCTTTCTTCTTCATCATAGGCCCTGATATTGATTCTCCCCATTACATAAATTCTATATTCAGAATAGCCCAAGTGTTTGATTATTTTCAAAGTACATATGTTTAATATAGATCCACCATCAATGAGGACTCTATGGATCACATGTTTGTGAACTTGGATAAGCAAGTGCAAGGGACCATTATGCAGAGGCTTGTGTGGTGGTACATCATGGTCTATAAAGGTTTCATGATTTTTGGAAGCTATGTGGTTCACCATGGTTTGGAATCTTTACGAAGTTATGTCCCTTGGGATAACTGCATTTTGGAGTGCTTGGTTGAGGGCTTGCTTGTGCTGCGGGGATATGCACAAAAGGTCGAACGTAGATCTATGGGTAGGCATTCACTTTATCTGATCCACAAGGATGGTCTGTGGATCAAAAGTTGTTGGGGGGTTAGCTGGTATAACAGATGTAGAAGGCACTCCTTGCAAGACAACTTTGGCATGACGCATGGTGACAACACATTTAGCACATGGGTCTCTGATAATAATAGTAGCCACATGACTATCTGAAGGGTTGATGCAGTTGATGGTGTTATCATTATTAACATAGGTGTAGTTTACTTGTTTTGACCGTCCACCAGACCCAAAGGATTTCCCTTTGTTGTGATCATGGAATGTTTCATTGAAGATTGTATGATCAATGGTGCCTTTTGATTGGGCATTGGTGACATCGATAACCCCTGTGTCAATCAGATCTTGAATGACATTTTTCAATTGATAACAATTGGGTGTCTTGTGTCCCTTTACCTAATGAAATTCACAAAATTCATTATCATTATACCACTTTGGTTTTACTTCACCATGTTCGTATTCTCTAATTTTAGGTAGAGTGATAGTATTAGATTATATCAGCTTTATTAAGGCTGATTCTATCGACTCCCCCAATGGTGTGTAGTCCCAGGTTCACCAAAATGTCATGGGTGGTTGATTGTTTGACACCATTGCTACTTGAATAGGGGGTTGTTGGTTCTGATTGTACACTTGTTGAGTGGGCACCATAGGTTTTTGGTTTGTCATAAGTTCTCCTTGTAGTGACACCTTTGGTTGAGCATAGTTGACCGTCTTTAAATCAATGAGACCATCACTAGTGAAATTTTTGTTTTTGTTCCACCACTTGGATTTATCCATTGCAGTTTTGTTTGTGTTTGTCTAAGTAGGATCTGCAAGGATACCTCTTTTGACCAAGTTTTTCTCATAGTGAACTTCTCATTCGATGAGTTGCTTAAAGTTAGGAGCCAGTTGCAATTTTGTGGTAAATGATATATCTAGGATCAGATTATCGATGAACATGACTACGAGGTCTTGCTCGGGAATGTCATAGGTTATTCTATTCGCAGTGTTCCTCCACCTTTTTAGGAATTTCACAAAGGATTCTCTATCTTTCTTTTTAATGTCGCCGAGGTCCTTGATGCTAACCTTGCATTCGATATTGTGATGGAAGCGAGCAATGGTTTTTTCAGCCAACTCTCTCCAAGATAAAATGCCACAAGGTAATTGTAAGAACCATTCCATTGCTGGTCTGGCTAGACTTTGTGGGAATAGTCGCATTAGGTATGTTTCATCATGCATGACCTAGATGCAACCAACAAAGAACTCTCTGATATGTTCTACAGGGTTGGTGCTGCCTCTGTATTTGTCAAACTTGGGTATCGAGAAATAAGTGGGAAATAGAGACATGTGCAATGAATGATCAAAGGGGTATCGGTACAAATCCTTTGCGATGTAGGACTTGGTTTGCCTTTGATTTTTCATGTCCATCATTTGGGTTTGAAGACTCTGCACTTATTGGATTAACATGTTTGTCTGAGATTGAGGAATATTGGTGACACTGTACCTCTGTGTTGTAGTAGGTATGAGCTTGCACCTTTGTGTCCCTTGAGTTGGGACATATGATCTAGCCCTTGGGACTTGATATTGGTTCCCCAGTGTGTGATTATGATACTGGGGCATTTGATTGGTCGAAGATTGATTTTGTTGTGTTTATTGTTGAGGTTGATGCGGTTGTTGTTTTTGGGTTTGTTGTGATCCTTGTAGAAGCAATGGTGTAATCTTGGGTGGACATTGACTGAATGTCAGACCCACAGAGATGGATCCCTTTGGGAGCAAGGTATTGATCCCAAGGCTAGCAGGGATTGATTGTAGTAGCAAAGTAGTCATAAAAGGGTTGTTGCTTGTTTGCAGAATTGAGGATATAGCATGAGATCTTGATGAAAAAGGCCATGAGGCCAAATTTTGAGGTACACTAGTGACCATGGGTGCACTTAGTTGGGGGCTTGTCATGCTTTGTGTGGACGATGTGCTAGCTTGATTTGTAGAGCTAGTCTGTTTTGACATAGTCTGTGCTGATGTCGTTGTCGTCAAAGATGGAAAGATTTGGGATATCACAAGTTTTGTTTGAGAGGGTCGAGTGTTGTTTTGACCTATGAGAGGGTTCTCGGGCCATATTGTTGACACATTAAATTCTGTGGGGAGCTTGAATTCCTTCTTAATCAACATGGCTAAGAACTGTTGGGGATTTCTCTCTACAACAATGTCAAAAACCTATGCGGAATAGGTGTCTTGCTCTATGTCTTTGATCTCCTCCTCTATGACATCATGGAACAGTGTTGGTTTAGGGGAATTCTCAATGAAAAGAGAAGGACTAGTGTTTTTGAAAGGGTCATCCTCTCTCTCTTGTTCCCATGGGGGGAATTCATTGATATAGCCTTTGACCTAGTGTAAGGCCCTCCATAAGGTGTGTGGGACATAGTGTTGTCCAGATTTTTTGACTAAAACAAATGATATAAAGAAAACATAAAAGGATAACCTTTCTAGGAGAGTCCAAGTTATGCTTGGACAAGGGTAATTCTAGGTACAGATGTTGATTTATCTTGATCTAAAAGACTTGATGATGTAAGATATGGATTCTCACTATTGCCTTGGAAAAAGGCGTTGGTAGAGCTTGATGATTTTGAAATAATAGAATCAAGATAATCGAGTCTGAAATTTTGAACTAACAATGTTTAGACAAGAAATCGTGCTTTAAAAGAATGGATGATCTTTAATGTTTAGAGATTCACATAGTATTTTTTGCATTTTTCTGGGATAGAAACTGATCTTTTACACTAAATGGGGAATCTTTTCAAGGTTTTCATGTAAAAACAAGTTGTTCAGAGTTCCTACCAAAGTGTGGAAAACTTCCACCGATTGTGGTAAAGTGATAGGTCGACTGCAGTAATCAATCACTGATTGCGGTAATTAAAGGTTCTAGTGCGGCAATAAATGGGTCGATTATGGTATAATTTCATCAATTGAGGCAAGATGTGGGCAATTACGACAAAGGGGAGACAGTCTAAAAAAGATCTCAAATTGGCTTATCTGTCTGGTAAAATTGATTTATGGAATAAGGTTTCTATTTTGTAGAATAGGTTTGATGTTGACAACCTAGACTTGAACGTGTTGGACTCATTTTGATAGTTTTTAATGTTGGTTTTGCATTTTTTTGGAAACTGATCATAGAATAAGCACAATAGACAATGTGTTTTGTAATCTAGCACGTGTCTTGAGACAAGGACAAAAAGATTAATCTAGGTCAAAATTTGATTTCAAGATATAATATTATAGGCCCAATGCTTCAATGCTCGTTAGCTCACACAATAAGTGTCACACTACTAGGACACGAAGTTCCACGACATAGGTGCCAATGTTTTTATCATTGCCAAATATTATTTTCGTGCTAGTGAAGATCTCTTTCACTAACACAATACCCTTGAACAATATGTTGGGAATCTTGGGGGGAATTATGCGACCCCTTGCACTATAATAAGGTATTTGTTCAGAGGTGAATCAGGTTGGCCTCTATTTTAACAAGGTTGTAGTAGGGTTTGTGGAGTCTATCTAATCAGTTTGTACGTGTGTGACTCACTTAAGAGCCTAGTTGACCATGTTGTTGACTTAGGGATATTTACCCGATCTAGGCTATCATCAACGCACCTCACCCGAACTTGGCTAGATATAAAATAGAACTTTGGTTCGCGTCTTGTTTATATACTGATAGGAAGGATTACCAGTTTAAGGTCATTCTCCAAGGAAGAAGTGCATTCCCCAAATAGGCCTTTCTAAAAAATTATAAATGTTTTTAATCTAACATATTTGTGCAAGCGCAACAAGGACTCAAGACACAAGGTTAATTGATTAAACCCCAAAATTTGAAGTGTGAACTAAGCTAATCACCCATGAAAGCACGAATATTGAATTTTAAACCCAAAGTAGATGATGATTTTCCTGTTCAATTTTAATGCACCAAATTTGAAAGATTGTTTTCCTTTGTTCAATTCTTAACCACCACATCAATTTTAAGCACCAATTTGGTAATGTGAGGTTCAATATGTTTGCATGCAATGTTCGTTTTAAGCACTAAAACAAAAATGAATGAATTTTATGTTGCTTTGTTAACTATTTCCAAAAGCTATCAAAAAAATGATTAGTACTGAAATCATCTAATTAAGAATTGAATAATATCCAACAAATTCAGAATTATTAACACCGTTAAGACTAATTGTGACCTTGTACTTAGCTGTGAAACATTTGATACAATCAAGATATATGTTGTAGGCTTCGCTTTGATCTTCTGCTGCGATGGCCAAGATGACTCTATATTGTGTGTGGTAGTTAGTGGTCCTTCTTATGGTAGCTCTTAGTGATCTAGCACTCGGGATACATCTGATTACTTTCTTAGACATTAGTCATTGGTCAATCCTCAACAGAAACTAAGAAAACAATTAGATTTTTATAGAAAAATTTGTGAATATGAATCAAATAAGCAATAATTCTATCGATTGTGTTAAGGTTCTATCAGTTGCGGTAAAGTTATGTCAGATGCGGCTAACTTCTTATGATTGTGGTAAAGCACATTTTATTGTGGCAAGATGATGGCGATTGCAGCACAGATCAGTCAATTGCGGTAAACTGGTATCAATTGTGGCACAAAATGGGCAATTGAGGAACAGAGAAAGAAAACATAGATTTGAATAAAAACATAAAAGAATTGTGAAACCCTCAAATTGATTACAAAATTAAACCAGTCGATTGTGGCATATTTTCGTCAATTGCGGTAAAATACCAGCGATTGCAAAATTACAAGGATATCGAAAAAAAAACATAAAAAGGAAATTCTGCAGTCGTATGACCGAAGCCAAAAGGTCCTTTCTATCATCTTCAAGTGATATTTGGGTTGTTTGATTCACGTCGGGTTCACCAAAATATCACGGGTTTGGATCCCGTCTCCACAATCTTGAGTTAACAAGATGGATTAGTAGCACCGATTTGTAATGGGGGAAAGATCAATCAATTACTACTAAGAAAAAAACTATGAACAATAAAATGACAAGAAATAAAGGAGGAATACAATTGAATGCAAACCAACAAAGCTTGAATCTTCTATTGTCTCTCTCTACTCCTTCTAAAATGTTGTTTGTGTGGTGCTCAGTATTGGTGTGGGCAGCGTCTATGGCTTGGGAGCATTAAGAATATGATATTGAATGCTTTGATCGTAAGAAGGCTTGATGCTTGAACCAATCTGATAGAATAATGGAACATGAAAGCTTGAAATCTTGGATCCTTCAAATGGTTGTGAAGGGTTGATTATATAGAATATGAAAATGATATGAACAATTGAGATCAATCCAAGAGATAGGAGGATAAACGGTGGAGATCAAAGAGAATTGGAGAAGCCATTAGTAAACTCCACCTCCTCAACTTGGAGAGAGGAGGTAAAGTTTGGTTAACTGAACAACTGATTATGAATTACCTTTTGAACTAAAGAGGTAATTTGGAGTTACCTTTTTGAACTGAAGAGGTAGGTGTAGTAATTCATGCAATCAAAGATTTGATCAAGAGTTCTCTTTTTTGAACTAAAGAAAGGATTTAATTGAATATTTAATCCATTTTTGTAATTAAAGTATTCAACATGTGAGATAATTGAATTCTTTTTGGTTTATAATTAAATTATTGAGTGAAATTAAATTAATTTAATTAGAAGAACTAATTAATAAGTTTACATATTTAAATGTAAACTTTAGGAAATTGAATTTAATTAATTAATGGAGATAAATCAATTAAGGTTAATTAATTAAATAAAATTAATTATTTAATTAATTTTGGGGATTGATTAGTTAATTTGGGGAATGAAATTAGAAGAAAATAGATGATTAATTAATGATTAAAAAATCATTAATTAATAAATGAAAATTAGTGTTTGTAATGTAAAGTCGCAAGTATGTCCATTTTAGGGTGTCTACAGAGTCATAACCGGCCTTAACCATGTATTTTCTAGAAGGGGAAACTAACAAAATAAGTTCATCCTCAAGAGGAGAGAATAAAATAATTCTGGAACTAAGTTCCTTATGAAGTTTTGTTGCCAAATCTGAAAAATCATTTAGGCCAGAAAGATCTTTCGAAACTGTTGAACCATCCTGAATATCTAAATAATGGAAAACCTGGTCACCCCAAATTTTTTTAAGATGACCATATAAGGGGTGCCACTCTAAGATATGAGACAAAGGTGTGTTCTCATTCCACGAGTCCTCCTAGAACTGCACTTTTGACCCATCTTGTATCAACCAAGAGAGGGAGGACAAGATGAGCTCTCGACAAGAAACCATGAAATTCCACATGTCAGACCCCCGAGGTAAAACTAAAGTTGTAAAGATTCTTTCCCTTTCATCAGAGTCAAGGTACTTTGATCTCATTAATTTGGCCCATTTAGATTTTGGTTTTTGGTGTAATTTCCAAAGAAATTTAGCACCCAATGCTTTATTCTATAAATGTAGATCCCTGAATCTAGCACCCCAGATGAATTTAGGAGTAGAGACCTTACTCCAAGCAAGAAGGGGTAACTTTTTCTTCTCATTTATATTGTCAGCCCAAAGAAAGTACCTTAAGATGGACTGGATTTATTCAATTGAATGCTTAGGCATCTTTAAGACCAACATAAGATAAATTGGGATGATATTTAAGACATATTTAATCATCAGTAACTTGCGAAATAAGGTTAGCCATTTATTCTTCCACGACAAAATCTGTTGAGAAATTGCATAAATAATCTTATTCCATAAATTTTGTTTTTCTAAGCTAGAATAGAAGGGGGCTCCAAGATATCATCAAGGAAATTCCCCAAAGAGAAGCCCCTGAATTTAGAAATCTTATTTTGAACTAAAGGGGTAAATTTAAGAAAAATAATTTTGATTTTGCTGGATTAATTAATTGCTTAAATGTCATGGAATAATCATCTATGATTTATTTAATAACTCAAGCTTCCATGATGATGGATTCTTTGAATAGAAGAATATCATCCACAAAAATATTATGTGTATAGGATTTATTGCCATCATTAAAGGAGACATCATTCCAAATCCCAACATGTCTAGCATAACATATAGATCTACTAAGCCCCTCAACCATTAGGATAAAAAAGAAGGGGGAAATGGGATCCCCTTGTCGAATGCCTCTAGAAGATGAGAAAAAACCTCTAGAGGACCATATAATGGTAACCGAGAATGAAGGAGAATATATGCAGGTTTTTATCCATTTTACTAAATTTATGTGAAAACCAAACCTAGTGAGGACCATGAGAAGAAATTCCCAGTCAACATGATCATACACTTTCATCATATCTAGCTTAAGAACAATACTTGATTGGTTATGTAATCAGATAGAGCGGAGAATTTCATGAGCCATAATAGCACCCTTCAGAGTTTCTCTCCAAGGCATAAAGCCCCCTTGCTCCTCAGAGATGATTTTAGGAATGACCTTGGCCAACCTAACAGAAATAGCTTTGGTAAAAATTTTGTATAGAGAATTACAAAGTGAGATAGGAAAAAAATCTAAAAATTATTGAGGATTGTCTTTTTTGGGGATAAGAGAAATCCAAGTATGATTAAGCTCTTTCAACATGGTTTTATAAATCCTAGCTTCCTCCAATGCAAGTAAAATATCATTGCCCATAAAATCCCAACATTTTTGAAAGAAAAGCATGGTAAATCCATCGGGACCCAGGGACTTGTCTGGGGCCATGGAAAAAGAAAATTCTTTAAACTCATTCAATGTAAAGGGAGTCCTAAGCATAGTATTATCTGCCTCAGATACACAATGTGGGATAGAATCTAACAAAGAATTAGAACAATGAACCTGTTGCTTAGTTAAAAAATTTGAGAAGAAGGAAATAACCTCAGCAACAATATCACTTTCATCTTCGAATTTCCCACTAGAGGATTCAATGTAAACAATTTTTTTAAGACATCTAAGCTTAGTAGAAGAATGAAAAAACTTTGTGTTTCTATCCCCATCTGCAAGCCAAGTTTCCCGAGATTTATGTTTCTAGTAAATCTCTTCTCTGATAATTACTTCCTCTAGAGCACATCTAAGATAATTTTCTAGTACAAAATATTGGACATCCATGCCATTTTGAATAATAAAGTCATTAATAAAAGCCAATTATGACTGCAATCTAGTTTTCTCCTCAAAAATGTTCTTAAAGGTATTAATGTTTCAATCTTTGATCTTAAATTTTAGCAATTGCAATTTTTCGACTAGTCCAAATATTAGGGTGTCTTTCATATATGTAGAGTTTAGCCACCATTGTTTCAACAAAGGAATAAAACTATGATCTTGGAACCACATTGGTTCAATCTTGAAGGTACCTCTTTGGAAAGAAGAGGATTCTGATAAATGTAACATAATAAAAAAGTGATCAGAACTAGAGACAGGTAAAATGAGTGAGTGGTAGTCTATTTCAGTCTGAAAGCCATAAATTGGAAATAAGAAAATGATCAAAATGCTCTGTAATTTTACAAAATTCCATGCAAAAATTCATCCAGGTGAATTTTCCTACCTTGGGAGAGACATCCATGAGATCATTATCATTAATAAACTAATTAAAGCCCATCATCACGTTTGTAGAAGGAATAGTCCCATCACATTTCTCATCATTATTAAGGATAGAATTAAAGTCCCCTCCCAAGATAATAAAATCCCCCTGGAGTGTCTATATCAAATCACCCAAAAAGGTACACGGCTTAGTTAATTCAACAATGGAAATAGGGCCATAAATATTAAATAACCAAAAGGACAATTTAGAAGAGCATCTCTCAACCAAAGAGAGAATCCAATATTTACTAGATGAAATTTGTTCAAAATTTACCTTGAGTGGATCCCATAAAAATGTAAGACCCCTTGAGGTACCATCAGAGGGGGAGGCCCAGAAATTACCCAACTTCCAGGAAGTAAACAATTTTATGGTAGCTTCATTAGATAGTTTAGTTTCTTGGAGAAGAACAATATCAAATTTAGAATTAAATATTTGACTCATGATGAGATGATTCTTGTTAGGGGCATTTAATCCCCTAACATTATAAGAAAGAACTCTCATGGCTCCAAAGGGGGAGTCTCAGCTCCCCTCTTGTCTTGAGCATTTACTGATTTATGTCCTCCAACATACTTAGGCTAGAGACTTATTTTTACCTTAGCAACCCTCATAGTAGGAGGGATGAAAGACACTTTCTTTTTCCCATTCATGTGGATAGTTGATTAGGAGGGTAATATTTTTTGAATACTATCATTAATCTCATCCCTAAGTTTAGATACACTTGAAGGTGTCGCTCTCCATTTAGTAGATGAAGGAGGGGAAAGTTTCGAGGAAGGAGATTGGAAGATGGAACAAGATAAAGATTAAACATTATTATTAATAATACCATCCAGAGAATGTGAAAATGTGACGGGAACCTCTTGTAGAGATAAATCCACATCTAGAGATAGAATCTCATAAGGATTTTTGGTCTTAGGAATTTCACCCTTGCATTTTAACCATGACAAAGAAGTATAAAAAAATCAATGATAGAATCAGTGATCTACTCATCCAAAATGAAATTGGCTTCCTTAGAAATATCTTCCACCTGTGAAACCACTTGAAGAGATGGTTTGAATAAAATCAGATTGTCAACCAAATTTTCCATATGATCTTTTGGTTGAAGGGGTTGCAGAATATCAGTAGTTGATGTAAGATAGGGAACAATAGTAAGTGTAGTAGAAAGTGAGGTGAAAAGAGAGAGAGGCTAGTAGGATTGAGGAGAGGGTAATGAAGTGAGGGTAGGGGGATAATATGGGAGGGAAGAAATACAAAATGAGCCTCCAACCAATGAAAGGATGTGAGCATGGGAGATGCGAGGAGATACCTCAATAATAGAATGTGAAGGAGCTTGAAAAACAAATGAAGAGGGGGAAGAGCATGGAATATACAAAGGTGAGGGGGAAAGGAGTGAGGTATATTTGGGGAGGGGTGATGTAGTTAAACTCAAGGAATTAATATCCAGGACAAAAGAAACATAGGGATCAATTTGAGGAGAAGGGATGATGCAAGGCTCATGACACTACTAGGCAACAGAGACAACAGGGACAAAGGATGCATCAATCGAAGGTGGAGGAATGATACAACAATCTTGGATTGACTGCATGTCAGGTATCGTGGGAAAGGAAAAGGATAGAATAGGCGGCAAAGTGGAAGTAGAAGGTTGATAAGATGAAGGCCTCGACATATTCATATCAACATCCACCTCAGAAATCCGAATAAACAAATCACAATCAATGGAAATTACTGGTTTAACTGAAAAAGCATCATCTCTAACAATGGATTGTCTCCAGTTACCGAAAGGATAATCAAATTTACAAACAAAAGGAATAATCATTGATTTAGTGGAAAGGAACAAACTAGGGTAGAGAATTTGTTCTCTTTCAAACATTGATCGGTTCTAACAAAGGTACCAAAAGAATTCCCTAGTGTCATTAAAATACGCAAGTCATTAAACTCATAGGGAAGATTGGGGAGTGAAAACCAAATGGGAGATTCTTGAGAAAGAATTTTCCTAGGTTGAAAAAAGGGCTTCCATGGTGGGAGAAATTCAACAAATCCTTCAGATTAATATATGGCCTAGTTAATGAATTCTCCTTTGCCTCAATAGTATCAAAAATAATTACAAAGGTATCTGATGATAGAACCTGGAAATATAAAATGCCAAAAAGTTCAGATCTAATTCCCTTCAATAATTTAGATAAAGAAGTCAATTTCCCCCATACCTCAATAACCACACCTTGATCCATTCAATCTTTATCGTGCCAAAACTCTAAAGTACTTTCAATAATAATCTTTGGGATAGGCTTCCATACCTTCTTAATTTTTAAACCATCATGATTATCTGTAGGCGGCATAAAGGTTGCTTCTCCATCATTGACAACTGCACTTTTAATATTATCAATTTCTTGCATCAGATTTTGACCTTGATTGGGGGCATATTTGACTGAATACAATGAAGAGGATTTGATAACACCCTCTTGGCCATGATCAGAGTAGCCAACGTGGCAAGGGTTTCAAAACCATTTCTAAAATCCTAGCTGAGATCCTCTACTCGCCGTAGGGAAAAACCAATCTGCCATAGAAGCCCCATAATTGAAAATGACCACCCTTTTCCCATTCTTAAAAACCCATTGGGGATTTTGTTTTTTCTTGCATTGTATGATTTTGAACATCTTGGGAATGATTTTAAAAAATAGCTCCAACTACGAATATGCAAAGGAAAATTGCTCTTGTTAGAAGGGAAGACAATATTGGAAATATTAATTTTGTAGAATGTGGATTTCCTATGTGTAATGGAAACTAATTCTCTGCACTCAATGCTTGATTTCCCTTCAACTCGGAGGGTAATAAAATACATTTCATTAGAGGAGATAGATTGGGTTCCATAAAGGTCAATAATATTTCCTTAATTCCTACATTTATTTATGAAGGATCCTCTGCATTTTTTAATAAATCTAGGGCTTCAAGACACCCTTTGTCCATGCCTTAAAAGGATTTGAATCATTTATTAAATAGAGGGATTGGTGGCTCCACATCTTCTAGTGAAGGTCATAGACAGGAGAAGTGGTAGAGGAGCCCTAGATCTGATAATGGAAAGGAATAAACGGTAGAGAATACCAAAAAAGGCTAGCAGATTGTATGAGGGAGGAGAGAAAAATGAGCCTTGAAACTAGGGTTGTAGAGGCAAAAAATGACTATGGAATGACTTGTAAAAATGGCTTATGGGTCATACATATTTCTCATTAAGTACCAGAGTTTGCATCTGGAGATAACCGAATACCTTTGGGAAGAGGCTCAACCTAAATCCACAATCATCAAACCCCATTTTCCACCCTTCGGTCCCTCTTGGAAATCCGTTCACTAAGTCTTCTTAGCCCCATGAGAGCTCAAGAAAAAAAACATATGAATAATGATAGACAAGGAAAATCTAAGTTTCTCAAAGCCTCTATAAATCCATAAATAAAAATAGAGAATAATCACATAGACCCTATAGGGTTCCTACATCCATTTGACAATACAGTGCATGGAGAAAATCCTCAATTTTCTAGAGAAGAAATAATTACAGTCATCGTTTTTAATAATATCTTCACAAAAGGAATGTGGGAATACTGCAAGAACCATGACTTATTTGTAAAATGGTGTGGTATTTGGTCCTCCATGGATAAAATTATTAGATGGATAAATGAATCTTACAGGGGCCAAGTAAGTATCACTACCATACTTGAGGATTTCTTGATTATTCATTGCAAGGAAATTTCATTAAAAGATAAGCTTTTATTTAGGGAACCAATTTTATTTGAAGAGTTTAATCTCAAATTATTTGATTGGAAACTGAATTTTGAGCCTAAAGATCTCAACACTACTAAAGACCCTAGATGGTTTACCATACCTAATCTCCATGTGGAACTATTACACAACAAAATTTTGATGAAGATGGGGGACCTTTTAGGTGGGTGAGTAGGACTAGAGGAGAATTTTGTGAACTCATCCAATGTGAAACTTTAGTAAATTTGGAACTAAATCAAAATCTATAAGCCTAATCAAATTAATCACTAATTAGTCTATATATCTCATCAAACCTGAATTGTATTATGGTCATATTTATGATAAGGTTGTACCAAAGAGGAGGAGTAGTCAACCTCAATCATATAATACTGAGGTTTGCATTAGGCCCAAGATTAAGAAACCCCAACAAAAGCCCTCAAAACATATTATGATAAGCTTTAATGAGGAAGTAAGAGGTTTTTTTATAAGCCAAAATGAGAGGTCCAAACCTATGTTAGAGTAGTCATAGTATAGCTAATAATTAAATCATTTAATTATTAGTCTATTTACTCTATGATTAAGTTATACTTAGGCAGCTTATTAGTCTTTAGGGTTTTTCCCCTTTAGGGTTTCGGTATCCTTTTATAAGGACTCACCACTTTCATTTCATTAAGAGAGATTGTATTCATTATTGTTGTTAATAGAAATTCTTTTCTTTCAACATGGATTTCATGTCTCTGGCTTTTTGGCCGCCATAGCTTTCTGTCTTCTCTTCTGTCTTTTGCTTCTTTCTTGTAATAGTCATGCATGCAGGTGTTTTTGGGAGATTAGCTTTCAGCCTAATCTAACATGGTATCAGAGCTCTCTTACTGCTCGCTGTTCTGGTCTTTTTGAAGCAAGCTCATCGCAGTTTGGGAGTTTAAAGATCACTAGTCTTTTTTGGTATTTTTTATTGGTTCTGGGGGGTCCTTGTCTTTTGAGGCACTTTGGACAAAAACCGACCTCACGGTTGCGTCCAAAAGGCCCAAAAACCCCAGAATCCATATAAGGCATGTCCATTTTGGACACCGAGGCGTCTGGAAGAATTTTTTGCCCTACTAGGGTCGTACGGACACATTTTTTGAGAAAAAATTTTTTAAAACATTTGTTTTTTAATATTTTTTGCGTTTAAAAAAACGCGCGCAGTGTTTTTTTAAGGGCGCCACCGCCGGGCCGCCACCGCTCCTCCGTGGCCCAGCCCCAAGCGGCGCGCCTCCTGCCGGTCCCCGCGGGCCCCCACCACCCTTCGTGGCCCCCGCCGCCTGGTCCCCGCTGCCACCAGCCCTGCCGCCTCTGTGCCCCTCCGCCTTGGCGCCGCTCTGCCTCCGGCCCGCTACCGCTACCGGCCTGCTCCGCCTTGGGCGCCCCCGCCATCGGCCCGCTCTGCCTTGGCGCCGCTCCGCTGATGGTTCTTTCATAGCCCCCGCAGGCCCTTTGCATTTGCGGCTGGTCACATGGGTGACCAGGGGCTTAGGCCCAGCCCCTTGAGCACGCCATGCGCCCGGGGGCCAATTTTTTTTAGCCCCAAGGGCTTATTTCTAGCCTTTTGGAGCACTTTTGACCCCCCCAGGACTGTTTTTGCTCTATCTTGAGCATCCGGGGGTCTTTTTCTAACTTCCATATACCGTCGAAAAGCTCTTTCTGAGCACTTTCCGATGATGGAGGTTAGGTTTTTGGGTTCTTCCATTTTGATAGCATTTTTTTCTGTCAAAGTCTGATATTTGTTTTTGCCTTCCGGGAGTCATATCTGGCTCATCTGGACTCCATTTTTGACAAACCAGATATCGTCGAAAAGCTGGTTCAGTGAACTATTTAGTGGAAGGGGTATTTTTTCTAGATTCTACTCCAAGTTTTATCTCCTCTGAGTTTGGCAGTTTTTGCACTCTGGTGGATTGCTTGGGTTCTACAGGTACTGGGATCTCCTTTTCTGATTTTCTAGCTCACTCTTCTTTCTGACTTCTGAGCTTGTATGCTTCTTCTGATGCATCTTTGTTCTGTAAACACACTGAGATAAAATTCCTACTTCTGCATTTCTAGGATCTTGTACACCTTGTATGGTTTTTGTACTTGCACTCTGTTATAAAGTGCCATGGGGGGTTATGATAATTATGCCATTTTAGGCGCATACACCTTTGTCAAGTGAGCGTACCTTCTATGACATTAGCCCATGCTGTGTGTCAGTGACACCGCCCTTTATCCTGTGTTTGTACTTCTGTTGCACTATTGGTGTTCCTATTCTTTCTTCTGCAGATGTTTCTGGCATTGCATTTCAATGTTCCTGTCACCTCTCCCTATTCAGCATTATGGGGGGGTTCACCTGTTGGTTCTATTGCTTCCTGGTTCAATTGATCATCTCTTCAGACATTGTCTTCTCTACCTGGTCATGCACTTCAGTGGGGGTTTCAGCAGTCCCTTCTGACAGAGTTTTCAGCTTCATGCTTCGGAGATGCTTCTTGCTCATTCTTGTTCCTTTCTCTGGGACATCTTTTCCCTAGATTGAAGGCTTAGTTTCCTTCTTCTAGTTCCTTTCTTGTACTTGGGTACCTGATCTTTCCTACTTTCTGTAGTAGTCTTTAGCTATTTTGCTTCTCCCTAAGTTACACTTAAGGGGGGGTGTTAGAGTAGTCATAGTATAGCTAATAATTAAATCATTTAATTATTAGTCTATTTACTCTATGCTTAAG
>MU227831.1:3170793-3202115 GCA_018584345.1 Thuja plicata | reverse complement strand
GGTAACCATAATTAATGCATGGTTTCAAGATTTAATTAGAGACTACTTTGGAGAAGTAAATGTAATGCAAAGATGGAATGATCCGTTGGATCTGACCTAACCTAAGATCTACGATCTTGTTTAAGAAAAAAAAGATTTATCTGACCTAGACAGAGAGGTATATGATAACCTCAGGGGTTATTCATCAAGTGTGGAAGAGTGTATGTGTATGAAAAAGGTTTGCATAGTTGATTTATTGTTTGGCATGATCTAGCAGAGAAGGAAAAAGGCAGAAGCAGAGAGTTGCATGTGTGATTGCTTGATGGATTTCCAAGCAGATCAGAAGGTTGAAATGATAATGCAGGCTATTCAGTAAGTTAACATCAGAGCTGTAATTGGATCTGAATTGCAAAGTAAGTTGTATGTACCAGATCACAACTATTGATTACTTTCTTACCATTGTATCAGTTAAATCCTTTAACAAGGTTGACTTAACAGTCATTTGTATAAATCAACTAACAAGGTGACATTCAGATTGGAATGTTCTAAGTCCTCTAACAAGGCCACTCTTGACAGGGTGATTAAATCCTTTAACCAGGTCACACCTAACAGTGTGTCATTGTAACCTTTTACAGGGTTGGCTCCTCACAGGGCATCACTTCAAAAGAGTGAAAACTTGGTAGCATGCTACTGGTGGTTTTTCCCATATTGGGTTTCCACGTTAAATAATTGTGTCAACTTGTGTGAATTCTTATGTTTTGCTTTACTGTTATGTTACTACAAGCTAATTTCAATTGATAGTAAACTGCTTGATTAAAGTTGTTGATTTATGCTACTGCTGCCGAGTAGATCTGAAATACAGAAAGTTTTTATTTGCTACATCTAGACCTGAGGATAACTGATGCACCCCTCCCCTCTCAGTTATTCTAAATTCATTCTAACACTAATAAGGTGATCTTCCTTGGAGAAGAGAAGGGCATAAGCAAAAGAGATCAAAAATTTTCCATTAGTCTCCGGACCCCAAATCAAAGAGTCTAGAACAAAAAAAGTTTATGTGGTCAGTAAATAAAGAGTTTTGTATACACCGAGAGATAGTAATAACTGAGTAAAATGCAGTGTATATCAAGCATAGTCATAACCGAGCAAGGGATTGCAAACTCAACACGGTTAATACTAAGAACAAACAATTAATTCTAATTGAGGCTGACTTGGATGATGATCTGGAAATTCATAATTTCAAGGTAAAAGATAAAGTTTTTTATTTGATCAAATGGTTATAAAAATTCAATGAATATCGGACGACAGAGATTGAAACATGTTTTTAACACAACTTTCGAGGAAGGATCAAATGGGAAAATAAATGATGGAGATTAAGAGGCAAGATTTGAACGATGAAAATTAAATGATACATGGTGTCTACATAAGAGACAAGAGAATAATTTTGAATAGAACCATACATGCACTTGATGCTTACATGCGCATTTTATGCATGCCTGATCAAACTGGTTATAGAGAGCTTTCTATAGACATCGTCAAGCAAACAGAGGAAAGAGGATTACTGAGAAGAACAAGTATGAAGTATGAGATGAACTGAAGAAGTAAACATTGATTAGAGGTATTATGTACTTAGAATAGATCTGACTATCTATAAATCAGAGTTGTATTTGAATCATATCATTACTATATCACTTTAACCATTGTTACAGATAAATATCTTAACTGAGTGGGATAGTGAATCCTTATTATAACATTCAGAGAATGTTGATTGTTTTCTTGTTGACCCCATAGTGAATGCATGGTCAAGAGAGAACTGTTAGTTTTAAATCCTATAACAAGGACACATTTAACAGTGTGCATTGTAACCTTTCACAGGGCTGGCTCTTCACCGAGCTCACTTCAGAAGAGTGAAAATATTTTGGGTTATCGGTCCCAGGTGGTTTTCCCTTAGCAGGTTTTCCATGTTAAAAATCTATGTGTTAATGTGTATGAGTGTTGTGGTTTGTTATTTTACTTTACACTTTATTTTATTGAACTAGATCGGTAATCATAGTATTAATTTACTGACACTCGGTAAACACTATTGATGAAAGTTTATGTTTATAGAATACATTTTCACTGAGTTGAGTTTTATATGATTGAATTTGTTTTGGTATACATCTGGATAAATTTGGGACTGTAGGATAATTTGTGAGGAAATTGATTCTAACTGATTCACCCCCCCTCTCAATTATTCTAACAATTGGTATTAGAGCAGGAGTACTTATCAGAGCTATCGGTGCTTATTAGAGAGAATACAGTTCTTAGAAGAAAGTTTTCAAGGACTTAAGCTAAAGATCACAAGATGTATAAGACAGATGCACCAAAGTTGAACAAATATAACTTCTCGACATGGAAAAGCAGAATGAGATTATACCTATCAGGGATTGTAGACAACATTGTAGATTTTTTGGACAATGAATTCATTCTACCTACTGGACCTTTGACAGTAAATCAGATCAAAGAGAAACATGAGCATAACCTTATCATGGTGGAAATTTTCTCTTCACTTATAGATTCTGAATTTGAATATATCAAGACATGTGCAACTGCCAAGTAGATGTGGGATCATCTTACTCTAGTTTATGGAGGAGATGCAAATGTACTGAGAGCCAAAGCTGAAAGTCTTCATGGAAAGTTTGATGACATGTGAATGAAGGAGAAAACATCACATAGTACAGTAACCGACTTAAAGAAGTTTTGAATTCTATTCAAGGATCCCATGGAACTATTGATGAAGACACAATTGTGAGTAAGATTCTTAGAACTCTATTGCTTATATATTCTATAAGAGTCTCTGCAATTCATGAAATGAAAACTGCACCTAGAAATAACATTATTGTTGATAGTCTTGTTGGAAGATTGATTTCTTTTGAGCTAAATAATTTTGACAATAATATTGTACCATCTATGGAATCCACATTTATGTCTACTTTGAAAATTGGTAAATCTAGTAGGAAACACATAATAAAAAATAACAGTGACAGTGATAGGGATGATAAGGAACTTGATGAACTTGAAGCTTTAATGGTTAGAAGATTACACAGAGGTAAAAGAAGATATAAAGGTAAACTACCTTTGATATGCTTTAACTATAAAGAGATTGGTCATTTTGCTGCAAGATGCCCTAACAAAAAGAATGATGATAGAAATGATAGGTCTAATGATAGAAAGGATGACCGAGACTTCAGAAGCAACCAACAATATGACAGAAGAGATAACCGAGATTACAAAGATAAAGGTAAGAAAGCTTGTTACATTGTTGAAGATAAAGTGAGTGACAATAGTTTTGATAGTGATGAAGATATTAAGACAATGTTTGTAGCATTAAAAGATGATTCAGATGAATATTAAAAGGTATGTAGAAACAACGCTTATCTCTAAAGTTAGTAAACATGATATTTGTGTTATTGATAGTGGTTGTACACATCACATGACTGGTGATAAAGGAAAATTTGAATTTCTTGAACATTATAATGGAGGATAAGTAAGAATGGGGAATGATACACCTTGTCAAGTGAAAATAAAAGGTACTATCATGCTGAATAATCAAATCAAAATGTGAAAATGCTTATTGGGTAAAAGGACTTAACTACAATCTATTGAGTGTTTCACAGTTGAATAACATAGGTCACAAAGTTGAATTTGAGAATAGAAAAGCAAGAATCTATGATGGAAAAGGAAAATTGATCGGTACTGGTGAACAATCTAAAGGTAACCTATTCTATCTTGACACGGCTAAAACTACTTGTTTATTGGAAAAGAATGAAGATATATGGATATGGCATAAAAGACTTTGTCATGTAAATTTTGACAACATGGTTAAGATTAGTATAAAAAGAAAAGTTAGAGGCTTATTGAGCTTATCTAAACCAGACCATGTAATGTGCAAAAATTATCAAACGGGAAAGATGTCAAAATCTAGTTTCAAGAGCAAAAAAATTTCATCTAATGACATTTTGGAGTTAGTTCATATAGACCTATATGGACTAATGAGAATACAAAGCTATTATGGAGACATATATTTTATTTTATTTGTTGATGACTACTCTAGGATGATGACTGTCATGTTCCTAAAAGAAAAATCTAAAGCATTTAAGATGTTTAAGTTGTATAAAGCTAAAGTGGAAAAAGAAACTAATAGAGATCTAAAGTGTTTGAGATCTGATAGAGGAGGTGAATTTATTTCTGATGAGTTCACTAAATTTTGTAATGAGTATGGAATCAAAAGACAGGTTTCTGCACCAAGGACACCACAATAGAATGAGATTGCTAAAACAAGGAATAGATCAATTTTTGATTGTGACAGGACATTAATGATTGAGAAAGGAGTCACAAAAACATACTAGAGAGAAGCAGTCAGCACAATAGTCTACACACTGAACCGAGTACAACTCAAGAAAGATTCAAACAAAATACCTTATGAGATATGGTATGGGTATACACCGAATGTAAGTTATTTTAGAATATTTGGTAGTAGGTATTATATTATGAAAGATGAGAGAAATGGAAAATTTGATTTGAAAAGTGATGAAGGAATATTTATTGGATATTCTACTAAGAGTAAAGCTTACAAATGTTTGAACAAGTCAACTAACAAAATCATTGAGAGTGCAAATGTGAAAGTTGATGGATTTGCTGAGCTAAATGATGAGGACATCATGAAAGAATGTAAAGATTACAGTAAATTTGCTTACTGGGAAGAACCTGATACTATACTGACATAGATGCCTTGCATTACCGGGCAACATGGTAATGTTACCGGGCAACAGGTAGAACAAACCGAGAATCAATAAAATGATAAAACTGAAGATCATGAACCTAAAGTCAAAGAACCTACAGAAGAAGATGATGAAGGACCTAGAATTGAACCTGTACTGAGGGATTTTTTGATCCTGATCAGACACACATGGTATGTAAGTTACACAAAGCTTTATATGGACTGAAGCAAGCACTGAGAGCATGATATGAAAGATTGTATTCATATCTTATAAGTATTGGATTTATTAGAACACGTGACAACAAAAATTTGTATTTAAAAGGAGGAAATGATGATAAGACACTTATTGCTGAAATATTTGTTGATGATATCATATTTGGATGTAATGATAACTTATGCACTTCTTTTGTTGATGAAACGAGGAAAGAATTTGAAATGTCGATGTTTGGTCAGATCAATTTTTTTCTAGGATTGCAAATTTTACAATAGACTATAGGTATCTACTTTACTCTATCAAAATACATCAAGGAAGTACTAAAGACATTCAAAAGGGAAGAATCAAAACCAGTCAGAATACCTATGGTGACAGGATACAAATTGACAAAAGAAGACAAAACACCAGAGGTAAATCAAACCTTGTAAAAATATATGATTGGCAAATTGATGTATGTTGTTCACACGAGACCTGACATAGCACATGTAGTTGGAATAGTTGCAATATTTTCTGCTAGCCCCAGGGAATCACATATGACCGTTGTAAAAAGAAATTTTAGATATTTGAAGAATACCGAGGATTATGGACTATGGTATAAAAGAGAAGCAAAATTTGAATTTAAAGTTTATACTAATGTTGATTGGGTTGGGAATATAGATGATAGAAAAAGTACTACTGGTGGAGCATTGTTTATTGGAGAAAGACTAGTTACTTGGATTATCAAGAAGCAAGGATGAATATCTCAGTCAACTGCAGAAGCAGAGTATGTTGCTGCTGCAAATTGTTTTAACATAGCATGGATAAAAAAAATGTTGAAAGGAATGAATGAGGAGATCACTAAACCAGTGATGATTTATTGTGATAATACAAGTGCTATAAATATTTCAAAGAACCATGTGATGTATGCAAAGACAAAGCACATATCTATAAAGTATCACTACTTGAGGGAACAAGTGCAAGACAAACAAGTAATACTGGAATATGTACAATCAAAAGAACAACTTGCAGACATATTCACAAAATTGTTACCAAAGGATATATTTGAGTACTTGAGAGGTAGACTAGGGGTTCCTCCCTTGTCTTTTGGTAACTAAGATAAGTAGGAGGTTGCATCAACCTACATGAAATTAGAATATCAATCATGTTGATGCAAAGCTAAACTAGACCAACACAAAGATATCATTACACTGAACGGTACCTATTGCACCGAAAATCAGAGATGTTTTTTGGCTACTGAAGAGCTGCATATTTTTCTTCTGGGCATTGTTGTCAAAGGGAGAGATATATCAATGAAATATCAGGGAGAGATTCATGAAATATCAAGGAGAAAAGAGAAAGAGCAAAGACATATCTAATCTATAGAGAGATTCAAGAGCTGAAAAGTCAAAACTACAGGGAGAGTCTGTATAATGAGTATTTTGTTTATACTAACATAGATTATATTCAAGCTAAGTAAAGCTACAAAATTGTTGTGGTTGTAGAACAAAAGTTTGGTATTTATTTGTTGTATGGTGTTTAATATTTCATATTTTATATTATGTTTCCATCAATTCCAAAGGGATAGATTGATGAACTACAACTAATTATATGTTTGAAGTCATTTGTTGATATTCAACCGAGTTGCAGAAGCGATGATAAACATTATCAGTTAATGTATTGTCATTGATGTCAACTTATTTGAGTATTATTATGGTGGAAAACATTTGTTATGATTTGAAGAATTGGAACAAACAAAGTTTATGTGGTCGGTAAATGAAGAGGTATGTATACACCAAGAGACATTAATAACTGAGTAAAATGCAGTGTATACCTAGCACAGTGATAATTGAGCAAGGGATTGCCGACTCAACACGGTTAATACTAAGACTGAGAAATTAATTCCAATTGAGGCCGACTTGGATGTTGATTTGGCAATTGATAATTTTGAGGTAAAAGCTAAATTTTGTTATTTGATCAAATGATTATGAAAATTCAACGAAGATTGGACAATAGAGATTGAAACATGTTTTTAACACAACTGCCGAGGAAGGATCAAGTGGGAAAATAAATGATGGAGATTAAGCAGCAATATTTGAAGGATGAAAATTAAATGATACATGATATCTATATAAGAGACAAGAGATTCATTTTGAAAAGAAATATACATGCACCTAATGCTTACATGAAAATTTTATGCATGACTGATCAAACTGGTTAAAGATAGCATCGAGATTTTTCTGTAGACATCGCCGAGCAAATAGATGAAAGAGGATTACTGAGCAAAACAAGTATGAAGTATGAGATGAACTAAAGAAGTAGAAATTGATCAAAGGTATTATGTACTTAGAATAGATCTGAATATCTGCAAATTAGAGTTGTATTTGAATCAGATCATTACTGTATCAGTTTAACCATTGTTACAGAAAAATCTCTTAACTGAGTGGGATAGTGAATCCTTATTATAACATTCAGAGAATGTTGGTTGTTTTCTTGTTGACCCCATAGTGAATGCATGGTCATGAGAGAATTGTTAGTTTTAAATCTTCTAACAAGGTCACATTTAATAGTGTGCATTGTAACCTTTAACAGGGTTGGCTCCTCATCGAGCTCACTTTAGAAGAGTGAAAATATTTTGGGTTACCAGTCCCAGGTGGTTTTCCCCTTAGCAGGGTTTCCATGTTAAAATCTGTGTTAATGTGTATGAATGTTGTGGATTGTTATTTTACTTTACACTTTATTTTATTGACCTAGATCAATAATAATAGTATTAATTTACTGACACTCGGTAAACACTATTGATGAAAGTTTAAGTTTACAGAATAAATTTTCACCGATCTGAGTTTTATATGATTGAATTTGTTTTGGTATACATCTGGATAAATTTGGGACTGTAGGATAATTTGTGAGAAAACTGATTCACCCCCCCCCCTCTCAGTTATTCTAATAGATGGGAGGGGCGCTCATCAAATCCTTCACTGAGCAGGAAGATAGAGAATTGGATGGGGAGGTTTATTTGGGAGAGAAAGTATCCTCAAATTAATTGGTTTTAGGGATTACTAATAGAAGTGAAGGTAAATTAGAAATTGATACAACTTGCCCAGGTATTAGTAATATGAATTGTGGAAAAGTACAAAAAAGAGAGGAAGGAAATCCTTGGTTGATCTCAGAAAATAGGATGGGTCAGCTAAAAATCAAGCTAAACTTACTACTCTATTTTAGGAAGGGAAGGTGAAGGTCCTTCCTAAGGAGCAATAAATTTTACTACATGGAATGTTTGGGGCTTAAACTCCCCTAATGAACAACGCTTGCTACAGCATAATTTGAATATTATGGAATTAGAAAGCATTCTAATTCAAGAAACCAAACTTAATGAAGAAGAAATGAGTAAACTTAGAAGGAAAATCGGTCTATGGAAAATTGAGTGTAGATGTCGAAGCAGCATCGAGAGGATTGGGTATGTTTTGGGATCCTAGGAAAGTTGACATTGAAATTAACTCTAAAAGATCCAATTGGATGGGAGGATAGGTCCACGATATCAAGAGCTCTTTGATTTTTTTCTTATTCAACATATATGGTCCAATCAACACTAACATAAAAAAAGGACCCATGGAGGGAAATTGAAAATTACTGCAACCTTCATATGGATAGAAATTACATAATCGGTGGTGATTTAAATGCTATCTTGGATGTGAGTGATAAAAGTGTTGGTATACAACGTGAATCACAATCACTAAAATATTTTAGAGAATGGATAATCAATAACATCATACTAGATATTAAAATGAACAATGGATCCTTCACTTGGAATAATAGGAGAGAAGGATTTAGAAATATAGCATAAGCATAGATATGTTTTTGTTTCTAGGGGATCTCGGCACCTTCAATAACACAATTTCAACATCTATTCTTTCTATATCTGGATCAGATCATTTTTCTATCACATTAGACATCATAGAAGAATATAAACCTTCTAAGAATCCTTTTAAATTTGAAAACATGTGGTACCAAGATAAAGACTTCTTAGGTTTAGTAGAGCATAGTTGAAAGGAAGAATGTTTTGAAGGGTAAAAAATGTTTTGTTTTGTGTCAAAACTAAAGTATCTAAAACTTAAAATTCTAAATTAGAACAAAGTACATTTTAAAATTATTTTTGTGGAAAAAATTGAGGTGGAAAATAATATTTAGAGTTGGTATGGATAAAGCTAGTTATATTAAGGAAAAATAAATGCTTCATAAATACAAGGAACTTTTATCCAAAGAGGAAATCTATTGGAAATAAAAATCTAGAGAAACTTGGCTTTTTGAAGGTGACAAGACTTCCAAATTCTTCCATAATAGTACGAAGTATAGAATAAGTATCAATAGGAACCTAAAAATAAAAAATGATAGAGGGGACATAATAGAAAATCCCAAGACTTAGCAAAAGAATTAGTTAATTTTTATCAAAATACTTTAAACAACTAGGAATATTCTAATATGAGTGCACAACAACTCTTAAATAGTATCCCTAAACTAATCTCAAATAATGATAATAGATTCCTTAACAGTGAATTTTCCATGGAGGAAATTAAAACAACACTTTTTCTACTTCACCTTGATAAACCACTTGGCCCAAATGGATTCCAGGCAGGATTATTTCAAAAATGTTGGTACTTTTAGGTAAAGAATTATGGGAGGCAATTGAAAACACTAGAAAATCAAGAAGACTCTTAAGGGAGACTAATAACACTTTCCTTACACTCATACCTAAAAAAGCTAACACTAAGGAGCTAGGCAATTTATATTGGAAATAATGGAATGGTGTGTACTGAGAGGGGATGGGTGAATCAGTACCCTTAAAACTTTTATCACTTAACCTTAATCCTTTTAGTAATCAATACATTGTATTACCAACCTTTTGTGTTTTTCTTATCTTATGCAAGTAATATCAATTCATAAACTCAATTAGCATGTAAACATTCATAGAAACATTCATGAAATGTATAGACCCATGACACAAGATTTGGTAACATAGAAAACCCCTATTAGAAGGTAAAAACTACGGTGGGGATGAAACCCACAAAACTTCACTATCTGCAGAATGGAAGGGGCCAGTTAAGGCTTACAATTTTGATCACTTTTGATGATCTACCCTGTTAGGAGTATCTTGTGGAGACTAGTTAAGGTCTACTCTATTAAGAGCTTTAGCAACACTATTTGGTGTGCACTAGGTTAAGAGATTTACAAAGGATTGTTAAATCCACCTTTCTCAAGGATTTCTTCTATTTGCTACACTTGTTAGAATGTAGTAAAAAATATTCATTGACCTGAGTATATGCAATCTAGAATTTTTGATTACAGATCCAATAAAGTTCACATGTACAATTATCACCTATAGTGATTGATCAATACATCTATTATGCTCAGTAGCCTTGGTTCTTGTTCTTGTTCTTGATAACTGATTTCATCTTTTGTTGTTCTTCAGCATAAAACTCTATCTCTAATCTAGAGAAGTGTCTGCGGCTACAATCACCATCACATCCTCATGTTTTGATTGATTACACGTCTATTTATACAATGAGTTTTACCTAAATGAGTTTCACACATAACAATGATAACTCTATGATCAAAGGTTTACAAATTGACCTTGATCTCCTAGTTTGCATGTTTCTAATCAGTTAGAGTGATTAAAACAATTATAATTACATTGCTTGTCCCTCAAGAAATGGATTTAAAGCTAATGAAAAAGCTAAATATAAAAAACAAGTGTTTTATCTTATGTGGAAGTCATATCCACATTTCTCGGGATTTATAATTGTCTCTCGGTAGACTAGTGCTCGGGTTGCTCTATAGTCTATCAGGTTCCTCTATTATCTATTATGTCAGGTTATACTGTAATCTTCTTGTCGGGTACCTCTGTCGGGTTCCTCTTGTAACATTTTTGGGTTGCACTATGTTAACTGGGTCATCAGATTCCCTTGTGAACTTGTCTATGAGGTTGCACTAAACCTGTCTTTCGGTGTTGGTGTTACCGGTGGTTTAAAAACTATTTTTCCTTTCATACTAATGGAAAAATATGTCTTCAATATCCCCCTTTGACATTAGTATCAATAAGTGATATTTGCAAAATACTAAAATGTTTAGTAATGTACACCATGTGTTCACCTTGTCATTATGACTCCCCCTATGTATATGTCGGTATAGTATATATATATATATATATATATATATATATATATATATATATGTATGTATGTACACTTATCTTTATACTATCCTCCCTTTTCACCTTATCATCTTTATCATATCATTTTCCCATCTATTGATATCATTCCCCCCCTATACTATATCATATCATTTTCCCCCTTTTTTGATTGTAAGGGAAAAGGTGTAATTACTTACAACTTCTCCAAAATGTGGGAATGAGAGTTGTTCATGTCCTCCATCATCTTCTCCCATTTCTCTTGAAGGTGTTATAGGACCATATTCTCCAATTTAATCCTTACGTGCATATCATAGATGATGTAAGTGACAAACATCTCCGGGGTGGCTATCAATTGCTTGGCCATTGTCATATGTTGTTGCAGTAGTGTGAGATTGGGTAGAAGTAGAGCCTGTAGCTTGGTTACCTCATCCCTAAACTTTGATTCTACCTCTTGAATTTGAAGTCTCAACTTCTTTGCTTCCATTACCTTTGAATAATGCAATTGTATTGCATTGTCAGTTGTTGAGAGACCTTGAGCACTAGAAGTAAGATCTGCATCTATTTGTGCAATCTTTTCACTATTCTCCTTAGTGAATTTCTCTAATGTGCTTAACTTATGAATTAAGGTGATAGCTTCTGAAATGATTGGTTCTAATTCATTTACTGGTTCAGAAAGCTTTACCTTGTTTTTGGCCACTTCCTAGCTAATTTTCTCTGTCAATTTATATTGATACCTTTTCTCTGCTCGTTCTTCAATTGCCTTTTTTGCATCCATATTCTGTGATTGGATTGCATTGGTAAGATTGATTAATTGATCAATGATTGAAGCATTTTGATCAATGTCTGTATCAGGTACTATATTTTGAAGTATATCCCTTGTTGTTTCAAGTACCTGTGTGTCCTTTTTTTCCTTCTTCAGCTTATCCTAGACAACTTTTCTTCTGCACAATTCTACATAGTTTGTAAGTGCTTTAGGATCCAATGTCCTTGGATCACAGGCTGGTATCTCCATAATCTCATCCAGTGTGACTAGATTCTTATTCTTTTTCTTCTTCTTCTTCTTGGATAGAGTGGTGGAGGTACATGTATGCAGTACCAAAGCAAGTTCCTTTGCTTGGTCTGATGTGCTTGGTGAAGGATTTGGAGTATGTGTACCTGTATCCTATTGATCGGTGTTTACCTGTTGGTTGGGAGTGGACATCTCCACATCAACCTTAGTCTTATTTGTATCATCTCCTTCAGTATCCTTAGGAGTGGTATCACCTTGCTTCTCTTCTTCACTTTGATATTTTTTTTCTCCTCATATTTATTTTTGCTCTCCATCTTTATTCTGTTCATCATATGTGTGTTTCGGTTCCTCTGCACCCTTATCCTCGGGTATGCTTCTATTAGGCTTGGGTGACTTCTCCTTTTGTGAGATGATATTGATAGCCTATATCAATAATGGCATTTGGACCGGTATATTCACATGTACAACATCTGTAGTTGTATCTTGTTCCTTGGGCTGCTCGGATGTAGCAATAACATCTTCATCTACCTTTACCTTATCTGCAGGACCATCTTCTGTGATATCAATGATAGTATTATTGGTGAATGTTTCAACTACAGTATCCATATCCTTGTTAGCTTCTGTGTTCAATGCTTCTTCATTAACATCCTCACCATCTTTTATAAGAATGTTCTCTGGGCTTGGTTTAGCCTATTCTTCTTTATTGTGAGGCTCCTTGGTAAGAGCTAATAGTGGCTCAGGGCTTGAATCCTCCTTGGGTGGATTGATGATTTTATTCCAGATATCATCACTTTCTTTGTCAATCTCAATTAATTTTCCATGTAGCACTTTGTAGGCTCTTAATTTCAGTGAGAACCTTTTGGAATGTAACTTTATCATTTCTTCAATTTCCTCCATTTTGGACTTGGGTGACATAATTGAAACTAGGGATCTTTCCCTTATCTATTTTTCTTCCTTTAGTGCATACTTTCACCTTGCTGAAAGTCTTTCTACAAGTTCTTGTGGCATTTTACCTTCAAACATTATTGGTGCATACTTGAATATACACATTGTTGTGATAATTTCCTCCTCTATCTTATTCTGATCCTCGGGATCCAATGTTAGCCATTCCCTAATCTTAGGATCTATTATTGAACCTCTCTTGATGGTAGATGCACATACCTCATCAATTATAGTAGGGAACTTATTCTTAACAAGTCGTTCATCATATTGAGTGTCTTTTATATCTTCCTTACTTCTAATAAGTCTTCTTCTTTTTGTTGGTGCCTATTTCCCAGTTTGAGACTTCCTTTTGTAAGTCCTCACTTGTCCTTTCTTTACCCGTGATGCACTTGCATCTTTATTTGTCTGACTTCTCATCCTTGATGTAATAGTTGTCCTTGGTTTCTTTGATGGTGGTGGTGGTGCATCAGACTCTGTAGATTTAGGGTCACTCAATTCTTCTTCACCAATGAGTGATTGTCCCTCGGTGTCATCCTTTTGTTCAGACTCTTCATCATTTACCGACAACTTTTTCTTTAGTGTCTTTACCATTTTCTCTTTCTTTCTATCAATTTTCTTCACTATTAAGCCTATTTTTATTCTTTCCTGAGCTTCCTCATAGGTTCCAAACCTAGGTTGTGACTTGTCCATTGGTTCATTTATCAATGCTTCAATAGCATTGGTGGCTTGATCTATGTTGACTTCACAGTCAAGTGGTGCTAACCATGTTGTCCTTAGTACAATTGGTTTGATAAAGGTATTATCGGTGTCCACCATAAAGCAAATTTTAGTTTTATACTTTTCTACCAGTTGTTTTGGTATCCTCATCCTTTTTGCATTCTTTCCATAAATCCAGTAAAGTATTCATCCATAAATGATATAAAATTTTCACCTAATGACTTGATGAATTCACTGATTTGAATGATCATTGGTCTGGTAGTATCCTAGTTGACATTTCCTATAGCGGGAAAGAAGTTTTGGAAATAGAAAAATGTACACATTAGAAGTGATCCAAAATTACATGAATTGGACTTTGTAGACCTGATTGTCCCCATGTTCTCATCTAACTGCTTTAGTAGAATCTCGGATAGATCTAATTGTAGACCCTTCTTTACAATCTTGTAAGCAGTGTCAACTGCTCCACATGCTATGATGTTTAACCTGTTGTATTGGTATATCTTGTAACCTAGTACACATGCACTGAACTTTAGTTCTAGATCGGTGATGGTGTTAACCTTCAATCCTTTGATATCCTATACTGCACCTTTCATCTTCTATATCTCAGGTCGAGAAGGGTGTTTGAGTGCCTTGGCCTTGTCGGTTATAGGATAACCAGTAACAACGTATATCACATCTCTGGTGATCAATTTTGGCTCATCTAGCCATATCTTTTGGTCGTGCACTCTGCTCAACACTACCCAAATCCACTTGGTTTTAAACTCCCTTGGGAACATTAGGGAATTTGTCATCCCTTTGACCTCGGTGTGTTTGTGCTCATCCTTAATGGTTCTTCCTGTACAAATATTCTTTTAAGCTTTATCAACCTCAAGATCTCCTATCTCGACGATCTTGCAATGTATGTATAAATAAACATCCTTAATTAGTAAAACCCTAGGTGGAATTCTAGAGAACGCACCAGCATCGTCAGGTTGTGAAGCAACCTATGGATATATTTTTTACTTAGGTTCTTCACAAGTGGAGTTCTTAATCATATTAACCTTCTTATCCTTAGCATTCTTGATCGTGGTTGCACGGGAAATGGTTTCCATGATTTTTGCAAATTTAGGGCTCTTTCTATAAAATAAATAGTGAGCTCGGTGATTCTAGTTACTTACTTTAACCTTTTGTAGTTGTTGTTGTTTCAAATCTGAATGTCGTGAAACTACTTGGGGTGCTCTGCAATCTGGTCACTCTGTTTCGCTATGCTCTGCTCTTCTCTGCTTCTTAATCACTTTGTGAATAATGAGCTCTTCTTTTTCCCTATTTATAGATGATGCCCTAATTAGTGCAATTAATGCTCTACCCACTTGTCAGGTGTCAAAGATGAAGTTTCTCAAGTATCACACAAACTTTTGGCTTGGGGTAAGTGATAACTTACTTTACCTTTCATATGTTTAACAATGTTGCTCGGTAAGTAGCGAAGTCTTCCATGTATTTTACATGATTACCGATGAGTCTCGAGTTACATTGATTAAATTGGTTTTCACATGTACACTGACGATTCTCGGTATGTATAGACAACTTAGCTTTGTATGTTAACTGATGCTTTTTGGTATGCATTTACCGACGAGATGGAATTCACAGAATCATAACAAGTAATACCATAGTGCATCTTTAATCATGTTGGTTTGGCATTTTAACTATGTATAATGGAACTGATGCAAAGTATAACTTAGAATAGTGTAGTTCCATACTTACTTATTCATCTTAGGTGGGGGTGGTGATGTCACTAGATCCATTGGATAAGGTGTCACCAATTCCATTGCTTGGTCCAACATCATCAATGTTTGTAGCTTTCCTCCACATTTTGTTTCTCATCTTCCATATGTCTTGAATGGTATTTCTATTTGCAAAGGTGCTTTTCTCTGTCACTTGGTCTCTGCAGTCCTTTCTTAGATGACCAACTTTATGACAATGTAAACATGCCATTCTGGGGTTAGTCCAACTCCTAAACTTTCTCATCCATTTTCTCATGCATTTTGCAGCTATGTGTCCAAATCTTCCACATGCTTTATAGTTTTCCCATGTATTGTAATCCCAAACATATGAGTTACTGACTCTTTTCAGTTGATAAGCAGTTTCATTTTCTTTAGGCTTCCATGCTTGTCTTTTCTTCTTCCTGCATTCAAGAGATGTGTGCCCATGCATTTTGCAAGTAGGAAAATATTTTTCTATGTAGGTTTCCTTCTTTGGTTGTTTCAACTCAGATTTACATTCATGTGCTTTATATCCTTTCTTTTTACATTTATAACAATTTCCTATGAATGAAGATGTGGATTTAGGAATACCTTTTATTTTTCTCCTGCATACATTTTATGTGTGGCCTATTTTTCCATAGTAATTGCATGACTGCTTTCTTGGTCTTGGATTTGTATAGACATTCTTTTGATCAACTTGGTATGGTGATTCTCCATTCTTGGTATACCATAATCCAGTATTATTATTGACTCTTCTTTGTCCATCTAGAAAATCATCCATCCTTTTTGTACTTTCTTCAGCTCTCTTAATCATATCATTGTGTTGTTTCTGAATTCTTACTTCATGCTTCAATTTTTCATTTTCTTCTCTTAGCTCACCAATAGTTTCTATCCTTTCAATGAGTTCTATGTTCATTCAGTTTTCCTCCTGACTCATAAGAATAATCTGATTGGTGATCTCATGATGATGTTTAGTAAGTCATTGTATTTATGATTCTTTCTCTTATATATTTTCAGATCTTCCTCCTATCATCAATAGTTAGTGTTCTTTCTCGCTCAACTTGTCTAGCAATGTTCGTGACATCAATCATCCTTACCATCTATTTCTCTTGACCGATTTGCAGTATCTTTACTTTCCCTATCAAATGTTGATTTCTTTCATTTAGACTTGTGATGCTACCTTTAGATGCATCTGATGCTTTTCTAGATGTAGATCCTGATGACTCAAATAGGTCAGGTGTCTCTTCTTCACAATGGTCTGTTTCATTACAGTGAAATTCCATAACCTTTCTTTCATCCAATAGTTCTCTCATCTTGATTCTTGTTGCTTTATATTGCTCATAGAAGATCTATATTTCTAACTTCTGATTCTCAATACCTTTGTCTAGCTTATACCTTTCCATTGTATGATATTTTATCTTAAGTCTTTTAAACTTTCACAAATAAGAGTTCTATCTCTGATACCAATTGTTGGAAATAATGGAATGGTGTGTACTGAGAGGGGAGGGGTGAATCAGTACCCTTAAAACTTTTATCACTTAACCTTAATCCTTTTAGTAATCAATACATTGTATTACCAACCATTTGTGCTTTTCTTATCTTATGCAAGTAATATCAATTCATAAACTCAATTAGCATGTAGACATTCATAGAAACATTCATGGAATGTATAGGCACATGACACAAGATTTGGTAACGCAGAAAACCTCTGTTAGAAGGTAAAAACTGCAGTGGGGATGAAACCCACAAAACTTGACTATCTGCAGAATGGAAAGGGCTGGTTAAGGATTACAATTTTGATCACTTTTGATGATCTACCCTGTTAGGAGTATCTTGTGGATACTGGTTAAGGTCTACTCTATTAAGAGCTTTAACAACATTGTTTAGTGTGCACTCGGTTAAGAGATTTACAAAGGATTGTTAAATCCACCTTTCTCAAGGATTTCTTCTATTTTCTACACTTGTTAGAATGTAGTAAAAAATATTTATTGACCTAAGTATATGCAATCTAGAATTGTTGATTACAGATCCAATAAAGTTCACATGTACAATTATCATCTATAGTGATTGATCAATACCTTTGTTTTGCTCGGTAGCCTTGGTTCTTGTTCTTGATAACTGATTTCATCTTTGGCTATTCTTCTGCATAAAACTCTGTCTCTAATCCATAGAAGTGTCTATGGCTACAATCATCATCACATCCTCATGTTTTTATTGATTACACATCTATTTATACATTGAGTTTTACCTAAATGAGCTTCACGCATAATAATGATAACTCTATGATCAAAGGTTTATAACTTGACCTTGATCTCCTAGTTTGCATGTTTCTAATCAGTTAGACTGATTAAAACAATTACAATTACACTGCTTGTCCCTCAAGAAATTGATTTAAAGATAATGAAAAACCTAAATATAAAACACAAGTGTTTTATCTGACGTGGAAGTCAGATCCACATTTCTCAGGATTTATAATTGTCTCTGGGTAGATTGGTGCTCGGGTTGCTCTATAGTCTATCAGGTTCCTCTGTTATTTGTTCTGTCAGGTTACACTGTAATCTGCTTGTCGGGTTCCTCTGTCGAGTTTGCTCTGTTGGGTTCCTCTTGTAACATTTTTGGGTTGCATTGTGTTAACTGTGTCGTCGGGTTCCCTTGTGAACTTGTCTGTTAGGTTGCAATAAACCTGTCTTTCGGTGTTGGTGTTACCGATGGTTTCAAAAATATTTTTCCTTTCATACTAGTGGAAAAATATGTCTTAAATTTCATACCTATCTCTTTATGTAATACAATTTATAAGATCTTATCTAGAGCCCTTGCTAATAGACTTAAAATATTTCTGCCTCATATTATATCAGAAGAGCATATTGGTTTCATTCCTGGTAGATCTATCTTTGATGGAATTATTGTAGTGCAGTAAATTATACATTTTATTCAAAATAACAAAGAACCTAGTATGATAATTAAACTATATATTTAGAAGGCATATGATAAAGTTAATTGGATATTCCTGTGCAAATGTCTTGAAGCATTCAGATTTTCAAACCAGTGGATTGACCTCATTTCTAGATATATATCTACCCTAAATATTTCTCTATTATTCAATGGTACACCTAAATGTTTTTTTGATACATCTAGGGGACTGAGACAAGGTGATCCCATGTCCCCTTTCCTCTCTATCATTATGGAAGAAGCTTTTGGTAGGGAAGTCTCGAAGGAAAATCAACAAGGTCTGATTTTAGGTATCAAAGTTAGAGACGGGATACCTGACATCACACATCGTTAATTTGCTGGTGATACTTTACTCCCTAGAAAGAGTGAAAAAATTGAAGCTTGGAACTATAAGGAAATATTAACCCAATATATGAAAGCCTCAGGTCAAAGGGTTAACACTGACAAGTCTGAGGTATTCTTTCTAAACACTAACTCTAGGCTTGAGGATGAAATATGTCAGATTCTAGGTTTTAAGAAAGGAGTGTTTCCATGCAGATAATTGGGAATGTCCCTAGATAAAGGTAGTAGAGTTAAAAAATAATGGGATCCTTTATCTAAAAAGATAGATCAGAAAATAGAAAATTAGAAAGGGAAGTCGTTAACAAATGCAAGAAGAGTCACTATGCTTAAGTCAGTGCTATCAACTATTCCCACATATCAGATGTCATGCTTACCCCTCAAATAAGGAGCAAAAGATAAATTGGAAAAGAAATTGAGAACTTTTTTCTGGCAAGGGGTGTTAGAAAATAAGAAGATGACTTTAATAAAATGGGATAAGATTTAGAGACCAGTCAAAGCTGGTGGATTAGGTATTAAAAAATAAAATTGTAGAACATGGCTTTAGGGGATAAGCTTGTATGGAAAATATATCAGGAACCTAATAGGAAGTGGGTTAAAATCCTAATTAACAAATACCTTCAAGATAATGATCCCATTAGTATTTTTAGAACCAATAACCTGCCAAAGGGATCTAGGGAATGGAACTTTCTTATAAAATGTAGAGAGATTATTAGGGATAAACTTACCTGGGATATAGGTTCTAGAGAATCATCATGCTTTTGGGAGGACTCCTAGGGAGGCTATGCTACTTTGGATATCCTGATTTAATCTCGTAGAATTAAAGAAGTATTATTCAACCTTTGGGGGAGAAAATTGAAAGACTATATTGACATTTCGACAAGGGATCCTAACCTAGGATGGAAGTCGAAATCCCTAGAAGGAATCCCAGTATCTATTAATGAAAATATAAAATTGAATGGGATATTGAACCCAAGGCATATTGTCATAAAAAATAGGGCAGATAAACTAATTTGGATAGGATCTAACTAAGGAACATACAAGGTAAAAGATGAATATGAATCTTTGGTCAAGGCTCAACAATGGAAAAACGTGGATCTTCCTCTAAATCTATGTTGGGAAAATGTTTGCCTTCCAAAGGCTAACATGTTTTTATGGGATACATTACAGATAATAATCCTAAATGCTGAATGGTTTAGAAGAATTGGATTTGAAGGTCCGTCAAGATTTCCTTTATGTGAAAATTAGGAAGAATCAATAAACCATATACTCCTGAATTACTCATATGCGTTGAAATGTTGGTAATGGTTGTGTACAAAGTTAAATTGGAAATCTACTATGGCTAACAATTTAGTAGACCATTTAAAATCTTGGCTAACAACCCACAAAAATAGTCTTTATCACATCATCTAGAAGGTAGCTCCCTCTATATTAATATGGGAGCTATGAAAAGAATCTAATAGAGGGTTATTCCAAGAAAAAAAGATGAATAGAATATCCCTGGAAAACAAAATTGAAGAAAGCATTATGGAGACTGTCAACAATAGATTACAAAACATGAATAATTTTGAAGGTATGTTTTCCCATTGGGATAGTGTTATAAGAAAATAATGGTTATGTTTAATCATTCTTTCTCAATTTTGAAAGGGAGGGGAGAAAATAAAAAAAGAGAGAGAAACATGTAGATGGAGTGCTCTGTAACATGGCTGGTTAAAACTAAATTTTGATGGAGCCTCAAGGGGAAATCCTTGAGTGGCAGGGATTGGATGTGTAATGGATAAATGGGATGGAAGTATGTGTGGAAGATTGTTTAAACCTTTCGGTGAGAAAATAAATAATATAGCAGAATTGGAAGCATTAGTGGAAGGACTGCTCTTTTGTAAGGAATTGGGAATTAAAAAGCTAGAAATAGAAGGTGACTCTCAGATCATAATTAATGCACTCAGGACTGGTTATACCCCTAACTGGAAATTGAATACAAGATTAGAAAGAGCTATTGGATTATTGGTCCATTTCAGACAAATTAAGATTAATCATATATACATATAAGGAATAAGGTGGCAGATGGTTTAGCCAACTTAGGGACTGATGGATTTTATGTGGAAAAAATTCGTGATTCATAATTATAATCCTATTTTAAGTTTCATAATAAGCATCCCCAAATCAATATATTGTAAGTACCCTATATATTATTTAGTTATATAGATATTTATATATATGGATATTTATATGTATATACATGTATACCACATTTATATTTAGTCATATAAACACACACACACACACACACACGCACACACACAATGTGTGTGTGTGTGTGTGTGTGTGTGAGAGAGAGAGAGAGATTTATATATTTATATGATTATTGATAAATGAGAATGATGATCTCCTTTTCTCCCTATTTCCTTACTAACTCCTTTATTTATGCTCTATTTATTAATCTGTGCTCATTTTGGATATATTATTATTTATTTTTATATATGTTTTCATTCCTCGGTCTCCTTTTATTTCTTCATTTATGTTTGATTGTGTCTAGATTTGTTTCCCCCTCATATGAACCCTCTATCCCTTAGGATTTTTCTAGATTGATATAGTATTGTATCCTAACTAATACACATAGATTTCTATATTCATTTTCCCTTTTTGGGCCTTTCGATATCATCCTTATTACCCATTTTTCGGCCCTCTTTGATTTAATTTTCTTTGCCTTTATTCAACCACTTTATCTCCTCTTTTTTAGTTTCTCCTAGGCTATAAGAAGTCTTGCGTAGTTTATAGATACTTCTCATAGTTTTTGAATCCTTTTTGTGCTAGAACTGTGACAAGCCCTAAAACTCTTTTAAGGCATCAAATGGACATCCTAATGATATATAAAAGGTTTAATGTTTATGACTTTAGGAGAAGGGTAGTAGTTTTGATTAGTAGAAATAATAGTTGACGTCTTCTCAATGCATGATAGATAATTGGAAGGGGATCTTGAAAAGTAGGTAACACAACTTCCTCACTAAATATTCATTAGATTATAGAGATGTATTGGTTAAGGATCATTGAGGGATTAGAGATGTTGGTTGATAGCATAATAACACATTATATATGTTCATGTTTGATGGTTTTGTTTAAAGATCCTTTTAACATGAAATGTACTTATTTTCCTTAGAATAGTTATTAGCAACTGAACAATGTCTTCTTTTCCTTAGAATAGTTATTAGCAACTGAACAATGTCTTATTCTGTCTGATAAGTATTCTAAGGACTTCAAATGAATGTGGAGTAATTATAAAGGAAGGTTTTAATATAGAATGGTTAAGATGTCACATGGATTCGTTGACTCCTCTTGCTTTGTTAATTAATTTTAAAACACTTGTTTGCTAAAATGTGGTTACTCTTTTTCCATATTCTATAGCAAGTAGGAATATATAGATTGAAATTAATATCAACCCATTTAGTACAATCACTTTTGTAAATGTTTATGATATCAAATAATGTTCACTTAATGTCGGTTAGTTTATCTTTTATTGCTTAAAATTTAGATTATTAGTGGAATATGGAATCATGGTTTTATTTTTTTATACCATCTTGACCCTTATGGTGTTACTGGGTTATTTCTCCTTCCATTAACATACTAAGATGTATCCAAAAACACTCAAATATACTCTATATTGTTTTTATTTAATCATATTCAATGTATTAAGGCCATCTTGCTAAGATATGTTACTAGTTCACTTGTTTGGTTTTTAAAGAGATCTCATCTTTTGAAACTTGTAGATTCTGGCTAAATTTAGTTGATACTCACAATATGGCTAGTTTTTCTGGAAGAGATGATAATGTTCCAGGTAGAGATGTGTTATGGATGTGTATTTTATAGTTTCAACTAGAAGGTGTCATAGACCCAAAAAGGTAAAGGAAGGTAGGCAGAGGATAGTGAACAATTGCATAAAACTTTTAGACATGGAGATTTTGCAGAAATCAGAATGGTCACAAAATCAAAAGGGAATGATAAGGGATAGTATTTGGTTTTGATCCAATCTAATGAAAATTTTGTAAAGCCATTTGGATCTTGTAACATACTATTGAATGTATAAAAAAGAGTGATTATTATCACTATCCCAACAGATTGTTAAAACAAGATTTTTAATTTTATATTCTAAATTTTTTAAAGTTCTAGGATATACTAGAGGTTTTCTTTACTTGGTTTTTTCCTCTTGGTGCCCACATCGAATCAGGTTATAATTTTTTAATAAATTTTAATAAAATTATCGGCTACGACCCATTACCCCACCCAAAAAATATAATGATATTTATAATATAATGGAGAATAAGAATATTGTTTAGTAATGATATGGATCAGAAGGATGGATGGAGCAATAGGCTGTGGAGTTGGTGTTGTGAGCTAGGGCATTCGTGCCCTAGCTCATATATTCTTTGTATGTGAGCAGTTTGCGAGGGGTAGTTTGGGAACGATTGGTGCTGATCTCGAAGGTAACATGAGGACCGAGGGCCCGTTTCAATTTTTTCTGCAGTGTCTTGGTCTGCCCGGCTCTAGATAACTTTTTAGGCTGGTTTGTAGTTTATTTATGTTTTTGTAGGGTTTTTTAATGCTTTTTTTTCTCATGGAAAAGCTAGGGGAAACCTCAGGGGGGAAATCCCATCATTTATGGATGTGGATTTCAGTGGGGACTATGCCCAAATGATGCACTCAAACCCTTGTTTTGGTTTGAATAATGCGTGAGAGAACTCAGTTCAAAGGGATAATTTTAAGTCGTCAAAGGTTAATGGTTGTCTTGCACAAAGTGATACTCGACCGGTTGTGGTGATACAACCTGATGTAGTTGAGGAGGACATTAATTATCTTTCCATCCATGCTCTAATTTGTAAATTTATGGGGATTCAAGTGTCTTTACCTTTCTTGGAATCATGTGCAAGACACACATGGAACCCGAAAGGAGAAATGGAGGTTCTATTAGCTGCAAATGACTATTTTCTGGTTATTTTCAATTCCATGACAAATCACAATAGGGCCTTTGAAAGGGGTCCTTATTTCTATAATTAGGTTGGGATATTTACTAAACCATGGCATGTTGGATTTAACCCTACTAAGGAGCTCCCTTTGCATGTCCCAGTCTAGGTTAGGCTTCCGTGGTTCCCACTAGAATTCTGGAGAGATGATATCTTTAAATTGGTCACTGTGTAGCTTGGAAAGCCAATATGCCCTTCTCTCTAAACCATGGATAAAAAAGGTATTCACCTATACCCGTGTCTATGCTGATATATATTTTAATAAGCCATTGATTGATTCTTTAGAAATTCAGCTTGGATCCAGCTCTTGGATTCAACAATTAGATTATGAAACTCTACCTTTTCGTTGTCGCCTCTATCATGAATATGGTGATTTGCAGTGAATGTGCCCAAAATATAACCATGCTGAGGTAGCCAATAATGGGTCATCTCTTCCAGCTTCTAGAAATCATAAAGGAAAGGCCCATATGGTGGAAGATAAAGAGGGATTTATTGTATTCAAAACAAAAATAAAAGGCAGGGGTCGGAAGCGAACTCTCAAAGACAAGCAATCAGATGAGGTATTCAACAAGTTTGTTGTTCTTAAAGAAATGGGGCAGCTGGATGATGCTTTGGATGACATGCCTCTAGGTTTGGATGCTCAAGGTACAATTCAAATGAATGATGTGCAAGACACTAATTTTCAACATGGAACTCAAGATACAAATCTTGAAATCCATATGGATACAAATGCACCACCAATGAACATGGGTCCTCTGGAGGTGATTGTAAGTCAGGGAAAAAGTATGGACCCAGCTCTTTCTAGCACAAGGGAAACTCGAGATAAAGAGTCTTTGGATGACAATAAAAGTAAGGGGTCCTGTATAGCCTTAGGACTTCAGTAAAAAACCTTTAAGAAGATGGTTTCTATTAGACCCCCTAATTCTAAGGGGAGGAAAAAGGATCAAGTAAAGGTTAAGTTACTTGGTGAGACACTGGTTGAGTGTGGTTCTTTTCAGACCATTGATTCCCACTTCTCTCCTTCTCAAAAATTATTGTGGTCTCTTGGAATGTAAGGGGGCTGAATATCATCCCCAGGAAAAAGGCTATTCATGATTTGATTACTTTGCATTCTTTGGGTGTGGTGTTTATTCAAGAATCTAAGTTATAAGTGGACAAGATGCTAAATACAACATCCAATATTTGGGCTCAAAGTCAGTGTTAGTACATTGGGGCTCAGGGTACCTCTGGGAGTTTGGCTATTCTTTGGGATCCTCAAAAGCTTGTGCCTCTTTGGTGGATTTCCTGTAGGTCTGCAATCTCAATGGGCATTGTGTGTCATGTCTCTGGTTAAAACATCCTCCTCTCTAATGTGTATGCTCCTATAGATCTCAATGATAAATCTATATTATGGTCTCATATCAGGCTTATCCGTTCTCTTGCCTTGTATCATCCTGGGATTATTGCAAGAGACTTCAATGCTATATTAAATTTGGATGAAAAAAGGGTGGGGTTCCAAGATTTGATCCCTCTGTTGAGTTACAGAGGGATAGCAATGAATTCTTGATGTTGGTGGATGTTCAACCTTCTAATGGCCTATACACTTGGAATAACAGAAGATGTGGAGAAGAAGCCATCGTAGAATGTTTGGATAAATTTCTTGTTTCCTACTAATAGATGGGGGATAATTGGACAACGAGCTCTAAAATTTTGGATTGGAAAGGATCTGATCACTGGATGATCAAGCTTATTACCTCAAACTTTCATATTATAAAAACCACTCTTTTAAATTTCATCTTATGGGCCTTTTTGGTTCTTCTCTTCAGGACCTCATGTTGGAATGGTGGCAAGAGGGGAGGCCAAATTATGGTTCTACAATATTCTCTTTGGTTAAACAAATTTAATTTGTTAAGTATAAGCTTAAAAGATGGAACAAGTCATGCTTTGGTAATATTTTTTTAGAGAAATCCCAGGCCGAATCTTGACTTGACACTATAACCTTCATTATTAGGGATCAAGGTCTCTCTAAAGAGTTTTATAGAGATGAGGCTATGGTTGTTAGAGATTTTGAGGAATGGGAACTCCGTAAGGAGATTTACTAGAAATAGAAGGATAGAGTGGACTGGCTCCAGGAAGGAGACAAGAACACAAAATTCTTTCACAACTCTACTAAGGGTAGCAGACAAGGTAATGCTATTACTTCCCTCATTTCTCAAGACGATGTCCACCTCTCTTCTAAAAGGGAGTTTTCTTAGATTCTTTTGGGATTTATTCTCTAAAGACTCAGTTCCTGCTGATCTGGAAGAAATAATTCTTCTTGAATGCATTCCCACCATTGTCTCTACTGAGATAAATGATAATTTATGCATACCTATTTCCTTGGAGGAGTTTGAAGGGGTGGTGTTCATAATGAAAATGGGAAAAGAATCTCTCCCAGATGGATTTCCTATTGAATTCTACTAGGAATTTTGGGAGATCATAAAATGGGATCTTTTGGATGTGGCTCAAAAATATTACATGAATAAGTAGATGTTAAGGGCTATGAATGCCCTTTTTCTTTCCCTTATTCCTAAGATGGAGGGAGATAACTCTTTAAGATCATTCCACCCTTTTTCTTTATGTGATGTTGTCTATAAAATTATTATAAAACTAATTAAAAATAGACTTAAAGGGTGGCTTCCTAATCTAATTTCTGAGGAGCAGGGAGGCTTTGTTGCTGGTAGACAAATTCTTGACATGATTGTTATTGTCTCTGAAGTATTGCATTCTATAGAAAATTCTAAGGAGAAGGCTATGTTTATTAAATTGGATATGGCCAAAGCTTATGATAAAGTTAAATGGAGCTTTCTTTGAAAAATTATGGAAGCTTTTGGTTTTGCTGAGGATTGAATTAACTGGGTCATGAGTTGTGTTTTGACCCCTTCTTTCTCTATTCTTATCAACAGTGAGCCCACTGAACTTATTTATGCCTCAAGAGGCCTATGACAAGGTGATCCTCTCTCCCCATATCTGTTAATCCTTATGGAAAAAGGTCTTAGAAGATTAATTAATTTTAGAGTGAGGAAAGATTTGAATAAAGGTTGGAGTTGGGGCAATGGTATTTCTCCCTCTTCCCATCTTCAATTTGTTGATGAAACGAATCTGATGGGTGTGGCTAAAATGATGCAGGCTACTAATATTAGGAAGGCTCTTAATATTTACTTGGTATCTTTCAAACAATAGATTAATTAGGATAAGTCTTTTATCTATTTCTTCAATATGCCTCTTGTTGTTCAAGCCAAGATTTCTAGGATTATTAGATTCTAGGTCAGTGTTCTTCCTTTTTTTTATCTTGGGATTCTTATATATGATCGCCTCTAAATAGAGATTTTTGGCAAGATATTATAGATAAGTTGCACAAGAAGGTGAATCATTGGACTCATAGATGGTTGTCTTTAGCTGGAAGAATGATTCTTTTAAAGTTAGTGGTTCAGGCCCTCCCAATCTACATAGGTTTTGTGCAGATTGCTCCTGCAAGCTTCATTAAGGAATTTGATTCATTATGGAGATAGTCTCTCTAGATTGATAATTTTCTCTCTTCTAAGTGGATTCTAGTAAGACGAGACTTTTCTTGTATACCACTACAATTTTGTGGCATTGGGCTTTGACAAGCAGGTATGAATAGTTGTGTTTTGGTTGTAAAGCTTTTCTGGAGATGGTGTATCTTCCAAGAGTACAAATGGGCTAAAACCCTTAATGTAAAATATTGGGGGGGGGGGGGGGNGGGAGTGGATAGAATAGATATTCCTAGATGCAATATGACAGGTAAGGGCTCTATGATTTTGAATACCCTTAAAAAAGGAGCTCAGGAAGTCAAGCAAGGAATTTTTTGGATTTGTAATAGAGGAAATGAGGCTCTTTTCTGGCATGACTCTTGGGATGGATTCCCTCCCATTCTTTCCCAGTTCCCACAACTTAGTCTCTGAGTAATAGATTTATTGAAGCAGGGTGGAATAGTGTTGCAGATTTTAAAAGGTATCAGAGGATTCGATCAGGGGAAGTGGTTACTTGGAAGGAACCCCATGAATGGCCTTTGGGAGGTTCAGCTGAGTCTCGTGATGTGTTGGTAGAGATTTGTGCTAGAAGGATTTGTAATTCCCTAAGGGGATAAGATGTTCTTTCCTTGGGGCCTAACCCAAAAGGTAAATTTACTATTTATTCATGGTACCTAGTGTTGGAATTATCAACTCATGGTCAAGTGATGGTTCCCTAGTGGAAACAAGTGTGGAATAGTTTCTCGTGGCCCAAGTGCAACTTCTTCTTATGGTTGGCTGTGAAAATAAGGTGCTTAAAATTGGAAAACCTCTAGAAAATGGGATTCCATGGTCCCTCCAGATGCTTCATGTGCAACAATAGTGAGGAAAATTATTCTCACCTCTTCTTTTAGTGTGATTTTTTTAGGAAAATTTTGTATTTTTGGTGGGATGCATAGAATGATGCGTGTGCTCATGCTAATACTCTGTTGGAGTTTTGGAACAACCTTGGTAGACCCCAAGCTAAAACCTCTTTCCTCCAGGTTGCTTGGAATATAGGCCCCTCTTTTATTATTTGATGATTGTGCTTGGAAAGGAATCACAAGATTTTTTAGGATAAGAAGATGTTGGTTCAATAGGTATGACAAAGGATAACTATTATGTTGAAAGAAACATTAATGACAAAGTGTGATCGCTCAGTTGATGTGGATCCTAGTGATGATCTATTTTGAAATAGATTTACAGTGTCTTCTTCCTGATAATGAGTATCATTCATTTGTTTGGCCAAATATTTCCTAGATGTCAATGACTTCCTTAATTCCTATCTAGCTGTCTCAAGCTGATGTAATGCTAGCTGAATTTCAATCTTTTGATTCTCAATGACTTTACCCAATCTGTAAATCTCCATCTCCAGATTTGTACTCTCAAGCTGATTAAAACCTTTTGTAGGAGAATGAATCTCTGATACCAATTGTTGGAAATACAATATTGGGAAAGCAAGATACTGAGAGAGGGGGGGGGGGGGGGGGAANGAGAGGGGGGGGGGGGGTTGAATCAGATCTTGAGCTTTAATCACTTTAAAACAAACTGATCCAAAAAAATATAAATATGTAATCGATCTAACATCTAGTAGCATCCATGACAGTAAATGAATAACACAATACACATAATTTGGTAACCCAAAAACCCAAATAGGTAAAACTAGGGTGGGGATGACACCCACAAATTCTTCACTACTGCAACAATAAAGTGTGCCTGCTAGGGCTACAAAAGTTTGATCACAATATGCAATCTACCTGGTTAAAGGTCTGCCCGGTTAAGAGCTTTAGATCATTACAATATACCTTGTGAAAGGATTTCAACTTACAGTAAAGTAAGCACTCTGCTAAGAGATTCAAAAAGGTTTGCTAGAACCACTCTACTAAGAGATTTCACCTGAGACACTTGTTAGAATGTCTCAAGATATGATCCTTCAATATGCACTCTGATGCTGATAACGGATCTGCTCTTTATAATACCTTTTCTGATCTTATAATCTGATATGTCTTTACTCTGTTGCTCACTGCTCTTCTAATCTGCTAGATCTATGCTTCTTATCAAAACAACCCTTCACACATCTCTCATGTATGTATGCACCTTCTCTCTATGCTCTCTTATCGCTCACTTAATTAGGGTAAGAAGCAATCTTATTATACTCTTTGAATCTGGCGAATAGATCTAGATCAACGATCAAAAATAAAACTTATGCCTCCTAGGCATTCCAATTTTCTGATTGGGTACATGCCATGCATAAGATAAAATAATTAAATGCATAATTAGCTCCGTAGATAATATTAAATGCTTCACATATGTCGGCCCAATACACCCATAAGTTGGCCCAAACATATTACCTTAAAGTTTGTGTCATATCTGACATGTATATCGAAACTATCTTGCTTGGCACTGAAGTCTTTGGCGCTCGGCACGAAATTGTCGGATAGCTCAGCATCTATGATCTAATTCTGCTTGGCAACGACTTGCCAGGTAGCTCGGCCTATATTGTTTTAGCTCGGCCGCAGTGGTAGCCGACCAAAACTGCCTGAATAAATGACTAAGTGTGGACACTAAATGACCAACAAAAACTTAGAGAATAACAATTCTAGTGATCTAGAATCTGAATATTTTGGGGGATGTTAATGGTATTCCTCTTGAGAAGAGTAGGAAAATTCATTTTCGCCATGCTAAGATGAAGGTTCAAATAATTGGTAAGTGTTCTCCTCCTCCCCTTGGATTTTTAAAGATTAATATTGATGACTCTTCTCGGGGAAATCCATGACACGTGGGAATTGGATGTGTTGGCAGAGATAGATCTGGGAATGTTGTCTTTGGGTTCTTTTCTTATAAGGGACACCACACTAATAATTATATGGAAGCTTATGTTGTTCTCTATGCTCTTGAGCGAGCTGGTACTCTTGGATGGTAGAATATTATCTATGAGTTTAATTCCCAGATTGTTATGGACATGTTGAATAGTAGGAAAATGGAAGGCGTGGATTGACACCTGGCTATTGTTGGTAGGAAAATTATGAGTTTGATAGGTTTTGTTCACTTGGTCTCTTTTTTCTATATTCCTAGAGAGTGGAATAGAGTAGCAGACTGTCTTGCTAAGTGGGCCTCAGAAAAGTTGTTTGGATGGAATGTTGGGAGCATTACTGATTTGCCTCAGGAGTATACTCAAACTTTTAATAGGATTGTTGAAGAGGATAGAATAGGGTAGTCCGGGTTGCCTGTTGTGACTCTTGTTGTTTCTCACTTTATGTAGCCTTTGTGCATTTTGATTGAATAATTTTTTACACTCTTTTCAAAAATAAAAATATAATAATAATAATAATGATACGGATCCACCTCATTTATGAAAAAATGATATTAATAAGAGGACAATTTTTATATGTCTATAATATATATATATATATATATATATATATATATGCACATATATCTTATAAATGTGTGTGTTTATATATATGTGTGTGTGTGTGTGTGTGTGTGTATTTATATATGTATATACGTATACACAACATCATTATCATTTGTTTAATCATATCACACATATATCTTCATCTCCTTGAACTTATCATTTCTTTAATCATATCAACATTTTCATTGTTCATAGCATCACATCTATACTGTTTTACAATGATATCTTTCTATACACTGTATGCTTTATTTAGAGGCATACGATTATAATGGTTTCAGTCATATGTTAAAAATTATTATAATAGTCAAGATTTAGAGACAACATCACTATCATTCTTTAATCATATCACAATTACATCTTTACCTCCTGCAACTTATCATTTATTTAATCATACACACATTTTCATTGTTCATAGCATCATATATGTATTCTTTTATAATGATATGTTTCTATTACCATCATTTTTCTATATTTGTATATGCATATGCAAATGTATGTCTATCTAACATACATACATACATACATGCATACATGCATATCTAACATACATAC
>MU227831.1:3147625-3170681 GCA_018584345.1 Thuja plicata | reverse complement strand
TATATTGACGTACAGTTTGTTGTAAACATTATTTATGCTCATTTCTACTTGTAGTTTGATGTATTTTTTCATCATTCTCTGTATGTTATCCAAGGTTTGACTAAATCATTTTCTCTCACTTTATACTATGAAATCATTATATGAAATATGAAATAAAGAGAACATTGTGTTATTCTATTCAGAATTTGTACTTTTTTTAATCATGAAATGTAATGGGTATACATTATTATTCGATATCTTTGATTTTTATTTATGAAATGTAATGGGTATACAATAATGTGCCAAATTTTTACTATTTTTAGGATTAGTCATCATGCATTTTCTCCATGCAATAGGAAACCTCTACCCATCATTTCTCCTTGCTCTTTGCAATCAATGATATGGGTTTATCTATAATTATTGACTTATATCAAGCCATAAATATTTAATTTTTCATTGTTTTGGGCCTTCTTTTCCCCATGGTGTCTTGTTCTGCTTCCTGCAAAGGCTTTGCACACATAGTTACAAGTGTGTCTATGTCTGTATGTGTGTGTGCATGTGTGTATATATATGTATGTATGTATAGATACATACACACATACACGTGTGTGTGTGTCTATATGTATGTATGTCTGTATACATGTATGTACACACACACACACACACACATGTAGACACCCTTGTAACCCTATATGGTGAAAGTATGCCTAAAATAATGAAAAAACAAATAATTTTATGGCTCAATATAAGTGGATAATAACAGATAAACTCATATCATTGAATACAAAGAGTAAGAAGAAATGATGGGTAGAATTTTCCTATTGCATGGAGAACATGTATGATGACTAATCTTAAAAATAGTAAAAAAATTGGCACATTATTATATACCCATTACATTTCATGAATGAAAAATTAGAGATACCGAATAATAATGTATACCCATTACATTTCATGATTTAAAATTTTTGAATAGAACAACACAATGTTCTCTTTTTTTCACATTCCATGTAATGATTTCATAGTATAAAGTGAGAGAAATTGATTTAGTCAAACCTTGGATGACATATAGCGAAATGAGAAAAAATACATCAAACTGCAAGTAGAAATGAGCATAAGCAATGTTTACAACAAACTTTACGTGAAATATATATGAATATGTATTTGTATGTGTGGATATGTATTAGACAAACATACATTTACATATGCATATACAAACATAGAAAAATAAGGGTAATAGAAACACATAATTCTAAAATAGTACTTATATGATGTTATGAGCAATGAAAATGATGGTATGATTAAAGAAATAATAAGTTGCAATAAAGATATAACTCTGATGTGATAAAATAAATGATAATTATGTTGTCTCTATTCTGGACTACAAAAATGATTATTGACAGAAGATTGAAACTACTGTAATCACATGCCTCTAAAAAAACATACAATGTATAAAAAGATAGTCATTGTAAAACAATACAGATATGATGCTATGACCAATGAAAATGCTGATATGATTAAAGAAATGATAAGTTCTAGGAGATGAAGATGTAATTGTGATATGATTAAACAAATGATAATGATGCTGTTTATAATTATGGATTATTGTAATGATTATTAACAGTTAATTGAAACCACTATGATTTGTAGGCCTCTAAATAATGCATACACTAAATATAAACTTATCATCTTTTAAAGGGTACACATATAATGTCATGAACAATGAAAACATGATACTATTAAAGAAATGATAAGTTGCAGGAGATAAAGATGTAATTATGATATGATTAAATAAATGATAATGACATTGTTTCTAAATCTAGACTGTTATCATGATTATTAACAACTGATTGGAACTACTATAATTTGTATGCCTCTAACTAATGTATACAATGAATAGAAACATATTAATAGCAACTTGATTTATGAAAGCACAAATTAAATAGTATGCAAATGTTGCATTAAAGAAATGACAATGCTGCTATCATGGAATTTGGACTGCTATGATTATTAATAGCCGACTAAAAAAAATATATACCTTTTATGCCTCTAAATAATGTATACACCAAACACATGCCAAAACAGTAGTACGATTTATAAAAGACATGAATTATATGACATCCTAAGGTACCAACTTGAATAAGGAATGTACAGAGGTCACCTTCATGAGCTCTGAAATGTGTAGAGGATATTTAGCGAAAACAAAGAGAATTTGTATTGAAAATGAGATTGAAAATTCCCTCTTATAAAAAAAAATGAATGTGGAAATGAATGCATTGATTTGTGGTTGTTCATTTTATATTTTAAATTTTTGTGGGAAAGAATCAATTATTACATATTGCACTTGCTTGCCATTTGTGTCTGATTGCTACAATGACTTCATGAATTCATTTTTGTATTTTTATTTGTTTGTTTGTTTAATGGAGAGCCTTACACATCGAACTACAAGTAAATGCATGAAGATGTGATAGGATGTGTGGAAGAATATGCAATGGAAATCATGTATACAGTTTATATTTGTTTGTATTGTAGCATACTATGCACCAATAGCTATGCATATATGTACTTAAATAATCTATATTATAAGTTATGGACCACTTCTATGTGGTGCTATTTATAAACATTAAATAGATTTAATGAATACAAATTTATGTTCATTTGTGCAACTTGATTTCTATTAAAATTACAAATGTACCTCTAATTGTCCACTTGTATTATGAAATAAAATAGTAAACAACAATTATTGATGTATTTTTTTATTATTATTTAATTTTATATTAGATCATTTATTTAATAATTATTGACTAAACCCTGAAAGTTTTTTTATAAAATTATATTGATACATGCTCGGCTATAAATGCTCTTCACCAAATTAAATTTTTTTAACAAATGAACATAAATTTCCCTGACCTCCCCAATAGAACCTCTATCTTAATGTTAAAAAGAAAAAAAATGAAAAAATAATGTGTTTGTGTCCTCCAACGTTACAAACCACAAGCAGCCGAAGGATTACGTTTAAAATTTTGATCAAAACCCGAGATCGAATCCCGTGGCAGATTCGGACTCTATGGCGCTTGCTGTAACAATGGCTACCATTCCCACCTGTTTGAACGTCAAGGGTTCAATTCCCTCAAAATTACGAATTCCTCGTCTCTTACCAGCGTACTGGCCTTGGGAAACTGTAACTTAATCTCTTCCCTTTTCTACTTTTTTTTTTGGTTCAGATAAGGAATTAGATTGCAGATAAGAAATGAGATTAACTTTTCTTTCTGTTCTTAAAATACTTACATTTTGAAGCCTGAGCGAAATTTATGTTAACGGAAGCTAACCAAGTAATGCGTTTATTGTCCCTGAAACATTCAATATTAGGATTAAGAAAAGTAAATTCACGGGGATAGTTTGACGAAGAAATTTTTGTAATATCTGAAATGTCTGACATTATGTGCATGCCGAATTCTTAAAGGCAGATGAGGTTTTAAAAATGACAGAAAGTGTTATATGTTTGTGAAATAGTCCTTTTTCTTAAATTATTTCAAATTTTTTGTTTGTTAAGTGTATCTGGGAGCAACGTTGCCCAGAACAAGCCTTATGTGAGGGTGGTCTTATTGTGACGTGAGGATTCGAACTCGAGCCATCCTCTTTATAAATGCACCGCTTTACGATTTTACTACAATCCTATTGCTCTTTACGGAGTAATTTACAAGCCTATTTCATTTCTGAGACCTGAAAAATAAATGACAGGACTTTGCTTGAGGATAGAAGAAAATATAATGATTACAAGAGAAAATCAGACAATCGTTGGGTAAATTAAGAGCTATTTTGCATGTGTTGTTATGTCAGGGTTAAATATTTGCATTGGTTTATTGAATTATCTTGCTCTGTATTTTTAGTTTTAACATTGCCGAGATGGTGCCATTTGCTTTTGTTTTTCCTTGCCCATTTTAATTATTTTTCATTGCATATAGAGGCGCCTTTGCTACAGTTAAAATTCCGAATAAGTGAACCCCAGATGTCAAGTAGTTGCTGATAAGTGGGTTATTTAAACGTTCATATTATCATTAACCTATTTGAAAGAATTGTAGAACTAAAATGTAAATTGTAAATCCCAAATCCCGCAGTCCTTGTCATAAGCCGAAGCAGGTTGATTACTAGTGAACCCGATTACAATGGACTTTCTTCTCTGGAACAAAAAACAGTTGTAATTTATATTTGAAAGTAATTGTAAAGAGAGGAATATTTGGAGAAATTATAATATCTTTGAAATAATTGCAGAATGGAACTTTTAATATTCTAAGAGTAAATATTTAAGAAATCTTTATATTTGGATGTGGATAATTGGAAAGTATAAATACTATATGTCCTTTCGGGATTTGGTTGCATAGTTTCAAGTCAAGCTCATCAATCCATATTTCATGAGTAGTGATCAACGAGAATCCATCTCTTATGAGCATAAACGGCTATATCTAAGTGATGCTCATAAGAGTGAAACACTAAAACTTCCTAGGTCATCTATCCTAGTATCGGTTTGGATCATTGCATTACAAAGTGAAGCACCAAATCTTTCCAGTAGGTCATCCCTCCATACACTACTTTGGCTCAAGCATGCTTATCCATGGAGGTTCCTCCGACAATGGGCACACTTAACTTGCTATTCCATATGTGAAACCTTTAGTAAGTGTTGTTCCTTAAAACCATCCAAAGTATCGTAGATCAAAATTGTAAATTTCTTAGAGTAGGTTGATATGAAGGAATATTCGTTATTCTGTTATGAGATAAATTATGTAAAAAATATAAAAAATATACTGTCTACTTTATAAACAATTATAAAGTAATTGTAAAGAGAGGAATATTTGGAGAAATTATAATATCTTTTGAAATAATTGCAGAATGGAACTTTTAATATTCTAAGAGTAAATATTTAAGAAATCTTTATATTTGGATGTGGATAATTGGAAAGTATAAATACTATGACGTCCTTTTGGGATTTGGTTGCATAGTTTCAAGTCAAGCTCATCAATCCATATTTCATGAGTAGTGATCAACGAGAATCCATCTCTTATGAGCATAAACGGCTATATCTAAGTGATGCTCATAAGAGTGAAACACTAAAACTTCCTAGAAGGTCATCTATCCTAGTATTGGTTTGGATCATTTCGTTACAAAGTGAAGCACCAAAACTTTCCAGTAGGTCATCCCTCTATACACTACTTTGGCTCAAGCATGCTTATCCATGGAGGATCCTCCGACAATAGGCAAACTTAACTTGGTATTCCATATGTGAAACCTTCAGTAAGTGTTGTGCCTTATAAACCTTCCAAAGTATCGTACATCAAAATTGTAAATTTCTTAGAATAGGTTGATATGAAGGAATATTTGTTATTCTGTTATGAGATGAATTATGTAGAAAATATAAAAAATTTACCGTTTGCTTTAAAAACTTCCTAGAAGGTCATCTATCCTAGTATCGGTTTGGATCATTGCATTACAAAGTGAAGCACCAAAACTTTCCAGTAGGTCATCCCTCCATACACTACTTTGACTCAAGCATGCTTATGCATGGAGGTTCCTCCGACAATAGGCACACTTAACTTGCTATTCCATAGGTGAAACCTTCAGTTAGTGTTGTGCCTTACAAACCATCCAAAGTATCGTAGATCAAAATTGTAAATTTCTTAGAGTAGGTTGATATGAAGGAATATTCGTATTTCTGTTATGAGATGAATTATGTAGAAAATATAAAAAATTTACTGTCTACTTTATAAACAATTATAATAGATTAGTGGAAATCAGGCATTTATGGGGTAAATTGAGGGTTAACCCTCAATTTACCCCATATATATATGTACAATGTACATTCATACATACATATATACACATACAAATATGTGTGTGTGTGTGTGTGTGTGTGTGTGTGTATGTATATATGTATATATGTGTGTGTGTGTTTGTATATGTATATTTATATATATGTGTGTGTGTACACACACACATATGCGTATGTATAAATTAGTGGGGGTTTTACAGGGGACTCCACCCAAGAAGAACACTTTTATGATATAAAAGACCAAAATGATCAACAAGGAGGGCCCATAAGAAAGTATAGATACTAGTAGGACAAAAGATTTACCAGCCACCACCATAAACCTATGGGCCAACAGAAAAAAATACTACAAAACCAGGATCCTTCCAGCCAAAAGAGCTTCCACCATTTAGATTGCCACCCCAGACAACAAAAATGGGAGACTAGCATATTACCCATCTGCATAAACCACATCTTGAATCTATTTTCTAGCCTTTGAAGTCTTGAATTGCCATAATATCCACTCCCATTCTACTAGCCGAAGATGGAGTAGGGAATTCAATCCCATGGAAGACCTCTTGATGTCTTTGTGCCCTTACCAAGTTCATGGAGTCGAAAGATGGAATATTTAATGCACTAGGCACCTCCAAACGTCCTCCATTGTGTAACCATTAGAAGGTCCAAATCTGAGCAATAACCTTGAACTTCTATAGCTCCTAAAGAATTGGCAACTGCTCTAAATGGGTCACATTTGTATGTGTATAGTCCCCATTTTCGACCTAGGTTTTTGAAAAAGAAATAAATACTTTCAATCAAGTTGTATAAATTAATGTATTTCCAAGCAACTTGTATTTAATTGATTATGCATATATGTTGAATATTTTATTTTAATAAAGTGACTTTATTAGGGGCCAAAAATAAAATAAAATATTATAAAGTCATTTTTATGGAGCAAAAAGAATTGTAATATTAAAAGTAATTTTAAATTATACAGTTCCATAGGTGATTATAAAAAGACGCTGAAGAGAATCATTTGCGTGTTCATTTGATAGTTTCTAAAAATTCCAATTGTGGAGTGGAGCATGAGTTTTATCGCCTTAGGATGAAAATCCTACAACAAAGGTTGGTTTTGGGAGTGAAAGATCTTCCCTAGACAATTGTAGAGGTGGGTTTTGAAGAGCACTAAGTTATACTGTAATGTCCCCTTTTTGGATTATATGAGACACTACTTGAAATATGTAATTCTTCCTTGTAATGTAATTTCAATAATTCAGATATACAGAAATCTATGCAAACAACGAATTTATCTCAACATAAATGACTGGTAATTCCAAATGCAATAACAGTATGAATGACTGGTAATTCCGAATGCAATAACAATATGAATGACCGGTAATTCCAAATGCAAATACTACAACTTAATATACTTCAAGGATGCAGTTACAATATTAAGGCTGTTTCTGATTTAGCAATATAATATATGCACGATACCCTGTATGGCTGTATCTGATCTTCAATTGTGGTGTATGCTGCAAGTTACAGGATGTTTATAATTCCAAATGCAAGTTACAACAAATTTATCTCAACATAAATGACTGGTAATTCCAAATGCAATAACAACAAATTATCAGTAGGAATGACTGGTAATTCCAAGTGCAAATACTGCAACTTAATATACTTCAAGGATGTAGTTACAATATTAAGCTTGTTTCTGACTCAGCAATATAATATATGCACGATATCCCGTATGGCTGTATCTGATCTTCGATTGTGGTGTATGCTGTAAGTTACAGGATGTTTATAATGATCTTAGGCAGAGATGTGCCGTCTCTGATATTCTGGAGTTATATATTCAATCGTCTATGATATACGAGCCGTCTTTGATATATATCTGATGATGTATGCTCCTCAAATAAGATGCTGTCTCTGATATATAAATGAATTGCCTGCACCACGGTTGCTATCACAACCTTCTATGCTCTGTAATCGAGGATTTCCAAAAAGGGAAAATATAAGTTATATTTACAATTCTTCTATCTGCCTCTGGTGAGCTGATCAGCTTGTATAAATATGTGCTTTGAAGCATGAAGAGGCACGGTTGGGAAGTCGTCACGCTTCATAACCAGTTATTTGTTATTCATGATAACCATTCATGATTATTATGAATTAATCATGGATGATTATCGATGACAACATAATCATCAGGAATCATTAAGTACAATCGATAATGCAAACCCGGTAATGCCGTTGGCTTGGATATAATCAATTGCACGATTAATATTGCTCGGCTAGCCCGGAAATACCGTCGGCTAGAATGGTAGCACAGTGATATGTGTATAGCCTGACCCATGAATCAGAAGTGATGCCCGATCATGGTGATGCATGGTAATATCAGTCCCGATGATGCATACTCTCATCGGCTTTATTACCAGGCACAGATATATGTGAATATGATGCTTAATGCAATGTCATGAACTTATATACAGTAATGTGACCACGATGATATAATTATGTGTATATGGATGCACCTATGTATGATGTGGTATTCCATGTGTATATGAATATGCATGGGATGTTATATCAGGGATGGATGCATTCATGTAGATGGCCATGGTAATGCAATGATATGAATATGATGTCATTTATATGAATGCACATAATGGAGTATCATATATGATGCACGTTTGTGATGGTACTTCATGAATGATGCATTTATATGGATGGAAATGTATGAATCATAGAGGTGGTAATGTATGAGTGAAATGATGTAATCTTATGATGATGGTGGTAACCAATTTCAAGCCATTGGATCAGATCTAACTACTATGCAAAGTGCAGGGAATGCTGATAATGTACAAGACAAGGTATGCTTCTTCCCCTTGCCCTTATTTACTTGTTGTTTAATTGTTTTGAAATAATGGGATATCACATATACTTTGAGGGGGGGAGTGAATCAGTATATCAAGAAACTTTTACTTTTCAAAACCTAATTGTTAAATATGATAGCATCGATAAGATAAATATATAAATGAATATATATAATACATATATGAATGTGTGTGTGTGTATATATATATATAAAATGATATCTATCATTATATATACATTAATATATATCCAGATACATATTTTAATGATAAATATTCTCATCTTATAACTATCGATTATCATGAGTAATGAATTGATGATCATCAATTATCATTAGTGATAGATCGATAACCATCGATTATCATTAATGATAAATCGATGATCACCGATTTATATATGACTGTCGACTTACAATGAATACCGAATAGTATCGGTTTAAATATCAAAACTGTTATGTTATCACCGATGGTATAATCGGCTTATGTGATATCGATTCAATATCGATTTGTATTAACAGCGACTTGTTTGTTATGAAGAGTCACGTCAATGATAAGACGTGACTCATTAATGAGTCACGACTTATCATTTACGTGACTCATAACATTTGCGAATACATATATGCAAAACGATCGTTGGCTGAAACATATTGAAATCAAACATAGTGTATTCAGCAATCTGCATACAAAAGAATTTAATTAGAAGGTTGTATATTCACAATATATTCATAAAGAAATAAAAGGGATACAAAAGCTATAATTATCATTTGAATAGAAGTTTGAATTGCATTTACATGGTATCAGAGCCAAGTTAAAGAAGATCCAAGAAGCTTTCAAACTTAAGACATTTAAATACAATTTATAGCTCATCACATTTCCATGGCAAGCGTTATCAGATTTGAGGATAGGCTTAAAGGAGGAAATAACTTTTCATCATGGAAGTTCAAAATACTAATGATACTAAAAGAAAATAAGGTTGAGTCATTCATAAAAGAAGACAAGACAAAACTGGAGAATGATCCAGAGAAAACTACATCGACTGAAGGAAACGATAAGGCCATGAAAATCATAATCGATGGAGTTAGAGATCATAATGTACCATTGACAAAATATGAAACGACATATCACATGTTTAAAACACTTGTAAACACTTATGAAATAAGTAGTGCCAACAAGACCTTAGCCCTAAAGAGAGAGATTAACCATATAAGTATGAACAAAGGCGAATCAATCAACTCATATTTTATGAGAATCTCGGCTCTAAGAGATCAACTATCAACACTTGGGTACAAGATAGAATGTAAAGAATTATCATTAATTGCCTTGGATGGTCTACCTGACTCCTGGGAGACATTTGTTTCAGGCATCAGTGCTAGGTCTAAATTTCCAAAATTTGATCAGCTAAGATTCGATTGTCTCCAAGAAGAATCAAGACTAGCAAAGAAAGGACTCAAGAGGAAAACCATTGATGAAGATTTTCATGTATTAAATGTAAATTCCCACAATAAAGAAAAGAAGAAACATTTCAAGAAAAGGAAAAACAATCACGGGAATGGTAAATCCAAGAAAGATATGTCAAAGATAAAATGTTTCAGATGCGATCAGTATGGACACTATGTAGTAAATTGTCCATACAGAAAGCATCAAGCCCATTTGCCAAGGTAAAGAAGAGTAAGGAAGAGCATGAATCCAAGAAGTTTGTATTCTACTCCGCACTTTCAAATCAAGTCTCTAATAAAAATACATGGGTCATAGACAGTGGTTCCTCAAGACATGTTACTAGATTCAGAGAACTATTAGATTCCATGGTGGAAGAAATTGATGAGGAAGTAACTATTGGATATGACTCTGCACATCCAATGAAAGGTGTTGGAACTTGCACCATTAAACTGAAGTCAGGCATCTCTATTCAACTCACTAGGGTATTGTTTGTTCCAGGTATCAAAAGAAATTTAGTCTCCATATATGTACTTGAAGATAATGGATACAGGGTAACCTTCATGGATGGTAAAGTATTGGCATGGCCAAAGAACTCTACTATTAAGAAAACACAAACCATAGGTAAGAGAAAAGGTTATTTGTATGAGCTATGTACAGAACCAAATCTAGCCCTTATCCATGAAATTGCAAACTCTAATGAAATATGGCATAGAAGATTAGGACACCTAAATTTTCGAGCCCTATCTTCCATGGAAAGAGTAGTCACAGGATTACCAAAACTTAAACAATACCACTCCGGGGCATGCAAGGGGTGTGCCTTAGGTAAAAACACTAAGGGATCATTTCATAATAGCTCTAGCAAAACAAATAATGTATTAGAATTAGTCCATTCACATTTGTGTGGGCCCATGTCTGTCCCTTCATTAGGAGGGTTTCTATATTATGTAATCTTTGTTGATGATTTCTCCAGGAAGTCCTGGATCTATTTCCTCAAATGTAAAGAATCTGAGGAGATCCTTAAAAGATTTAAGGAATTCAAATCCCTTATTGAAAACTCTTGTGGAAGAAAAATAAAAACCTTAAGGACAGACAATAGGAGGGAATATACATCAGATATGTTTAAAGAATTTTGTAAAGATGCTGGGATTAAGAGGGAGTTCACTGTCCCTTACAATCCACAACAAAATGGGGTTGCTGAAAGGAAAAACAAAACCATTGTAGAAGCTGCCAAGGCAATGCTTCTTGATCAAAACATAGAAACTTCTCTTTGGGCGCAAGCCTCTAATACTGCAGTATACACACAAAACAGATTTTCACACTCTCATATTGATAATAAAACTCCTGAAGAGGTTTTCACCGGTACATAAGAAGACATCAGTCACTTAAGGATATTTGGGTGTCCTGTATACATACATGTGCCCAAAGAGAAAAGAACAAAACTAGAACCTTCAAGAAGAAAGGGTATTTTTGTAGGTTACAGTGAAACCTCAAAAGCTTACCAAGTACATGTGCATGATTAGAAACAGATTGAACTAAGCAGAGATGTAATATTTGAGGAGGATATAGCATTCACAAGAGCTAGAAACTCCGTTGAGCCAGAAATCCAAACTTCTCCCATAGAACCAGAAAAGGAAACTGCTCCTGAGATTTAGAGGGAGCATCCTGAGGAAGAAGAAAATGAAGAATCAAGCACATCCTTGAAGATTCCTAAGAAGAGACCTCTCTGGGAAACTAAGATAATAGAAGAAGCAAAGTCCTACGGAGCTCCTTAAGGAACTTTTAGAGAGGGTAAAAGATCGACAAGCTTATCTAGTTACGTAGCCCTAATGAGTGAGCTCTCAAAGTCAGAACCTGCAAATGTTTCAGAAGGTATTCAACAACAAGTATGGAAAGATGCCATGGCAGAGGAATATCAGTCCATCTTGAAGAATGATGTATGGGAAATTGTATCTAGACCTAAAGAGAAATCAATGGTCTCCTCCAAATGGTTGCTCAAGATCAAGCTTGCTGTAGATGACAGTATAGAAAAGTACAAAGCAAGGTTTGTAGCCAGAGGTTTCTCACAAAAAATGGAATTGACTATGAAGAAACTTTTGCTCCAGTTGCCCGATATACTTTAGTCAGAGCTATTCTAGCCATTGCAGCTGCCAAAGGATGGAAAGTACATCAGATGGATGTTAAGACCGCATTCTTAAATGGAACTATTGAACAAAAGGTCTACTTGGAGCAACCTGAAGGATTTGAGATCCATAATTCAAGAACACATGTGTGTAAGTTAAAGAAAGCCCTTTACGGACTTAAGCAGGCTCCCAGAGCCTGGTATGAGAGAATTGGCAGTTACCTCATGAGATTAGGATTCTCCAAAAATGATGCAGACCCAAACCTCTACTTCAAAGCAAAGCAAAGGTGATATTTTAATGTTAATATTATACGTTGATGATCTGTTGATTACAGGAGAGGATCATCTCATTAATCAATGCAAGAAGGAACTAGCCTCAGAATTTGACGTGAAGGACGTAGGACTACTGCACTACTTCCTTGGCTTAGAAGTTTGGCAGAAATCAGATAGCATTATTCTAAACCAAGGAAAGTACACCATTGATATATTGAAGAGATTTGGCATGATGAACTGTAGACCGATGTCATCACCTATGGAGACAAATCTTCACAAGTTGAAGGAAGCAACAACAGATTTTCAATCAGCTGATCCTACTCTCTACAGATAGATGATTGGATCATTGATGTATTTGGTCAACACTAGACTAGATATATGTTATGCAGTGAATGCTTAGAGCCAATTGATGTGTGAGCCTAAGGAAATACATCTTGTGTCTGTGAAGCATATAATGAGGTGCCTTCAAGGTACTCTAAATTATGGACTCAAATATGAAAAGGTTGCCTTAGATCTTCATGGATTCACCGACTCAGATTGGGTTGGAAGTGTGACCAATCGAAAGAGCACCTCAGGGTGTTGCTTCAGTTTAGGATCGACTATGATATCGTGGTTTAGCAGAAAACAATCGTCAGTGGCACAAAGCTCTATAGAGGCCGAATATATCGCAACATCAATGTCTGCTAGAGAAGCAGTATGGCTCACAAAACTAATTGTAGGATTATTCGGCGAACCACTAAAACCAACTATCATCCACTGTGATAACCAAAGTTGCATCAAGCTATCAGTGAATCCAGTATTTCATGACAAATCTAAGCATATAGAGATTCCTTACCACTATGTGAGAGACATGGTAGAAAGGAATGTGATCCAGTTGGAATATATCAGTACAGGAGATCAAGCAGCAGATATCCTTACCAAACCACTCCCAAAGGTGAAAGTTGATCACTTCTGGAAAAATCTTTGTATGGTTGAAATGTAAAATTTTGATGTGTACTAATATAATAAAGATGTTTAATGGGTAAACTTCTTTTTTCATATGTGTGACTGTATGACTTTATGGGCCCACCCATCTTGTGTACATTGCTAAAAACTGACGACTTTTTATTTAATGAACACTTGTAGTTAACATTATAAGGTGACGATCTTGTAATATTGATATCATGTTGACTTGATATCATCTTGATTCATGGATGTGCCATGATTCGTTATGGTAGACATTATGTAATGTAATGTTAGTGCACATACCATAATAGGGGTATATAAGGAGAATGTAATGTTCTCGAGCATATTATATCCTTCATATTACGAGTTAGGTGATATGTAAAACTTGGTATCACGTGTTAGGTGATTCCTTATATCATGAGTTAGATGATATGTAAAACTTGGTATCACATGTTAGGTGATTCCTCATATCACATGTTAGGTGATATGTAAAACTGGGCATCACATGTTAAGTGATATGTCATACCATTTTACATTCACAAGTAAGGTGGTATATATATTCTTATGAGAAATGAGATGCATCAGATACTTTATCTTCCCTAGCTAAGAGGGAGTGTTAAATATGATAGCGTCGATAAGATAAATATATACATTAGTATATATAATACATATATGAATATATATATATATATATATATATAATAATGATATCTATCATTATATATACATTAATATATATCCATATACATATTTTAATGATAAATATTCTCATCTTATAACTATCGATTATCATGAGTAATGAATTGATGATCATCGATTATCATTAGTGATAGATCGATTACCATCGATTATCATTAATGATAAATCGATGTTCACCGATTTATATATGACCGTCGACTTACAATGAATAGCGATTAGTATCGGTTTAAATATCAAAACTGTTATGTTATCACCGATAGTATTATCAGCTTATGTGATATCGATTCAATATCGATTTGTATTAACAGCGACTTGTTTGTTATGAAGAGTTACGTCAATGATAAGACGTGACTCATAAATGAGCCACTGCTTATCATTTACGTGACTCATAACATTTGCTTATACATATATGCAAAACGATCGTTGGCTGAAACATATTGAAATCAAACATAGTGTATTCAGCAATCTGCTTACAAAATAATTTAATTAGAAGGTTGTATATTCACAATATATTCATAAAGAAATAAAAGGGATACAAAAGCTATAATTATCATTTGAATAGAAGTTTGAATTGCATTTGCACTAATTAATCACAATAGAAATACTTCAAAATTCAATCATCTACAACAGTAATACAAATACAAGATCAAGCAATTACAAACAAGAACACATGATTTATATGAAAACCCTTACAAGAGATAACCACAAAAAAATATTGCTTATATTAGAAACTTCTTACAATCTTTGTAGTCACCAACCCACACGAGGCACCAATTCCCTTTAGATAATTTGTAGGCAACAACCCATTGGAGACACCAATCCTCACAATTGAGAACTAACTCAACAAGAGACACCAATCTCTTTGAGAACGAGGCACCAACCTCCAAAAGTTAAAGTGATAAGTGATTGGTCTTCTTCTTGAATCAAATCTAATCCTGCTCAACAAATCTGGTCACTAATTGCTTCTTTAAATCTTCTTATGATCTTCAAAAATCCCCGCTCAAGGGAGTGAATCAGTATAGCAAGAAACTTTTACTTTTTAAAACTTAATTAATCACAACAGAAATGCTTCAAAACTCAATCATCCACAATAGTAACACAAACGTGTTAGTGATTGTAGCTGCAGGAGACATTTTTCCATGCATGCGATGACTCCATCTGTGTACAGGTTGTATGAATGCAATGCTTTTTCTCTGCGATGTGTAATTCTTCCTTACGGGTGTCTTAGACTGTGGAAAGTATTTGAACGTTTATCTATTTGAAGACTCTTTATTGCCGTTGTAGAGTCTTGATACCCCAGCTCATGAAACAGCGTTCTCTTTGTAAATGTCGTCTGGTTGTGTGCCGTGACAGTTAGGAATCAAAGCGGCCTCCATTTATTATGAGACATTTAGTATTGAAGAGTTTGATTCTAGTGTAGCTCTTGGAATTCAAAGGGTCTCATGTAACATAACTGCTTATCATCGTAGAGACGCATGTTCGTGACTGTTTAGTTACACAAGTAACTTTAGTGTCATCACTATGCAACTGATGAGATCCTGTAGTGTCGTGTTTTTGTTATCTGCGATATGTATTCTTTGGTGATGAAAGTCTAAGGCTGTTGATGCCATTCTTCTTGGAATAGAGAGATTATTGTATTTCCTGTTAAGACAATTTTCTCAGATCAGGGTGTGAAGTTTGTTGCTGTAGGATTATATTGAGACTTCAATATTGTTAATCAGTGTTCTTCTTTGGTATTTAGTTTTGTACACAGGAGATAGTGTGAGTGTGATCTTTATTATTTCTATAGTTCTTCCAGTTGCAAATTTGTTATTTTGTAAAGAAAGTTGTGTGTGCAGACTTGAAATCTTGTGAAGCTTTGTATTCAGACTCTGATTTTCCAATAAAGTATCAATTTTGGTGTGGCTGGATTTTTCCCCTCAAGTTGGAGGGTTTTCCTAGGATAACTTTGGTGTTTTTGTGTTATTTGTTTTTGTCTTGTTCTAGTTTATGCTATTCTGGTTTGGGAGTGAATCAATATATCAAGAAACTTTTACTTTTCAAAAGCTAATTAATCACAATAGCAATACTTCAAAATTCAATCATCTATAACAGTAACATAAATACAAGATCAAGCAATTACAAACAAGAACACATGATTTATGTGAAAACCCTTATAGGAGATAACCACAACAAAATATTGCTTATATTAGAAACTTCTTACAATCTTTGTAGGCACCAACCCACAAGAGGCACCAATTCCCTTTAAATAATTTGTAGGCACCAACCCATTAGAGACAACAATCCTCACAATCGAGAACTAACTCAACAAGAGACACCAATCTCTTTGAGAACGACGCACCAACTTCCAAAAATTAAAGTGATAAGTGATTGGTCTTCCTCTTGAATCAAATCTAATCCTGCTCCACAAATCTGCTCACTAATTGCTTCTTTAAATCTTCTTATGATCTTCAAAAATCCCTGCTCAGGGAAGTGAATCAGTATAACAAGAAACTTTTACTTTTAAAAACTTAATTAATCACAATAGAAATACTTCAAAATTCAATCATCCACAATAGTTACACAAATGCAAGATCAAGCAGTTAAGAACAAGAACACATTTATGCGGAAACCCTTGCGGGAGAAAACCATGACAAAATATTGCTTACATTAGAAATTTCTTACAATCTTTGTAGGCACCAACCCACAAGAGACTCCAATCCCCATTAGATAATTTGTATGCACCAACCCTCTCGAGACACTAATCCCCACAACTGAGCACCACCTCAACAAGAGACACCAATCTCTTTGAGAATGAGGCACCGACCTCCAAAAATTGAAGTGATAAGTGTTTGATCTTCTTTTTGAATTAGATCTAATCCTGGTCCATAAATCTGCTCAATAATTGCTTCTTTGCATCGGCTTAGGATCTTCAAAAATTCTTGCTCATAGGTCTGCAAAAAATCTACCTTAAATCTGCTTATATATGCTCCTTGGATTGGCTTCTAAAGTCTGACTCAATAGATCTGCTCTTTTACTCTGTTATAAATGAGAAGATATTTGTTGAATTGTTTGATAAGTTGAACTCCAAATGATCTCCCTTTTTATATGCGCAAATACACCCCTTAATCTAATGGATGCAATGTAATGTTCCCTTTTCCAATACCCTAATTTTTGCTTTAAAATTACAATTCCAAGTAAAACAAGAAATGGAATAGAGCTAACGATATCATTTACATATTGTGGAATAAGATAGATCATGGTTGAGAACCTTGCAATTATGTTAGGTAATCGTCGAAACATGATCCATAAAACAACTCTTTCCTACTAAGGTTAGGAACATTAACTCAATTATACGATGTAACTAATTTCATTGATTGAGTCCCTTGGAAAAACGTATAAGGCCCCTCGAGCTTATTCCTTTCCATCATGCCCAGGAGCACAAAATGACGTTTGCCATTTGGCCTCCCAACCCCACTCAAGGTTACCACTACTTGAATGGAACATAGGTGCTACTTGCATCCCTTATATGAATTTTGTCGTAATGTGGATGTGGAATTCCCTTAAGGCTTTTCCCAAGAACCCATCCTCATTATGGAGCACCTGGAAGATCATACAAGGCGTATTGAGCCTATCCATCAAGCCTAGAAGCTTGCTAATGGCACCTGCCATTCTGCCTCCTAGCCCCACTCGGGGTTGCCACTACTTGAATGGAGCCTTATGCTACTTGCACTCCTCACATGCCCTACCTCCCCTCCATAACAAAATGGTGGATTGTGTGAAAGCTTTAGAGGAATCTTCATGATTGTCAAATATGCATACATTAGAAGAAATAGATTATTTGCATACATTCCTACTTCCTATCAGATGGAAGACAATTAATAAATCTGCCAAATCATATTGCAATGCATTATACTTCATACCACAATATTGGTTAAGTATATAGACAACTGTTTTTTATATGTATTAATTTTGAGTCTTTGTTGGTTGCTCCAAAATCCTAAATGAGGTAGCCGATCTTCAAGGACTTGGATTAGTGGCCAACTTGACATGATGTTATTAGGGATAATGATCTAATCACAGTCTTCTTCACTTCAGGCTCTGTGAAACCTAGGTGGGTATACCTAAAACCAATACCCTTATATTCCTAATTCTCCATTGTTTTGTGGGTATTGTGACATACATGTTCTCAAAGCATGAAATCAAGCATATGTACGATCTCTTCCAATTTTGGCTATATCCCTGATTTGATAACTTTTAGAGACCTTGAGAACAGATAATTCTAACCCTAAAACTTAAACAAACGTAACATAAAATAACATGAAAAGGAAATGCTTTGTTGATTTTTAGAAAACATACTGAAGTTGCAGAACAGAGGAATATGACCAGTGCTAATCCTAGGGTATACAGAGTAAATGATGAAGCATAATCATGAAAAGGAGTGCAACATGATAATCAGAAACATATGCGTCTCACTTGATCAGTACCTTGTATTAAGTTATTAAGCAAGCTAGGACTATGAGTTACAAGCTATTCTTATAATCCCTGTTAACATTTTACAAAATCTCTTTGAAAGACTGAAGAATTTAAATTCCCTACTTGAGAGAAATCAAGAGCCAATCACACAATTGTAACACAACACAAAAGTGAAACCAGAGAGTCCTTAACCATTGATTTCATGAAATTCTGGACATAAACATGGAGACAAATTGAAAACCATTGGATTTGAATTCAAGATTTTTCTGATATTACAACTTTTTTCAAAATGTCAGCTATTGTTAAAAACTTGCTTACAAACACATATAACAGAGACACTTTTCATTCATGTTCTCAGACATGCAGACAAATACAAATTTTTACAATGGCTCACATGACCTATACAGACAACTAGGAGCCTTAGAATAGAGCCTTGAATTCCTTTTTATAAGCCAAGGGAGCAGCAAGCTTCGGCTCTTTACAATATGATAAGTGGCAGTAGGTAACCACCTGACTGCTAAAAGACAAACTACTTTTTGAGCTGCTGATATGTTCAGACATTCCTCTTCATTCTTTGTAGGTGATAGCTGAAGTTGACATCTTTGAAGCTTTATCCTTCAAATAAGTCTTCTTATCAAGTTGGCAAAAGATACGATCAATTGACAGACCCATTTAAGGTACCTTGACAGAGAGCAGCTTGTGGCAACTTTTCAAAAAATATGCATTTAATGTTCAAATCTTCTCAAAATTATCTCATAATCTTCTTGGCATGATTGAAATCGACCTTAGAATAAGTTCAGATTATCTCTTCATTTGCCCAAAGCCAAAAGAGCAAAATTTACAAAAATTCAAAATTTGGCGGAAGCCAACGGTCATGTCTTGGTTAAAAAATTCTAAAAACACTGTGAATTAATAGAGACAACCAAAATGATCATAGAGCCTCAGCTCCTTGATCCTTAAACCTCTGAATAGCTTGGAGATGACCCTTATACTTTTCATCATTTATTCTGGTCCTTGCAATCTCCATTTTTGTCAGTCCTATCTCTAACTTAGACAACTGGTCTAAGGATGAATCCAATTTTTTCAAAATGATAGTTTCATCCATATGGATATCTACAAGCATGGGATCCATAACTGTTAGAAATTCCACTCTCCATTCTGATTTAGGTTTCAAGACCATTTTCCCTTCTTTATCATCTTTTCCTTCAACTAACAATGGTTGACAAGCAGTGAGAATATAAAAATCAGACAACTCTATTTGATGGCCCTTGTGTACACCTTATGAGTTGCAAACATCTGGGTCAACACTTTCAACTTCCCTTTCATTTCATTGATCATATCATACACATTCTGGAAGTGGCCTCTCAAAGTAGAATTCTAAGCATCTAATCAATCTATGCAAAAATGAAATTGAACATGCAACGTACCTCCTTACCTTCAAGTGAGCTTGCTGAAAGTCTAAAATCTCCTTTTGCCCATCCCTACTACCTGCATGCTCCTAGATAGCATTCAATTTGGGCTCTAGGAGAGACTGTATTACCTCTATCATTGTTTTCACTTCTACTCCCCTAGTCTCTTTGTATAATTGATTCACCTTTTCTTTCAATCTTGAATTTTCTACATTGACCATGGCTATGTCATTCCTTAGGCTCATCATTTCTTCTGAAGTATGTCCTTGAGGGGCTGGCAGCTGGTATCCACTTAAAGCATTGAGCTTTTCTCTAATTATGCTCTTTTAGAATCTTATTCTTATCCTCAACTCTCATAGAAACTTTCTGTGCCTTCTTGGCCACATCTACTGTAAAACCAATAACTTGAGTTGCAGAGAGGTCTGATGATCTCTTGATAAGGAGCTGACCATAGAACTCATCCTGATGCCTGACCATAGAAGGCTTGTGAGTAGCAGGATATAAAGACCAGATAGCTAGGATACCTAGCTCGTCATCAAAAGCTGACCCAAAGTATAAACTTTGTGCTTGTTCAGGGCCCATATTCTCAACATTAATACCTTGTCTGCTCCTTAGACTATCTAAGCTATCGTTGATGATATGTACCATCCTTCAAGGAGGAAGACTTCATCACTTTTAACCATCTGCCTCCCTTCTTCTGGTGCTATAGCTTCCAATTGTTTTTCTGCCCTTCTCTAGGACTTCATCCTTCAATTTCATTATCTCATCTTCATTAAGGCTTTCAAATTCAACAACCCTTTCCTTTAACAACTCATTAGCTTTATGCTTGAGCATAAATTGCTTGAACTCTTTTGTTCTGACAAAATTCTCATCACTCATAAAATGCTCACAGGCTGCAAGCCTTACATCATCAGTAATATCTCTCCCTAATTTGAATTCTGCAAGTGTCCTTTCAGGAGGAGGCTCTTCAACTAGTACTTCTTTCCTTGCATCAAACCTGTGGGGTGGGAGAGGCTACTCAACTTGAGTGTTAATTCTTTCATATGGTTTAAAAGGTATCTCCCTACCAGGAGACAGGGCTTGTAGGGGTACGATGGCTCTAGGACCCTCAGACACAATGAGCTGTTGTGATCCTAATGAAGAAGGAGCCTCCATGGGTTTCTTGGATGTTGCAGCAATGGAAGTCCTTGGGGGTGGAAGGGTATCTTGAGGAGGTGGTTGTTGAACTTCAGGGACAGGAGAGGGAGAAGAAGGTGCCTTATATCCAGGCAGAGGAGGTGAATGAGCAGGACTATGTGGTGGGAGATTGCTCCAATAGGGGAACCAATAGATGAAGGGGAAGACTCAGATTCAACTTCAATTGGAGGAGAACTAGGCTCACCTCTAGCCTTTGAATGCTCATGGGGTAAAGGCATCTTATCTACATCTCTGTATGTGCTTAGAAAAGTCCTCATCCTAGCCTCTGTGGCTAACAACCTTCTCCAAGGAGCATAATTCTTATCATTCTTCTCCTTTAGATTTTCAGCATACCTTATCTTATACCATCTCTCCTTCATCTTCAATACGTCTTGGTAATCCTGTCATTTCTAATCCAATCTTCTTCATCTCACACATGTTCAGGAGCTTTTGTTATAATATTATGAATAAACCACTCAGAGCCATAAAATCTATAAATAGAAAGGGGAAGACGATACCTATTAAGCCTGGCTTCAAGAACTTCAAATCCCTTTTTGTTCAGGAAGTGGTATTCTCCCTTAATTACAACTTGTGATGGGAAGAAGGACCCCTTTTTATGGCTCCCTCTGACAGTGGCCCTCTTTCCTACATAGAGTTGATACATGATTTCCAAGAATGCAATTTTGTTTGGTACTGTAATTGGTAGGACTCCTGAGACTGCTGTACTATTAAAGATCTTTATGATAGTATGGTCTTAAAAATAAAACCAAGACCCCCACTTGTGATCAATCTTCTTGTCTAGATCTAGGTCTTTGGGCCTCAAGAATTTCCTTGCCTTTTCACTCAACCCCCATGGGACATTTCCTTTCAAGTAATCCATCAACTTCTTGACAAAGTGATTTCCAAACAAAATATAAGATGAACCTTTGCTATGTATGTAACGTCCCCTTTTTCGTGAGTGTCATCTTTCAGAGGATTAGCCTATCTCCTGACCCTCATAGGCTAATGGAGTTGTTTAGAGGGTCCAGTTGGTAGAGTTGGAGGCCAATTCCCACTCCAGAGGTTAGGGATGCTTAGGATTGCTCTTCGTTTGAGTTAGATCGACACACTTACTATTTATCTAAGTGTCTTTTGGGGGTAAGTCAGAGTTTTTTTACTTGGTAGGGTACTTGGACCGGCCTCAGTTGCAGTGATGGTCTTTGGCACCTTTGTTTTGATCAGGTATTCAGGGATTTACTAATTATAGTAAATAATGGGTTGTGTAATGTCCCCAATTTTAGCAGGGTCATTGAATGGATGGTGCCAGGTCATTATTGCGATCCTCGTGGTCTGGCGAGGTGTTTAGAGGGTTATTGGTGTGAACTTACTATTTATAGTAAGTCAATGGATAGTTCCGATGAGCTTAGATGAGTTAGAGGAGTTGAATGATGCTCTCAGTTTTCATTTCTGGCTTCCGGTTTGGGCTCCAAGATTCTTGGAGAGAGCGTCTATTTTTAGTAAGTCACCCCGTTAGGTTTGTTCATCATCCTTTATCATCAGGATCACTCCAGTGCAGACAAATTTCGATTCTGATGCTTCTTTAGTTGTTTTCGCAAGACGGGTGAATTATTATTATTATTTAATTAAATTTGCTAAGGTTGCCATTATTGTTGGTATTATATGTTGGGCACCTTAGTGTTATAACTCGTCGGAACCGGGATGAAAAGTTTTAAATCTTGGGCACAAGAAACAGGGACCTTGCGTATCATAATTTCATGATATCGATGAAAAGGACATTTTTGGAGCCAAATGAGTTAATAAATTATATTACTCAATATGTGCCTAAGTATAAAAGTGCTTCAAGTGAAAAGTGTGTGAGAGAAGACACTTTTTAATTATAAAAGCAATAGGCAAGGCATTC
>MU227831.1:3129029-3142141 GCA_018584345.1 Thuja plicata | reverse complement strand
TAGGCTCATTACAGTGGTATCAGAGCTTGCCTGCCAACTGTTCGACAAAATGCCAAACATATGATTTGCATGGAAATTGATAAAAATTAGATGGTTTAAAGTTGAGGCCAATCTAGGGTCATTACAGGTTGATAGAGATGGACCCTTATTATTTTTAGTAAGGCATCCTAGTTAGTAGTGAATGCAGTGGGCTACCTCTTGGTGAAGTCAAAATAGATTTGCGATGATGAATGGAGTTATAATATTATAATTATTATTTAAGTTATACTTTAATAATAATTAGTTATTAAGTGTATCTCATTAATTGAACTAAGAAGTGACTATAATAAAGTTATAACATAAAGTCACTTTAGTTATTCCAGCTTGTTCGAGAAGCTACTTCATGAGGAGGAATTAAAAGTAAAGAATGTTTTATCCCACATTTCCAAAAGTACAAGCATTCACCAACTAAAAAGCTATATATGCAAGACCATCCTTTCATTTGAGACATGTTATGAGGATATTTGTGAAGTCATTTTCTCTTGTTGCTGAAAGTCAGTGACTGATTTCTAAGGACAAAACCCTTAGGAAGCTGAAGGTTGGACGCAAACCCATTCCTTCCATGTGAGGTGGATTCACTCTGAGTTCACCATTGAATCAAATTGCAGGCAGTTGAAAGAAATTAAAAAGAATGGATTGAGTGAAGAATAACAATGCAGTCTGGAGATTTGTAACCCTTCCAGCTGAGACATCACTTGGAATACATTGGATGCATGAGTTTGGACAGAACTGAGGATGGCATTGATGGCATGTGCATGAGCCAACTCTGAAAGCTGCTCACGTTCAAGAGACGTGGGAGGAGAAGTAAAATATCAGGTTGTCTCTTTATCTGTATATCTTGCACACGTGTTGGGCTTTGGCCATTCTATATGCAAGACACACTGTTATTTGTGTAGCCATTCTGAAGGGGTATATACTACAGTATAATCTGAGGATGATATAGCATCTATTGTGTATGGAGTCTCCTGAATATCAAACCCACAGTCGCGGACAGTATGCTACAGCATAGTCGGTTGTTCTTGGTCTCATACAGCATGAAACGACATGGCAACACCTGAATGCTGCATCCTATCTCTGAGAATCTGATCAAGAGTCGAACTTCAGGTGCTCTATTGTCATTTTATAATTCATGGTAATCGCTGTCATTTTATATTGCTGAATGTATTCAAGGCGTGTGAACTGGGTGTTAAATCTGAAGAAGATAACATTAAAATTCAGTCAATAGACGTGTTTCTGTCATAAGCAATATGAATTATAATGATTGTGTATCTTCTGTTTCATTTGAATGCAAATCTGAAGTGTTAAGTTGGGCTACCCTGAATGCATTAGTAGTTTCAATATTGTTATCCATCCTACCTCTTTTTAGTATACACAATGGACTGTAATATTCAGAACAAGATCAAGATTTTATTATGAATAGGGGAAGAGTGCAAACTGTTTGATAGAATGACTGTGATGTGGATGCTAATTTCTAAATGATTTTTCTCACAAGTGTTAAGTTTTAGGATACCTGCAAATGTAATAGCACTCTATGTTGTATGTGTTTTCCAAATGCAACAATCTCTCTTTCATTTATATTGGGAATGAGGCTAAGAGAGACATGTCCCTTCATGGGACATGTCTATTCATTATTATTTATAAGAAAGGACACGCCTCTTCCCATTAGTTATAATTTAATCAATCTTATAATGTTTCATCAATCAATTATTAATTAAGAATAAAATAATAATTTAATATTAAATATTAAATTTCATCTGATTAATAATAATATAACATATATATTATATTAATATTAATCAACATATATTATATGTATTCTAATGATCAGACGACTGAAGCTACAAACATTAACACTCCCTCTTAGCTAGGGCGGATGATCAAACAAAATGTGTAGTGGTCTCCTGTGTCAACACTTATGACCCTCACCATAGCTACACAAAACATCAACACTACCTCTTAGCTAGGGAAGATAAAATTCATCAAAATGCATTTCACAAAAGATCCATTACTTTTAAGAGAGAAGATATCACTTCATCGTGATATCAAGAGATATGGTCTGATCAAGAATATCAAGTCTCATAATATTCACCATAAATCAAAAAATATTTTAGATATCACCTCAATATGATATTAGAGATATGGTTTGATCAAGAATATCAAGTCTCATGATATTCACCATAACTCAAAAAGCATTTTAGATATCACCTCAATATGATATCAGAGATATGGTTTGACCAACAATATCAAGTCTCATGATATTCACCATAACTCAAAAGGTATTTTAGATATCACCCCAATATGATATCAGAGATATGGTCTGACCAAGAATATCAAGTCTCATGATATTCACCATAACTCAGAAAGTATTTTAGATATCACCTCAATATGATATCAGAGATATGGTCTGACCAAGAATATCAAGTCTCATGATACTCACCATAACTCAAAAATGTCCTATAGGTAATGTGCACATGTACCCTCAATAATACTTACCATAGGAACATTTATCATCTATCATGATCTGTTTCAGCTATCACAAGATGTCTATCACAATAGAAGATCATGGCCTATTTAAGGAACTCAATCCACCATGCAAGATATCATCTATCATGATCTATTTCAGCCATCATAAGATGTCTATCAAAATAGAAGGCCATGGTTTGTTTAAGGAACTCAATCCACCATGCAAGATATCATCTATCATGATCTGTTTCAGCCATCATAAGATGTCTATCACAATAGAAGGCCACAGTCTGTTTAAGGAACTTAATCCACCATGCAAGATATCATCTATCATGATTTGTTTCAGCCATCATACGATGTCTATCACAATAGAAGGTCAAGTTATTGTAAGATCATCACCTTTCAATAACTCTTACAAATACAAGTGATAATCATTTGGAAGCCGTCACTTCCTCATGATGTACACAAGGGGTAGGACCATTAAAAATATGGAGTCACACACATGACATCCATCACGCCTCAACGCAGAGGGTGAAAACAAGGGATTTCACCTCGAACTTCTCTCACAGAGAAGAACTTATTGAGCATATATCAATCTGTTGATCATCCAAGATTGCTTATGATGAAATGTCAGACTCAGAGGGAGTCTGACATCAATCTTCTTAGCTCCTCGTCCAAAGTTACCTCTGAAGAGTCAGACTCCCTCTGAAAACAATTTCTTGTGCTTCTGTCCTGAAGGTATGATAGAGAGAGATTACAAATAGCTTGGAAACTAAACTATCTCATATGGAAATACCAAAGATAGAAGCATACAAGATTTTACTAGCCAATATTATAGCATAGATTTCAAACTCAATAATTCATGTGCATTAATAAAACATGAAATACTTATCTTAAGTTTCAAATATTTCCTTTTGTAAGGTGAGCCCATATAGGAAATATCAACTCTCATCAAAATTTGAAGTTGTTTGCGGTGGACACACTGCAAGAGATCATAATGTTGTTTGTGCTAGCCATGTCAACGACCTTCATGCAGAGCAAAATCCTAGAGTGGATGATCACCATTTTCTCACTCTCCACTAAGGATGGTTCAAATGGAAATGTAACATTGGTTATTATTCTCCCCCACAATGTACAATTCCCACTCTTATATCATTGAACAATTCTCATGTCTTCTTATAAGTGACTTGATTTCTCCAAGAGAGGTGACACTCTATAATTGATGCTTTCTTTCTATAAAGAGACACCCTTCCTTGAATGCATGCTTCTTTGTTAATGCTTGACCACGATCATAACAAATTAATATATCTCTTTAATGAAAGTCGCTTTCAGGAATTTGACATAGACCCGTACACATTCCTTCATAACTTTTGCATTCCACACTTTCTTTCCAATCACTCCAGTGAGATTCTTCCAAAATTGATTTTCACCAACAAATCCAAAATTCAGCAAAATCCAATGGTGGATTTGTGAGATATGATCCCTGTACTGAGACTGTATTTTCTAAGACAGTCACACATTGACCATCAACAAACTACTCTTTTACATTTGCAGTCTGGCTCTGATACCATGTTAAGTTTTAGGATAGCTGCAAATGTAATAGCACTCTATGTTGTATGTGTTTTCCAAATGCAACAATCTCTCTTTCATTTAGATTGGGAATGAGGCTAAGAGAGACATGTCCCTTCATGGGACATGTCTATTCATTATTATTTATAAGAAAGGACATGCCTCTTCCCATTAGTTATAATTTAATCAATCTTATAATGTTTCATCAATCGATTATTAATTAAGAATAATATAATAATATAATATTAAATATTAAATTTGATATGATTAATAATAATATAACACATATTATATTACTATTAATCAACATATATTATATGTATTCTAATGATCAGACGACTGAAGCTACAAACATTAACAAGTAGATGGGTTTATGATTTTGTATTACAAGTAATTACATCAGATTTCTATCCAAGTGTTTGACAGAATTCCTATGCAAAGTATGTGTGTTGTGTAATATGTTTTGGTTCCAGAACTCAGAAATCTCGGATCAGACCTTGAATACCAACTGTTTGACGAATTGCCAATGAGATAAAACTGAAAATCTAAGGTAGAGCCAACAGGGTTCTTACAATGCATGTTCCAAATGTAAGTCCACACTTGGACAGGGACATACTCTTCATCAACCTAAGATTGAACCTTAAGGTCTTGATGCCAGATCTTGAGACCATTCCATAATAGGATATGCATGAGTATGGAAAAAATTTGAAATGGGAATTATGACTCCCCTTCAAATTCACCAATGCAGTATGCAATTGTTTTGCCAACATAGCTGCATAATCAAATGGCCTATGGAAATCCTTGCCTTGCACATCTATGCATATAATTAACATCCAATTAGGGATGAAAGTCTGTGCATCTTCACCATATACTTGACACAAAGTATAGTATGTGTCCTCCATATATTCTGCAAACAAATCAATGTTATAGGGATGCTGATCCCTTAGAGTTAAAGCTTTCTTTGCCTTGGTCAAGTGTTTAGGTTTGAAGAGTGGAACTTTGCCCCTATACAAATGATGATGTTTCTTAAACTCCTTGACCAATTTTGCATTATCAAGTGGCTAGTCCTTTCACATATCCAACATGAATGTATCTTTGATGGTCTCCTCACTGATTAGTGCCAATATCCCTCCATCATGATATAGAATTTGTCGAGTAGCAGGATTATGCCTACTAGTTATTTAAAACCCATATGTTTCTAACTGGGATGTCAGCCTTCTTTTTATTGTAACTTCTTCTCCATAGAGTGAAATCATTGAGATCAATTATGGGGTCTTTGCAACTAGCATTTAGATCAACCAGGAAATCATTTGGTCTGCTACCAGGCTTGGTCCTTTTTTTCATTTCTGTAGATCTTAGGAGTTGTGAAATGATATCATCATTGTGTTTCCTCTACGCCCGAGAAGAAGAAGCCTTGGCCATAGTCAATTAAAAAGCTAGGGCTTAACAGAGACCGATTACTGTACTTGGGTTTTGAAAATTGAACTCGAATACATCCTACAAATCTTCTAACTGGTTCAAATGCAATGATAGGGCTAGGAATGAAACTTGAAGCACATGAATGAGCAGAGAACATAATAGATTCACTCACAATTGAAAACCTTGGTCGTTTAAAGGAAACCCTAATTCTGAGAACTTCAAATTCAATGAGAGTAGAGTTCAATTCATAGCAACAGATAAATGCACTTGTAGACATATGAATCCAAGTCCAGTCAAAATCGGCTTATAACGATGCAATTCAAGCTCTAAATGCTTGCACATACCACTGGTTGCTTGCAAAAAGTTGTTGCTATAGTTTGAATTTGGACGTTTGAAAGGTTAACAACTATTGAGCTGTTATATTGGCAGCTAATCAAGATAAAACACGTAGCCCATATACATTCCGTCTTCAGATTGACAGTTGGCTAGTTGACAGGTAGGGAAGCAACCTTTGCTCATCCGTGCATCTTCCTTTAATTGCGCCGTTGAAGTTTGAGCAGCTTTCATTTAATCACGCAGTAGCACATGCAATATGGACTGTAGATCTCTTTCAACTCGATCACCCGTTAAACAATGCATTGGCCCATTGAATGAGAGGTCCACTGGTCCATCGCTTGGGTTAGGACGCATGGCATTAAATGATTTGCTAGAATCTGATGAAGGGGCAATGAGGTAGGGTTGTTGTTGACCTGTTGACATCGGGGTTGTGCTATTAAGAAAGTGCACATGTTGCATCCAATTGTGCAGTCGCATGTACATGAGAGTCGTCGATTGAGTCAGACCTGCAAGACAATTATGTTAGTGCGAAAGCAAGGGGTGGCCATGGTGATCGAGCAAGTTGCTTGATGAAATTAAGTGCACAAGGGTGCGATGATCTCCGCCGTCCGCGTGATTGAACATTTAGGTGACTTAGACAAAGGATAGGAAGTCGAACCCTAAATAGACAAGCGAGTAAACTAGCTGATAGGGTCTAGTTACCAAAATAATTAAGAGGCTTCAATCGGTAAGTTTAGACAGGCTCATCCGGTCATAGAAACAAAGGTTTATGGTGTTAATGGATAGGTTACCAGCTTTACCGGGAACATTAACAAACTGGGCCGGTCAAATTGATGACGAAATAGGCTTAAGTTATAACTTGAGTAACCGGAGACAGGTTAAAGACGGTCAACAATGAATTAGAACTATGCCAAAATGCAGACTAGTAGGGTTTAGGGTTAAAGGGCTTTAAGGTCTTTAATGGGTATTACAACTGCAAACCCTTACAAATTATGGCAATGCCATGAGGAGAGTGAAAAAAGGGTGACCTCTAACAGTTTGCAAACCCTTTGCTGGATTGAATGCTGATTCTTTCTTCTTTTTATGTCTCCTCTCTTCTCCATTGTGTCTCTCCTTGTTGATATCTTCAATTTAGAGAGAGTCATAACTCTTCATTAAATCCATTACCTTTTTCAAGAGTCACACCCCTTTGCTGTCTAAACAATTAATTGAATTTTAATTATGTGATTTTGTGAATCACAGCCACTTCATTAATCTCCCTTGATTTAAAGGGCAACACCCAATGAATTCCTTGAAACTGCAATCATTTAGTTATTATTGTGATTTGGTCCTCCTTGGTGGGTTTGTGACATCCCGTGGCTATGTTAATGTGTTTTTCAAGATTGCTGCTATAATAATCACTGCCTTTGATCACTGTTTCTGGTTTTATTGTTTATAATTAACATAAACAAGTCATTCGCTGCCAGTGTTTATCTATTAGGCACCTTTGAACATCCCCAAATGCTGGGGCACCTTAATTGCCCTATAAACAAATTTGGACTACTTATCGCTGCTGTTTGCAGTTACCAGAATTGCTGCTTAATGAGGTCGCTGCCCTAGTTTCCTGTAATTGCATCCTATCCTTTGTTATTTTTAATGATCCTCTTAGGTAATTGCCTCTTTCTTCCTAAATATGCGCGCTTAGTCTCCACTCAAATGGAGTTGGCCCTAAAGTCCAAATTAGATTTCATTTGTTTTAAATTTCAACAGGTAGGCCAGCTTAGGTAACTCAGTTAGCCCCTTGTAATTTTTTAATACTTCCTTTGGTATGGAATGCCATCATGGAGGCGGCATGAAATGCAACCCCTTATACAAGTCGACTAAGATGATATTTTATTTATTTTTATTTCCCTTAACCAAGTTGGGCACTCATCTCCATAAGGTCAAAGCAAGTAAGAAGGCTTTTTATTTAATTTTAATTTGTTTCCCAAAGTGGGGACCCAAACCAAGAGGGGTTGGCCACACCAAAATTAAACATTATTTTTATTTTGCAAAATGTAAACATTGAGAGGGAGCGGCTTTCTTAACAGCAACTAACTTTAATTTGGGTTGGTCTTCATAGAAAGTTCTCTTATTTACTGCTGTCTTCATTTGTTGAATGCTGCTCTTAATTAATTTGCTCCTCCTTAACAGATCAGATGCTGAATATGTTCATTATCCCTTATAATTAATATTCACTGCTTACTCTTGATCATTACATTTATATATATTTTCGGTCTTTGAACACTTTTGACATCAATGACAACATTTTCCAACAATCTCCCCTTTCGTCATTGATGGCAACTTTGTAAAGAGATAATCTTGGAATGCAACATAAACAAACTTTCCCCCTTGGCTAAATGCTCCCCCTTACTCTACTCCTTCCCCTTTGACATCAACGGCAAAGGCTTTCCAGGGTCAAAAGATAAGACAATGAAGAGCTCCCCCTGAACACATGCATCTCTTTAGTGAATGTATGAGAGTGATGTCACTCTCAATTTCTACCTTAGATACTCAAAAGTCTCATTTGGAAGAGGCTTTGTGAAGATGTTTGTAATTTGTTACTTCGCAGCAATATATTCCAACTTTATTTGCTGATCAACCATCATGTTCCCTTAGGAAGTGATAATTATGGGAATATGCTTTGTTTTGGAGTGCATGACTATATTTTTTATGATGTTGATTGCACTAGTATTGTCACAAAAAATGGAAATGGGGTGCTCATACTCAATCTTAATATCCTTCAATGTCTGTTTCATTTAGAGTCCCATGTGCAACAAGCTGCTGCTGCAATGTATTCTGCCTCTGTTGTAGATAAAGAATTTGAAGCCCGTTTCTTACTCAACCAAGATACAAGATTGTCACCAATGAAGAATTCTCCTCTATTAGTACCTTTTCATCGACATTGGCGGCCCTATCCGCATCCGTATATGTTGTCAAGGTGAAATCTTTACCTCATGGATACTAAGCCAAAATCCAATGCACCTTTCAAATATTTGAATATCCTTTTTACTGCTTGCATGAGTTTCTTTAGGTGCAGCCTGAAACCTTGCTACCACACCAATTACTTGTAAGATGTTAGGCCTTTAAGATGTTACATACAATAGGCTTCTAATCATTGATCTATAGAGCGTTTGATTTGCCTTGGGTGATTCATCATCCTTACTTAATTTACACCTTGTCACCATGGGTGTGCTAATAGGATTACAATCCTCCATTTTGAGCTTTTTCAACATTTCCTTGATGTACTTGGTCCGTGAAAGTAAAATCCCTGTATTCGATTGAGAAATTTGTAGCCCAAGGAAGAAAGATAACTCACCAAGCATAGACATTTCAAATTCTTTTTGCATTTTCTTAGCAAAGTCTTGACACATATTATCATTACTTCCCCATAATAAAATATCATCCACATACACTACAACAAATAATTGATCATCACCAATAGTTTTGACATACAGGTTGCTATCCGTGTCTCCTTTCTTGAATCCTTGGTGTTGTATTTATTTAGCTTCGCATACCATGCTCTGGGGGCTTGTTTTAGTCCATAGAGCGCTTTCTTCGATTTGCACACATAATACTTGTTTTTTGACAACAAGAAACCTATTGGTTGTTTTGTGTTAACCTCTTCCTCTAGATTGCCATTGAGGAAAGTGGGCTTTACATCCTTTGGTAGACCTGAAATTTTTGAAGTTTGAAAGAGCTAAAAACATCCTTATTGCTTTCATACGAGCAACGAGAGTAAAGGTTTCTTTGAATTCAGTTCCTTCAACTTGAATATACCCTTTGCAAACTAATCTTGCCTTGTTTCTCACAATTTGTCCATCCTCATTTAGCTTATTCTTGAAAACCCATTTAGTGCCAATGACATTCTTGTCCTTAGGTCTTGGGACAAGTTCCCTTGTTTCATTCTTCTCGATTTGATACAATTCCTCTTCCATAGCCTTTAGCCAATGCTTGTCTTCACTTGCTTCTGTAAAGTTCTTTAGTTTTATTTTGGAGAACAAGCATAGATTCAGATGTTCTGATGTATTAGCAAATCTCCTCCTTTCTAAATTTTTGTATCTTTTGTCCATGATGATTAAGTCTTCTGGATGGTTCTTTTGGACAAATTTGGATGGGGATTTGAATGGTGCTCTTGTGTAGGGAGTTGAGCTGTCCGTTTCTCCCAAAAGATGCATCTATTCAGGAAACCGCTATCATTTGTTGTGACCTTTTCACACCATCGCCCCATTGCGAATGGGGACCCTCTCTTTTTGCTTTGGCAATTAGTAGTGGTTTACTTTTAGTCTTAGTGTGGCAACATTTTGAGTTTTCAAAGGTCAATAAGATAGAAATTTGAGTAGGTTTCAAATTTCAAGTCTGGTCTAGTTGTGAGTCAGGGCCTTGTGATGGATAGTTGGTTTCAAGTGTCGAGTCATGACCCGTACTTAGTTGTAATTTGATCCCAAATTAAGGAAGAGAACTTGGGCTAGCATAGAATTGGATTGGATGTTGAGGAGAATCAAGGAAAACAAGATTGAATTCTGATTTGAACTTATAGACATTCCATGACTTAGCCAAATTTTGACATCACACTCAATGTTGGAGCCCAAGAGAGGCTGAATTTCCACCCTCTTTTTGGGGCTCTGAGCCCGAGCGTGCCCTGATTTCTGTCCTAGGAGTGGTGCTCTCAAACTTGTGGCAAATAGGAATTCGATCTACAAGTCAATAAAGGTGCTCAAGGGTCCGGTGAACTCATGTGTTATCTTCGAACTTGGCTTGATTGACGTGACGAATATCCATCCTTCAAGTTGCCCTTATACAAATGGCGAACAAGTAGTGGAGATTCCGATTTCAATGATGAAATGAGGGCCTGATAACAATCTGAAATATGGTTGATACACATGGATTGCCTAACACTTACTAAAATTTTGAAGGCAAACCCAATATTGGAGCCCAACAGGAGGCTAATTTCCGCCCTCTTTTTGGGGCTCCGAGCCCAAGGGCATGATAATATCCACCCTAAAGTTGAGGCTCCCAAGCTCAAAGCTAGTGTGAAATTCGATCTAGGGCCCCAACAATGAAATGAAGATTTGAAAACGAAGGGAAAGGACAATGAAATGAAGATAATGCAACACAGGTGAAATTTGGATATGAATTTGGGATGGAGCCCAAGAGGTGGCCAATTTCCACCACATCTGTGGGGCTCCAAGCGCTTCCAAAACATCAACATGGTGAAGGATTGAATTGCTAAAACAAGACAGATGCTCAAGGAATGAACTTGAAAGGATGATTTAGGTGGAGCCCAAGCATGCCTCCATTTCCTCCCAAAGTTTGACATGGAGCCCAAAGACGGGTATATTTCTTCTCAAGCCTTGACATGGAGCCCAGTCGAGTCAATATTTCCGTTCCATTCTTGGGGCTCAAGCCCAAGCCAAGACTATTCTCCGCCTAATATGAGGGGTGGAAATCAGAAAGCCTAAACTCAATTTTGACTTGATTTGGGATATATCAGGACGTTGGATGACAAAATTCGACTTGCCCTGTTGAAAATCAAAATGAACTATTTTTGAGCAAGTATAAACGCAAAATTTTAAGCATGAAGGGTGATTTCCACGCAAGAACTAGGAGATTGAATTTGGTGATGAAGGCCAGGACAAGGTAGGGAAACTCCCTTATATGTTTCAACACTTTGAAAATTTTGAGATCAATATTGGCGCCAAGGCCAAGCAAGGGCTAAATTCTGCTTAAAATCTGGGGCTCAAGCCCAAGGACATGCCAATTTCCACCAACATCTTGGGGCTTCGCCCAAGTAGGGTCTGATTTCTGCCCTAGAAATTGGGCTCCAATTTTAATGCATTTGAATATTTTTTTGACCTCCAAAGACAAAATCAATTGCAAATCAACAATCAAATGTTAAGGTAATTCGGCCATGAAGGGAGAAACGAGTTGCAAAAGTAGTTAAATCAATTAGATCGACCTAAAGGATACTTAAAACAAATGGTAATTATATTAATCTCCCAAGCAGGTCGGCCTATCTCAAGTCCCCAATCTCTCCTCTTGGAATGAAAACATATAAAAGGAGAAGTCAATCCTTCATTTCAAATCATTAAGTGATTTCACCTACGTTATTTTGAGTTTTTGGAGCAGGGGGACGACTATGTAAAAAATAGGGAAAATTATAAATATTTCGGGAAATTCTAAAAATTCATATCAAAACATGGATAAAGAATGCTTATATACATTATAGAACCTTAACATGTAACGTTTGCGTTAAGTAATTTAAATTGAGAGTTCACATATGAGTGGAAGTCAAATAAATTATCAAAACTCAAACATTAATACTATGGGACAACCAGGGGATGGGTTTTCGGTTATCTATTCTTTTTCAACCATTTGTCATTTATGACGTTCTCACAATGCTGAACTCTGGCGGTGAAAACTCTGTGTGCGTGTTCTTTTGTCTTCAATGTTGAAATATGTTCGTTCGTGTTTACTAAAATGACATAAACAATTATTATATATATATATATATATATATATAGAATATATATTAAATTAAATATATAATATATATTAATATAATATATCAAACAATAAATGTTCTATATATATATATATATATATATCACAAAATAATAAATAAATTAAATCGACTATAATACAAACATGGCTTAAACTATTAATCACGATACCTATCGTGACTGACATACATGGCAGTCACGATAAATTGTGACTGTTCATGTATGACAGTCACGATAACTATCGTGACTGTCTATACCTTCTTTAATTACATGCCGACTGTCTTTAATTACATGCTGACTGTTTTAATTAAATGCCGACGGTTATAATAAAATGGCAACTGTTATACTAAACAGTAATACATGTTAATTACATCAGTTGTTATCAACAGTCGCCAATGATAATAAGATGTGACTGTTAAAAGCCAATACTCATTCGATTTAATATATATAGTTGATATTCGTTGTACAATCAATCAATTAAAATGACAATTGTATTCTACAGCGAATATCAACTATCTAGAATATATTAGTATTATAATATCTTCTGATCCAATTTCCTTAACATGGTATCAGAGCTGTAAGGAATATAAAGAAGATAATATATATAAAACCCTACATAATACATACAGCTGAGAATATTTTTTTTAAATTAAATTATGGCTCACTGTATGAGAATGGAAGACAGACTAGAAGGTCCTTCAAACTTCGTATCTTGGAGGACAAGACTTACTTCTCTTCTAATGGAACTTGAACTAGAGGAATATA
>MU227831.1:3088746-3113194 GCA_018584345.1 Thuja plicata | reverse complement strand
TAGCAGGAATGCAGAAGCATAGTTCATCATTTTATTGGAACACTCTATGGATACGGATAATCATGCACAACAAAAATGCAAACCGTCTACCACATATATGAAATAGTTAACATTTTAATAGAATGGTCGGCATTTGAAGCAATGATGACAAAGAAAAACACATAAACCATGATGGACTAACACAGAAGCAGATTTCATCATTTTAATGTAACCTTATGCAAATTGCAGGAATGCAAAAACATAGTTCATCATTTTAATGGAACACTATACGGATACAGATAATCATTCACAACAAAAAATGAAACCCTCTACCACATGTATGAAATAGTAAACATTTAATAGAATGGTCGGCTTTTCAAACAATGATGACAAAACAAACCACATCAAGCACGATGGACTAACACAGAAGCAGATTTTATCATTTTAATGTAACCCTATGCAAAATGGAGGAATGCAAAAGCAAAGTTCATCATTTTAATGGAACACTATATGGATACGGATAATCATTCACAACAAAAATGAAACCCTCTACGACATATATGAAATAGTAAACATTTTAATAGAATGTTCGACATTTGAAGCAATTGTCCAGACAAAAGAAACCAAATAAAGCACGATGGACTAACCCAGAAGCATATTTCATCATTTTAATGTAACCCTATGCGAAATGGAGGAATGTAGAAATAAAGTTCATCATTTTAATGGAACACTATATGGATACGGATAATCATTCACAACAAAAATAAAACCCTCTACGATATATATGAAATAGTAAAATATTTTAGTAGAATGGTCGGCATTTGAAACAATGATGACGAAACAAACCACATAAAGCATGATGGACTAACGCAAAAGCAGATGTCATCATTTAATGTAACCCTATGCAAATTGGAGGAATGCAGAAGCAAAGTTCATCATTTTAATGTAAAACTATATGGATACGGATAATCATTCACAACAAAAATGAAACCCTCTACGATTTTTTTAAATTAGTAAAACATTTTAATAGAAAGGTCGGCATTTGAAGCAATGATGACAAAACAAACCACAAAGTATGATGGACTAACATAGATGCGGATTCCATCATTTTAATGTCACCTTATGCAAATTGCAGGAATGCAAAAACATAGTTCATCATTTTAATGGAACACTATATGGATACGGATAATCATTCACAAAAAAAAATGAAACCCTCTACCACATGTATGAAATAGTAAACATTTAATAGAATGGTCGGCTTTTGAAACAATGATGACAAAACAAACCACATCAAGCATGATGGACTAACGCAGAAGCAGATTTCATCATTTTAATGTAACCCTATGCAAAATGGAGGAATGCAGAAGTAGAGTTCATCATTTTAATGAAACACTATATGGATACGGATAATCATTCACAATAAAAATGAAACCCTCTACGACATATATGAAATAGTAAACATTTTAATAGAATGTTTGACATTTGAAGCAATTGTCCAGACAAAACAAACCAAATAAAGCACGATGGACTAACCTAGAAGCATATTTCATCATTTTAATGTAACCCTATGCGAAATGGAGGAATGCAAAAATAAAGTTCATCATTTTAATGGAACACTAGATGGATACGGATAATCATTCACAAAAAAAATAAAACCCTCTATGACATATATGAAATAGTAAAATATTTTAGTAGAATGGTTGGCATTTGAAACAATGATGACAAAACAAACCACATAAAGCATGATGGACTAACGCAGAAGCATATATCATCATTTAATGTAACCCTATGCAAATTGGAGGAATGCAGAAGCAGAGTTCATCATTTTAATGTAAGACTATATGGATACGGATAATCATTCACAACAAAAATGAAACCCTCTACGATTTTTTTAAACTAGTAAAACATTTTAATAGAAAGGTCGGCATTTGAAGCAATGATGACAAAACAAACCACATAAAGCATGATGGACTAACACAGACACAAATTTCATCATTTTAATGTAACCCTATGCAAAATGCACGAATGCAGAAGAAGATTTCATCATTTGAAGCAATGATGACAAAACAAACCACATAAAGCATGATGGTCTAACGCAGAAGCTGATTTAATCATTGTAATGTAACCCTTTAGTCACACGGATAATCAATCAACAAAAATAAACAGAGACCCTCGTCGGGATATTAACATTTTAATGAAACACAAGGCAGCGAAGTTGTGCATACAAGAAAGGAAGCATGATTGAAGCCGAAGACGTTACCAGCAGAGTCGACGACGGTGGTTGCAGAGCAGCGCGGACCAAAAACGGTGGCGGGAGGAATGAAAAATGATGAACCGGTTTTGGCGAAAAACATGGTTTTTAGGGCACCGACGTTAACAACCACGTGGTCCCTAACGAACCACTTGTAGGGAAATGGGATGTTTATGCCCCCACATTCCTAACGTCAAAAAAGAACGCGTGAACCCAGTAAACAACTTAAACACTTTAAATTAGGCATTTTTTATATTTGTTATTGGGGGTCAATTTAATTTTTATTGGTCATTTGATGAACTACTATTGGGGATGAATGCGTCTACTATTGGTCAACACCTTTTTTTGACCACTTTTAGACGTATGTGCACATAACGACTTCTGTGGAGTGGACCGTTATTGGCGAGAAGCTCAAACCTTAGCTTTAAGTAGTTAAGGCACATTCAGAACAACCCAAAAAATTTTTCGACCAAAATCGACATCGTTTGGTACCTCAATTGAGTGCGCGAAGTTAGCTATAGCCACTACTGGTCCCTTTCCCCTAGCATTATGCGCTTGGGCACTGTTTGGGGGTCTTTGTGGATTTTTTTTCATGTTTTAAGAATTCCCCAACACCTTGTATTTATGCGCTTGAGCGCAATTCCTCATTTGTGATGGACTTTTCTATGACTTTGGAAATTCCTTGGCTTTATTGGAATCGCACTCGGGCGCAAATGGAGGCAAGTGAAGGAAAATTTGTTTTTGGGGAAGTTCCGTTGACTTTCTTTGACCTGCGTCCGAGTGCAATTTTGGTTTGGTGAAGGATTTTTTTCTTTGTTTGTAACATTCCATAACTTCACATTTCGCAGTGGAGTGCGTCTGGGACATTTTGGGCGAGTGTTTCCTCTTGGTCATTTCTTGCGCTTGAGAGCATTTGAACACATTAAGGGAACATTTCACCATTGATGGATTTTTTGAAACTAAGGATTTTGCTCGGTCGGGATTCCTTCTAGTGCAGAGAAAGCTTGCCTCGACTGCGTATTGGGATGCCTTATAAATTCTTCCCCTTCAAAATGTTTCCTTGGCTGCTATGTCCAAAGGGTTCCACATCTTCGAATCCTCTCTAACTGCGAATCTTCTTTCAACACTATGCTTCGACTTGCATTTTGAATTTCATGGCCGACTTCAACATTTGGGAGGGATTTTGCACTCACAACTTCCCTTGATAGGTAGTCTTCAATTTACACCCCATGACATGTTTACAAACACATCTAGAGTGTGTATCACGACTCTTATGGATATTTTGTTATCCAACATCTCCCGGATTGTTCTCGAACCTTGCTGGGTGCATGTGAGGAAGACTTACAAATTTTGTTTGTTCCCTAACTTTCCCTAATTCCATTGTGTTGGGCGTAGTTTCTTCATCGTGCTGGTACTCGACATTCTTTGCTCATCCTTTGTTTCCAGTGAAGCTAGGCGCTCTCATAGGGGAATTTCAAACACTTCGTCCATCTTCTTGGCTTAGTCACTTGTCACTGAATCAAGTGTGATTGAACTTTTGCTGGTTGCCTTCAGGACTTGGAGCTAGGATTTCATCACTTTATTTCTTTATCATCTTGTTATTGCAATAATTAAGCCGAGCAGTGGGAATTGTTTCTTTTCATCGAAAATTCTAAACTTCATAAACTTTTCCCTTTCCTTTGTGTTTTGTGCTGTTGTTGAATTCTTTATTTTTAACCCATTAATTTTCAAACATTTCTTCATAATTTGCTATTTTGCAGAGTCGGCTATTTTGACATTTCTTTGTGTGATCATGATCCCCACTTGAACCTGGGTGCAATTGGGGGTTTATAGGGAATTTCGGAGATCTTGAGGGATTATTTTGGGATTGTGTCCATTTTCAAAGGATTCCCCAACTTACAATATCACAAAACTAGAGCTGCTGAGAAACAAAGCCAAAAAGCCAAAGCAGACCGAGGAGGGGTCCCATTTGAAATGGGCGATGCTGTGAATAGGTCACAACAGATCCCTTTGCTCAATTGTCTCTTTCTAAATTATTTCTTCTGTTTCCTCTTCTTTGCAAACTTCCTCATTTTGAGGAACATCTTCTCAAATTTCTTCATAATGCCTTCATCTACTTTCACATTTGCACTTTCAACAAACTTGTGCAGCCTCTTATTATATCATTTTTACACTTTACTTCTTGTGGAGTAGCCTTGGAAAATTCCTTCATCAACTCTAGATTCAAACTTTCCTATATCTTCTTCATCTCTTCTTATGTAGCATATGCTTCCAAACACTTTGAAATACTTCACTGTTTTAGGCCTTCCCTTCAATAAATCATGACATTTCGCTATCATTTACTCTGATTTGTACATGATTCAAAATACTGACTACTGTATTAATCACATCTCTTCAAATTGTTTCAGATAACTTTGATCATTTAACGTCGCACTAGCCATTTCTTGGATTGTTCTATTCTTCTTTTCCACAACAACATTTTCATGTAGAGTTCTTGCTGCTGAAATCTGTCTTCTTATCCCATGCTCTTCGTAGAAGCCTTCAAATTCATTTGAGTTGAATTCTCCTCTATTTGAGTTCAGGCATTTGTTAAGAGCCTCAAATTTGTTATATGTCCCTTGGTAGGATGACTTAGAATTTGACCTAATTTATCAAATTTACAATAGACCTCTTTCTACTCCTTTATTGTGGTAAGTGTATATATTCAATATGACTTCCAAATAGATTTAATAACAATATCTTGGCGCAAGTTCCTTATCTCAATGTTATACAAGAGTTATCTGACATTGAATAATTTCTTATATATATATATATATTTGCTTTGATATCAAAATGATTAGCAAGCTATGTAATTTGAATTGCTTTTATGGCAATCTATAGAAAACGATGGTCATCATCTGCTCTTGTTCATGCTTATAGTGACCACGTTCCAATAATGGCTTTATAGATTGTCCAACCCGAACTTGTCTTATTGCCGTTCTGATATAAAGCTTGTCGTTATGTCAAGTCTATACCACGATTCTTATTTTGTATCTCTCTATTTATGCGATCCAATAGAATTCTTATTAATAGCACTTTACTTTCTCATGAATCTATAATATTATCTATATGAATATCTGATTGAATATTGATCCAAGGATGAATACGTAATAAGAAGTAATTGACGATCTTCCACAAAGAAAGGTGAGTGTTGATATGCTACTACTGATTGGGAACTTAATTGCTGACTTGATCATGCCAAACATGGATCGGATATTTCTAACTTATACTAATCCTTGAAATTTGTTTCTATGTCTTCTATCTGCCATCTATATAACTCCCGATTTATGTGATTCGCTGACTGAATGATCTAAAGGCTAGTTCCTTGTTTTGTACTCACGAATCATTAAATCTACCAAATGCTGACTGTCTGATTCGTTTCTTGTTGATTGTCTTCCCTATTAAGTCTGATTGCCGCGTCTTGTTTCCTTTACATGGTGGTGGTTGACCAAAGGTCGTGACCTTTGGTAGCCGACGACAATAAAAGTCATCGGCCTTGTGCAACTGTTTATATTAATTATAACATTAATATGATACGTTGATATAATATTAATATTATTATATACAATATCAATATATATATTAATGGATATTGATATCAATACTAATACAATATTATATTATATATAATATATATGAATATTATAATATCAATATTGATATTATATATTATAATATATATTATTATATTGATAGTAGATTTATTATTATTAATTCATTTATGTCTATTTTTTATATTTTATAATTTATATTCTAGTAACATTATTATTTATTTGTTTAATAATATATTATATCATTATATTTTTTTTGGTTGGTAATTGATGATTTTATTTATTTATAATATAAAGTTTACATAAGGTGCAAAATACGATATTAAATAGTCCAGGCCTACGACCATTTACAAAAAACTGCCAGCTCCCACTGAGCGTTTCAAACTTGTAGTTACAACCGGGCATTCCAAAAAAGCAAAAACTAACCAGCCTTATACTTGCTAGGCATTTACAAAGATTCCACCATATGCAGAAAACAAAAAAACTAACAGAAGAACGTCTACGGTAGCACCATTACAAAACACGAAGGCCACAAAAATGCCAATACACCGTTACCTTCGTGGCAAACTGAATCACGCCCTCCGAGGGATTGCCTTTGATTTCGCTTCTTTTTCTGCATTCTTGAGTTCTTCATGTCTTCGAATCTCGGCTTTAACTTTCTCCCATTCTGATCTAATCTGCAACTTGTAGTTTATTTTATCCTCTTTTCCAACCCACCTTACAAAAGGCATCAACCCATATTCCATGGCTTCCTCATCATCTTCAATACATTTAGAAAAATTAGAACCTATCCCCAGCACCGCCCATTCCAAAATGGAATCAAGGCCACCAAGTAAATCATCTGCAAAAAGAGCCTCAGCCACCCATTTAACTACTTCAATCGACTCCCCAGATTCAAGCCCCCATGCAACGACAATGGAGATTAATTGTAGTATTATCTCTTTGCATAAGCTGAAATTCCTGAAACTTCGGCCCTAGAACCCTAATGACAGCTTTCACCATTGTCACGGTTTTGATTTTCACTAGTCCAACAACTCTTTTTTTGCTTGCTACACCCGGGAAGGACTTCATTTGGCGTTGTGTCTTCACAGTAAATTGACATGCATCTTCTCCACCTTTGATAGAAGCCTGCACAGTGTGATAAAAGCACAAAACAAAACACAGAAAACTAAATGGTATTTGTGGCAATATGATTGTGACGGTTGCCTTTGGAAGACAACTTGCCAGCGTAAAACTATCCCACATCCCGCTACAAGCTGTCAAATCCATCATTTCTCTAATAAATGTAGGGTAGGCTAATGTCATTTCCATCCATCTCGATACAATCACTCGCATGTGAAAAGCAAGTCTAAAAAGAGCTGTGTTTTCAATCATAAATGAATGCCGTCGAAATCATTTTGAGTTACTACATTTATTTCAGCCCATCCATCAACAAAGGTTGAGATGGCCAACACATCTCCCACGTGGCATGACAACACACCCTGCCACCTCAACCTCCACATTCAATCTTCGTGGACCTTTTCATTTCCCATAAGACTAGCCGCCTCCTATAAAAAAGAAAATAAAAAAGAACCCCATACACCAGCGCCCGCTTAAAATTTGAATTTTATTGCAAGGTGAAACTATCCGTTGGGTTTGAAATTTTCCATTTTTAGTTCACCCACCTTGTCAAAAGTAATGGCCCATTTAGACAGAACATCCACCTCTTTATTACCTTCCCGGTAGGTGTGGGTGATTATGAATTCGGCAAATGTCTGGATCAATCTCAAAACTGTATTTACTATTGGTTGAAGGTGCCAAGCCTTTGTTTGACCATTTTTAAAAGCATTAATGAGCACAAGAGAATCCCCCTCCAAATGCAATTTCTGTATTCCTAGTGTGGATCCCATTCTGACTGCCAATAATGCAACATTCCCTTTAGCAACATTGTTGGTTTCTGCCCTTAACTTCTGAGCTCCATAAGCCACAATCTCCCCATTATGGTCCCTTAAAATAGCACTAGCACCTGATGGCCTCGGGTTGCCTTTCGAGGCCCCATCAAAGTTGGCTTTGATCCATCCCTCCTCAGGAGCAATCCAAGTAACATCATTACGAAGTTTGTGTTTACCCACCCCCTTGGAGCCCACCTGACCACTTCTACACTTCAATCCCGGCCAAGCCTTTTGTAAATTCTGATCCATCAAAGTAAAAGAGGCGGAGATTGGAATTTTGGAAGTGCAAGCATTTATGACTTCTTCAATGGTGTGGTTAATTCTGTGCTTCAGTCTGATAATATCTTCTTTTTTATCCTGAAAGAGCCTTCGATTACGCTCCTTCCAAACCTCCGAAATGAGTATAGGACTAGCGATCCATACTGAAGGGAAAGTAGACCTCATTGGTGGTGTAGGCCATCCACAAAAAATATCTTTTAACTTGTTTGAGAGGGGGCCTTGCCACCCCAATTTCTCCTTGAGCATCTCCCAACATTGTGATGTTATTTTGCATGTTACAAGCAAATAAGTGACATCCTCTTCACCATTTTCACATAACCGACATCTAGTCGGTCCTTGGATTCCAAATTTTTGTCTCCTAAGTCCAGTTAAAATCCTTTCTTTGGTTGCAAGCCAAGCAAAAGCACCTGCTTTGGGAAGGCAATCTTTACTCCAAAGTAGCCTTGTGGGCCAATCCTCAGGGTCATTGGTTCTCTCAAGAAGCTGATATCCAAGTTTTACTGAGTAATTACCACTGCTAGCTGCACACCATTTAATAACATCAGTATCATTAGTGATAGTCACACATCGACTCTCAAAAATCACTTTCATCAATGCTGCTTGCTGGTCGTTAAGCCCCATATTATCAATATTTTTCCATCCCCAAACATTGCCCAGTGGACCCTGATGCATTTCCACATAATGGCACAACTGTTCACCCCAACTAGCTGAAAAAAATAACTTCAGCTCATGATATTCTGGATTTGCTGATAACATTGGATAACCGTTCCATGAATCTTCCCAGAACTTGACCTTCTCTCCACTGCCAACCTGCCAAGTAAGGTGTTGAGTGATAATTGGTTTGCAACTAGTAATAAAATTCCAAACAGCAGAGCCTTTTGGAGGATTTGGTGTAGTGAGGATTCTCTCATCGACCATTGAATCAAAATATTTAGCCTTTAATATTTTAACCCACAATAAGTTAGGATTTTGAAAGATACTCCAGATTAACTTCGCTCCCAAAGCTTCGTTAATTTCCAATCCCTCAATCCTGCATCCCCATTTTCTTTTGATTTACATATTTTTTGCCAAGCTATAAGAGTCCGTTTATCTTCTTCATTTTTGCCATTCCAAAGAAATTTTCTCATTCTCTCAGCAACAATCTGTATAATATTTTTAGGAATCTTGAGGCACATCATTGAAAAAATGGGAATAACACTAATAATAGATTTAAGTAATAGGATCCTTCCAGCAAAGGTAAGCCATTTGCTCTAACACCCTTCCAATCTTTTGGAACATTTCCCCACAAGATCCTTCCACAAACTAGCTTTTGAAGCACCAGGTATACCAAGGTATTTACTTGGTAATTTGCCTGCCCTTATGCCAATAATTCTGCATATATCTCTTTGCTTTCGAAGGTCAACATTAAAGAAGTAGATCTCTGATTTATGCCAATTTATATACTATCCCAAAGCTTTACTGTATAAATCCAAAGTCTCTTTTATAACGCTTCCCGAAGGGAAGCCTCTCGCATTAAATTAGTATCATTAGTAAACTGTAAATGTGTAATAGGATCCAGCCCATCAGCCATTTTAATACCTTTCCAAACCCCCAACTGCCTTTTAGATTTAATCAAACGCTCCAGTGCCTCAGCCATGATAATGAAAAGAAAAGGGGATATCGGGTCTCCTTGACAACTGCCTTTATTGGATTTGAAAAAGCCTTGCGGGCTGCCATTCACTAAAACAAAAAATCTAGGACTATTGATGCAGCTCTCCACCCATTGAATCCATTCTTTACAAAAACCAAAACAGTGGAGGACCTTAATAAGGAAAGCCCTATTAACAGCATCATAGGCCTTCCTAATTTCAAGTTTGATCATCATCGTATCTGATTTATTCTGTCGGAGGGTATGAATAGTTTCATGGGTGACAATGATCCCCTCATAAATAGACCTGTCAGGAGTAAAACAACTTTGTTCCTCTGAAATAATAGACTGTAAAATGATTTTCAATCTGTTCGCCATGACCTTGGAGATAATCTTATAAATTGTATTACATAAAGAAATGGGTCTAAAGTCTTAAAAAGACAATCTTTCCTCTTTCTTTGGAATAAGAGTGATGAAGGTATTATTAAAGTCTTGGAATAAAAAAACCCCTGCCCTAGATTCCTCAACCACCTTCCACACCTCAAAACCGACCAAATCCCAAAACTACTGATAGAAGATAGCTGAAAAACCATCTGGACCAGGAGCCTTCAGGGCCTCAAGATCAAAAACAGCCTTTTTAACTTCCAACAGAGTGCAAGGTTGTTTAAGCATATCATTCTGAGCAGCCGTGATGTAGACTGGAATGATATTGTGGATTTCCAAATCTGAATTAAGATAACCAGAATCATCCCAGGAAATGTTATGAAAATATCTAATCGCCTCTGGGTCTTGCACTAGTTCACCAACACTATTATGAATTGAAATTTTTTTATTCTGTTATCTTCTAACTTTAACAGTGTTATGAAAAAAGGATGTATTTTTATCTCCTTCAGTGAGCCATAATTCTCTTGACTTCTGTCTCCAATAAGTTTCTTCCCTACTTAAGACTTCACTATAGACTTTATTCAACCTGTTTTCTTCCATGAAGTCAACTTCATTCATCACATTTGCAATGACATTGGAATGTAAGGTTTCTAAATCCCTTTCTAAAGATTCTTTTTCAACAAAAATATTCTTAAAAATATCTCTATTCCAACCTTTCATTTGTTCTTTTAAGTATTGCAACTTTTTAAAAAGGATAAAGGCCTTGTTACCTCATCTAAGTGTAGCTTGATTCCACCATAGTTTCACTTGAGCGTGGAAGGCATTATGTCTCAGCCACATGGCTTCAAACTTGAAAGGGGCTCTGTCCGGAGCTTTGTCCTCCTAAAGCCTCACACTAATCAGATAATGAGCAGATCCAGTCAAAGGTAATATCTCTGCAATACATGTCTAGTTGGTAGCTGCCCAATTTCCAGCCAAAAGAAACCTGTCCAACTTTTCAGCAATATTTAAGAATCCACTCCTGTTTGTCCAAGTGAATTGCCTATTTCTTAAATCAAGATCAACCAAACCATTATTTGTCACAAAATCTGAAAAGTCCTTCTGACTTTGTCCAGCCCAACCAAGCCCACCTTTTTTCTCCGTAGGATTTAAGATTGCACTGAAATCTCCACCTAAGAGAAAGATCTCATTTGGATTTCTAGTAAGGAGCTCTGAGAGATCCTGCCAAAGAGCTCGTTTTTGAGCTGGATTGCTTGGGCCATATATGTTTAAAGCTTGAAACCATGTAAGGAGCTGTTTTGATTTTACTTCCACCCAAATCCAAGATCTTTTACTTTCCACAATAGTCACTTCAACTGTAGAATCAGCTCTCAAAATACATAGTCCCCCAGAAGCACCAATTGCCTCCTAGAAACATCTCCATCTATTGAATTTATTAGCAAACATAGGTAACTCTTCCCCACTAAGCTTAGTCTCTTGTAAAAAAATAACATCTGGTTTCACCTGATCAAAGCCTCTTTTGATCAGGCGAATCTTGTCAGGGGCATTGCAGCCCTTGACATTCCATGATAAGATTTTCATGGCTCTCGGGGAGGGGCATAGCCCGTCCCCGATCTCAACAATTTACATTGGTTTTCTGCACTACTAGCTAAGGCTAATTTCACCTTATTAGATTTTCTCCCTCCCGGTTTCCTTTCACCTAACGATGGTTTTAGCTTATCAAACACACGCTGTTCAATAGTTCTCACCTCCAACACATTATAAGATTCATTAAGGCCAAAAACATCCTCTTCATCCGATGGTGTAGGGAATTCTGAGTCAGAGTCACACATATTACCACTGCTGCCCTTTGCATTTTCAAAGGAGCTTTCCAGATTTCTAATAGGGGAAATATGTATGCCCTTGAAGCCGTCATCCTCATTTGGCTCAACAATATTAAGAGGGCTATCCTTCACTATCTCCACCATCACCTGACTCAAAGTGGGATCATTGTGAATCTGACTATGACTGCTTTGAGGAGACTGTTTCACAATGAAAGAATCACCACCGAGAACCCTCCTAATACCATCCAGAACTGGATCTCTGTAAAAATTAATAGGATTTTGGATGCGTAATGGGGTGATCCCTATATTCCCCTGCATAGAGATAAGTGAATCCATAGTTATGTTTCTTCCTGTTCAAATCCAGCAGCAGTGGGTTTATCAAGCTCCATACACACAGTCTTGACTCCTTCTGTGAGCTGGAGGCCATAAATAATATCAGAGTTCTGTTCACCATTAAGCTCCTTTTCTATAACTCCGGGTTCATTTGCTTCCACTGACAATGCAAAACCCATATCTGGAATACCATCTGACTGTATAGTTTGTATGACCTTACCACTCGTTCATTCATTTTCCATGATCCCATCAATCACCTCTTTGGTTCTATCATGAGAAAATCTGTGAGAGTTTGAAAAACCCAGCCTCTCCCCCATTTTCGCAGAAATGCACCTATTAAGTTCTAATTCAAACAACTGATCACTGTGTCTCTGTTTGGTAATATGAATAATTTTGTTGTTAATCATATTAGCTTCATTCGTTTTACCCTTTCTATTCCAGCTTGTTTTAGCGAAGGTTGATTGCATATCTTCCTCCAAGGGTTCTGCACCTTTCTCAACCACCACTTGTTGAGTCCAAACACCATTTTTTGTAGAGATTAATAGATTGTCAGGCAGAGGGTGGGCTTCTTGCCACATGATCAGAATTTTAGGGCAAGTAGATAAATTGCTATCCAAGAGGCATTCTTCAGCCCTGAGAAAAGAACCAAGGTGATTTCCTAAAATACTAAGGGTTTCAAAACCCCAATATTCATGTGGTAGATTAGGAAACAATACCCAAATGGGTATTTCTTTGATTTTTTCCTTTTTGGGGTTGAAGTTGTGAGACCAATCTATGAGATATAAACCTTTACCCTCAATCAAATAAGGGCCATTTTGCATCACCCACTCTTTATCTTTGAGGGACGGAGCAGGCACCAAATAAAAACCATTCGCCATTGTTTTCAGGGTAAAAGCTCGTCCCCATGTTTGAGAGCACCAATCTCTAATCTTACTAAGAGATGGCCATTTTCCAGCCCACTTCAAAAAGAAAGCATGGTTTTCTAGAAAACTTATTGATTCACTCCATACTAAGTTTTCAATAGAAACATTCGAGACACGATTAATTTCAACTCTTGGAAATACCTGTGCTGGCGAATCCTTAGCAGAGTCAACATCCTTCGGCCTCCAAAGCTTCTTTTCAATCCTCCGAAAATCAAAAAACCTATCATAGTGCCTTTGGTTTTCACTAATATGGGGCCTTTGGTTGAAACCTTTGCCCAGGGCTCTTTGATTTGTTTGTCCGCTTGGGAGAGGAAAACTCGGCCGCCTGCGAGGGTTTTGAAACTTCTTGAAATTTTGTTGCCCCCAAACATTCTCTCCCTCGTCGTTTCTCACACGTTTTCCCCATAGATTTCCAGAGTATTCCAAGCCCATGTGATACTTGAAAGGTCTGTGATTCTGCAACTGCCCGTTCGGCCTCCCATAGCCGTTAGGGTGAAAAAATTTCAAATTTCCACCTCCCGCCTGCTCTCTCCGGTGCTCCATATTGTTTTTACGTCATAACACATGATTATTGTGTTTTTTATATCATTATATTAATATAATATATTATATTATAATATCATTATGTTTATTTATTTAATTTTATTATTATATTTTATCATTCAATCTTAGTCTAGATAGGGTACATCACAATCCACCCGTCCCGAAATTACTTGTCCTCAAGCAATGTGAACCTCGATGTACGTGGTGTCCTGCTATGTAACTCCGATTTCGAATCCGGATATCTTGAAATGGGAATTTCAACTTGAGGTTAGAACAGTAATGAATTTACAAATATAACTTATCGAATCTGAATATAATATCCAATTTAAAATACTAAGAGATTCAATTTTGGAACTTATCTTGATGTACTATAGTACTTTCTTTCTCCTTTGTTAAGTATTGCCTTGTTCTACGATGAGTGTTGATGAATAATCCTTATAATCCTTGGGAGAAACTTTTTCTATTCCCAGACCTTAAGGATACCCTTTTAGGACGCATCCATAATCCTTGGGAGAGACTTTATCTCTTCTCAGGCCTTTCTGGATATCCCTTTAGGTTGTATCCATCCCTTATAATTCCTGGTAGAGACTTTATCTCTCTCCAGGCCTTTATGGATATCCCTTTAGGGCGTATCCATGTCTATAGTCTTTGGAGAGACTTTATCTCTTCCCAAGCCTCTATGGATATCCCTTTAGGACATATCCATCTTTATAATCCTTAGGAGAGACTTTAGCTCGTCCCAGGCCTCTATGGATATCCCTTTAGGATGTATCCATCTCTATAATCCTTAAGAGAGACTTTATCTCGATTTAGGCCTCTGTGGATATCCCTTTAGGACGTATCCATCTCTATAATCCTTAGGAGAGACTTTATCTCGTCCTAGGCCTCTATGGATATCCCTTTAGGACTATCCATCTTTATAGTCCTTAGGAGAGACTTTATCTTGTCCTAGGCCTCTATGGATATCCCTTTAGGATGTATCCATCTTTATAATCCTGGTAGAGACTTTATCTCCTTCTAGGCCTCTATGGGTGTGTGATCTTTGCCTTAATCCCTCACAAGAAATTGAGAATATTACGAGAGTGAATAAGTACAACTGAATATTTGCATTAATATTTTTGTGGTTGCTTGTTTCATTACAAATGTTCATTCCATGATTTGATGTTCAACTCTTTAATTCCTTGATCACACATCTTACCTACTGATTCCGATAAATTGATATTAATAATTTTCCAATTGATGAGTTTTCTGGTTTCTAATTTCTCTTTGCTACTTTTCTTCTCTTATTCTTATTTGTTGATTTTACTTCCAAGCTTGTGCACTAATGTTACAACTAGGGTTGAATTTCCTCAAAACTCTGTCGCTTTTCCCCTTCATTCAGTGATTGGATGATATTGAGATCCCCTGTATCGTGTCTTATTTTCTTATGTATCCCTCCTTGTGTTTCTTTGTCAGATGTCGCTTCTATTGTATGGACTTGATTCCTCTTTCCACACTTATGTCCTGATGCCCATGGTTCTCTACACCTAAAACATAAGCCTTTCTTCATTATGTCCTCTTTTTGCTTGAGGGCTTCCTTGCCTTGACGTTGGTGCCCAATACTCCACTGTTCTTTGCAAAAATAGCATGCTCTTTATCAAATTTTCTTGACGCTTTATACTCATGGTGTGCCTTAGTCAGAAAATTCTTAGGTCTTGCCTTTGAGGAATTTGATTCAACCTTCTTGGCCTTTTGTATTGCTTCTTCTAGGGTTTGATGTTCTAGTGGATTTACTATAGCTTTGATGGAATCTTTGAGCCCCTCAATAAACATATAAGTGAGTCTCCTTTGGGATAGATCTGGAACCATAACGGATAGACTTTGGAATTGATTGGCGAATTCCTCTATAGTTCCTGTTTGTTTAAGATGAGTTAACTCTTGGAAGTACCATTCAAGATCTCTTTGATCAAGCCTACTCATGAGTCTTTGAGTAAATTCACTGTAGGTAGTGATATTTTTATGGCCTAGAGTAGTGAGACCATGGTGCCACCAATTGTGGGCTGACCCGGTTAAGTGGAGTATGGCGAACTTAATGGCATTTTCTTTAGTCATGGGGTTGAGGGATAGGTATGTATCAAGTTTTTGGACCCATGATTGAGTGGTGTTCTTTCCTGATCCATCAAAACACGGTGGGGACATCTTACTTATCCTTGATTTAAGGTCCTTGTCGGCATGATTATTCCTTCTATTTCTGTTTGCAATGGTTTTGGTCTCATAATATTCTTCAAAGGGAATAAGTCTTTGCATTCCGGGTTCTAACCTTGCGTACATTTGGCCAAGTTCTTCTACACTATTTGTGGTTGCTTCCTCCTCTTCTATAATTGGTTCTTCTCTTGGAAGGAAAGGTAGAATGGTGGGCCTGAGTATAGAGCTTTGGGTTGAGTGTTCATTTTCAGAATGGTTGGAGTGAGTATCTCTCCCTGGGTTGGGATTGGGTCTTTCATTATGATTGCTATTGTTCATGCTTTGGATGGCCTGGAGTATCAATTGGTTGGTTCTTTCAAACCTTTCATTGGTTTGTTCCATGAAGTTCCTTAACTCCTGTGCTAGTTGTTCTGCCATAGCTTTCCCTCCTCTTGTGCGTTGATAAGTTTGCATGAACTAAATTCACAGGATGGCAGGATTATGCTCTGATACCATTGTAATGTCCCTTGGTAGGATGACTTAGAATTTGACCTAATTTATCAAATTGACAATAGACTTCTTTCTACTCCTTTATTGTGGTAAGTGTATATATTCAGTATGACTTCCAAATAGATTTAATAACAATATCTTGGCGCAAGTTCCTTATCTCAATGTTATACAAGAGTTATCTGACACAGAATAATTTCTGATATCAAAATGATTAGCAGGCTATGTAATTTGAATTGCTTTTATGGCAATCTATAGAAAACAATCATCATCATCTTCTCTTGTTCATGCTTATAGTGACCACGTTCCAGTAGTTGGCTTTATAGATTGTCCAACCTGAACTTGTCTTATTGCCGTTCTGATATTAAGCTTGTCGTTATGTCAAGTCTATACCACGATTATTATTTTGTATCTCTCTATTTATGCGATCCAGTGGAATTCCAATTAATAGCACTTTACTTCTGCATGAATCTATAATATTATATATATGAATATCTGATTGAGCACTGATCCAAGGATGAATATGTAATTAGAAGTAATTGACGATCTTCCACAAAGAAAGGTGAGTGTCGATATGCTATTACTTGTCTCTACTGCTGACTGGGAACTTAATTGCTGACTGGATCATGCCAAACATGGATTGGATATTTCTAACTCATACTAATCCTTGAATTTTGTTTCTCTGTCTTCTATCTGCCATCTATATAACTCCCGATTTATGTGATTCGCTGACTGAATGATCTAAAGGCCGGTACCTTGTTTTGTACTCACGAATTATTAAATCTACCAAACGCTGATTGTCTGATTTATTTCTTGCTGACTGTCTTCCCTATTAAGTCTGATTGCCGCGTCTTGTTTCCTTTATATAGTGGTGGTCGACCAAAGGACCTTTGGTAGCTGACGACAGTAAAAGTCGTCGGCCTTGTGCAACCGTTTATATTAATTATAACATTAATATGGTACGATGATATAATATTAATATTATTATATGCAATATCAATATATATATTAATGGATATTGATATCAATACTAATACAATATTATATTATATATAATATATATATGAATATTATAATATCAATATTGATATTATCTATTATTATATTGATAGTAGATTTATTATTATTAATTCATTTGTCTATTTTTTATATTTTATAATTTATATTCTAATAACATTATTATTTATTAATAATATATTATTATATTAATTTAATATATTATATTATAATATCATTATGTTCATTTATTTAATTTTATCATTCAATCTTAGTCTAGATAGGGGACATCACAGATTTTTCTTTTAAAAATGTGATTCAAGTCATTCTATGGTAATCATCAATTAATAACATAAAATACATTCTCCTTACATGCTTCTCATTCTGGTTTGATCACAGAGATCTGTATGAATAAGCTCCAACGATTTTGATGTAGAGTGTTCCTTTGATTTGAAACTCACTCTAGTCTAATTCCCAAGTTAAAAGTTCTTGGCATGTCTCTCATGGCTGTTCTTGACAAGATTGTCAAAGTTTAGGTGCCCCATTCTCCAGTGCCATAACCAGCTCGTCTTCTTGGCCCATAAAACATTTTTGGCTTTTAATTTCATTGAGGATGCAGAGATTATTAGCTGTTTTATATGCTTCTGCTATCAATTTCCCATCCGTCTTGATTACACATCCTCGAGGATGAAATCTAAGAGTGTGCCCTTGGTCACACAATTGACTCACACTTTAAAGATTCTGCTTCAACCCTTTAACATATAGGATGTTCTTAGTTTTTGTTGTTTCATTATCTAGACTAAGAGTCTTAATCTTTTATATTTGTCTAAGTGTTGTCACCAAATTTTACTGTCCTTTCATTCACGTGTTTGAGAGTAAGAAATTTACTCGTCATCTGTCATGTGTCTTGAACAATTGCTATTAACATAGCATTTGTCTCCTTTGTTTCGTGCATGTAGAGTTGTTTGTTCAAACATGGGTTCTTCTTTGTTTTCTCGTCCCCTCTTCTTTTTCTTCCAAACCTTAGTTGATTCATTGATTCTTTTGTCAGGATCATCCTTGTTTTGTCCTGGAGGATCAACAAAATAGTTCTGCAAAAATGTGCTATGTGCCCAAAATTGTTGCATATGTAGCATATAATATTATAATCCATCAGGGGAGCAAATGAATTATTGTTCCATTTGGTGAAACCAGCATTATTCCTTGTACGATTTCTACAATCTACTGCTTTGTGACCAAAATGATTGCCTGGAAAACAATAGCCATGGAAGGAATGATGAAACCTGATTATACTTAGCTGTCTTTGATAAAAAGGGCTTCCCGAAGGTTTCCTTGTTTGCCTTTGGAGGTGGATTGTTCTTTTGTGAGACTTTATTCTCTTCCTTCTTGTTCTCTTCTTTTTTGTTTCTTTTCCTTTGGTGGAACTCTTGAGAATCTGATTGTATCTTTTTGGTTTTTCTTCACTTGTCTTTTGTGGTAGATCCATAGTATTGGAACTTGTAGCCTCCTTTGCCTTCTTTTGGTTTTCATCGAAACCAAGACTAGTTTTAATAAATGGTGTTCAATAGATTTCTCCAACTTTTTTAAAGAAACAATTTCAAGCTCTAGTTTTTCACCATCGAATTCCATTGACCTTAAGCTTATGTAATGTCCCATATTGGGACTTTACTCTAAGTTGCCCTAGAATTCTCAAATAAGGTATGGAGTATATTTAGGAATGGAATTTGTCAACTTTATATCTTGATTTAGAGCCTGCTACCAGGTTGGTTACCATTAAGAAAGATGAATAAACACATCTTCCTAGTAATGTTATAAATAGAATTCTACTTATCATTATAATTTGCATAATGTACATGTAGGATTCCCTTAAGCCTTTCCCAACAATTCATCCACATTGTAAAGAACCATGGGAGATCATACAAGGCGCCTTGAGCCTATCCATCTAGTGCAAGAGTATGGGATGACACCCGTCATTTGGTCTCCCAGCCCCACTCGGGGTTACTCTACTCGAATGGACCCTTATGCTACTTGCATTACTTGTATGTACATTCTCCTCTCCATAACGACGACAAATTGCATGTAAGCTTTAAATGAATTTTCATTATCATTAATTATATATATATATATATATATATTAGAAGTAGATTATCTGCATATATTCTTACTTCCTATCAAATTGAAGGCAAATAACCAATCAGCTAAATCAGAAATGGTATGCATTATATTCTATGCTCCATGGAGTTTCCGGGACGTGGACGTTTTAGGGGACGGGGACATGTTGATGTGAGTTTTGTTCCACTACAACATGCAGAATCAAATACTCAATGTTTCAGGATGAAACACCAAGCATTCAATCCTCTCTTGATATAAGGTCATCTCTCATTCTAAGCTTGCAACACAAGATCATGAAATGACTTCAAGGTTCCCCTCAATTGTGGATACTCACTTAGTGAAATAATGTGATTTGTTTGTAATCACTTAGGGGGAACTTACAATATTCATTCAATGGATATCAACTTACTTGCACTTCTAAAGATTTGGCTTCAGAATGTGCAATGAAAATATAGTTTTTCTCTTTCAACTCTCCAACTTCAACTTAAACTTAAGTTTAACTTCTACTTCTACTTCTACTTCTACCTCTAACTATGAATGCAAGAAATCATGGACGACTTGGACTCTATCAAGTGAAATCTTATCAGCAACCTCAACTTCACCTAGTGCAAGCCTCTAAGGAATACTTGAATGGTTTTCAAATCAATATCTCCTCTCCAATCCCATCAATGGATGCAAACTAAAGATGGAATATCAATTGAAGTTAAGAGCAATCACTAGCTTACCACACAAGGCACCCTTATAATCAACAAGAGGGCTAGTGGCCTAGTTTATATTCGAGTCAAACAAGCAAACATCCACAATTGCTTTCATCCAACTAAGCTACTTCTAACAACATGAAATGAAATCTACTCCAAGTAAAAGATTGAAGAAACCATGCAACACTTCAAAGCAATATTAAGTAATTCACCATGATGAACCAACAATGAATTATCCATTACTTCAATAGCATTATAAAAACAATTTGATCATGTCTCTCCCTTGGCTAACCTACTCTAATCTAACTTCTCTCCTACTCTAATCTCCCAATCTAATCAATCTTTTTACAAATGAGAAGGCCTTGGCCTTTTATAGATGTCCAATTACAACGAAGGGCCGAGATTCACTTGAGATCAAGGGCCAAGATTCATCCCTCGAAACCCTAATTAGGGTTGCCAAATTTTCAACCAATTACATGAGGGCACCAAATCATGGGCCAATAAGGAAATTATAGTGATTTTTCAACCAATGAGAAAATATGACACTTGGCACGCTGTGATTGCTTGTGCTTGAAATTTGAATTTTTTGATTGCAAAAGACACCCAATTGCCACCTCATCAGTCCTATTTTACCACAATTAAAGCATTTAAATGGTAATTTACCTTGATGTTTCTCGGATCCTTTGTTTGGCTTTCTCGTAAAGTGAGCTTCTTCTTCATCTGTTTCATTGCATGAACTATCACTTGGTTCACATACTATATTCTTTCCATTTCTTGATGCTTCGAAGGTGGCCCCCTTTTTGATGGTTTGTCTTCTATTCTCATTTTCATAAGTGGTAAGAATTCCGTGCAACTCGTCCTTTGTCCGTATGTCTAGATCTTTCATTTCTTTAATTGCCAAAACTTTGGAATCAAAACTTAAAGGCAGGGACTTTAATACCTTTTGGACAATTACGGCTTAATCAATTCTTTCACCATTACCTCTTATTTTTTTACGATCTCATCAACATGAAGCAAATAGGAGGCTATATTCTCTTTTTTCGTTCATCTCGAGGCTTTTAAATTGTCTTCAACAGGTTTGAATCTTTGACTTTATCACTTTATCATCAAGGGGTTTGAGGCTATATTCTCTTCTTCATTCATCAAATAGGATCAAGGAAGAATTTCTTGATATTTCATGGAAATGGAAATTAACATCCAAATGAGCATATATTAGCCTTCACAACAGCATGTGAGGTTGAGTGAAGCATATGAAGTGTCACAATGCATTTGTTTATGGAGAAGGTGGGAAATGTGGTTAATTGGTTCCACCATCTTGAAATTCATTGTATCACTAGTTGGGAAGCTATAAGTGAGAAGTTTCTTGCAAGATTTAAACCAGCTGAAGATAGCCACATCTTGTTTGCCCAACTTTCAAATAAGATGGAGGAAAATGAGCCTATTTGTTCCAAGATTAAATCTTGTAATGAGGATATTTGTCACTTCATATTTAGTACATTTATGTGTGCTGGTGTACTAATTGCACTTAATATATATATTTCATAATTATTATGATAAATGAATATAATAATTGTTGTTATTTATGATTTTAAGAACTTATATATATATATATAGGGCTTGGCTATATAATTTATATGCCAACTAGTAGTAAATCTTTCTATATATGTTATGGATGAGAAAATTTTAGACTCTAAATTCTTTCATCTACGAAATACACCATTTAGTTTCCTTGTCCATTTAAATGAAATTCATCTAGTTTCCTTGTCCATTTAAAAAATGAGTATCGTGTCCTTTTTTCTGTCTTATTGCATTTTTGCATTTGTTAATGATAAAGATGACACATGAACCAATATCTCCTATATTCGTTCTGCTAAGACTGATGCAATTTCAGTTGATTGTTAGTATTTGAGGTGGCTGCCAACATTTCTTGTTAGTAGTAACAGGTTTGGTTCATTTTGCAGGTTAAGATTGCCAAATTGACTGTATCGCCAATGGGATTCGGTACATGGGCATGGGGTAACCAACTATTATGGGGATATCAGGAGTCAATGGATGATGAACTGCAGGCTATATTTAATTTGGCTGTTGAGAATGGCATTAATCTTTTCGATACAGCTGATTCCTATGGAACGGGTAAATTGAATGGCCGCAGTGAACAGCTGCTTGGTAAATTTATCCAGCAATTTCCAGGTGCTTCATCAATATGAATTCATAAATTGATGCATATGATGGTTAATGTTCTCTGTGAATATTTTTATTTTACTTTTTTTCTTTTCTGTTGACATCTTAATTCTTGCTTTAGACACATGGCATCTTGACAAACTAACAAATTTGAATAGCTTCTTCTGTGCAATAAATTTCAGTCAATACTAATCTTAATCAAACTTTATAGTGTTACCTCATTGAGGTATATCTCTTTCATTCCTTCATATTGCTTGAAACACTTCGTTATGAAGATTTTACAATAGAGATAGAGTTGAATTCTTTGACCTAATATTGGCAAGAATTGTAAGTTACCATGAGAGATGGGATAGGATAAATGATAGGTTCTTCGTTTGTTTGGGGATTGACTTTGAAATGATCCTATTACTCAAAATCTATAGTATTTATTTTCTTTGTACCTCCACGAGACTTTGATGAAGTAATTTAGCCTAGAACCATGTAATGTCCCCCTTTTGTGACAAGGAATTAAAATAATTTACACCTATAAGAGGGTCTGATGGATTAATAGAATATCATGGGGGCTACTTTTATTTAATTTTCCTCTTTATCATGGGCTGACTTGTATTTCAAATGTTGGAGGGAAATTACCAACCAAGCGAGTATACAAAGGATCTCTGGGCAAAGAGAAAAGTATGGAAGTTTTGAATTTTCTTTTTTACTGTACCCTGTCGGAACAATTTGATAAGCTTCAAGTTATCTGCTAGTTATGTGGTGCTTTGCTTAGCACCCTAAAGGCTTGAAGAGGCATTCTTCAAGCACCTGGCAACTTGACAGTCAAAATTTGGTGATCTGCTGGTATGTCACCAGTTATCTGGTTGAGCAGACTAGTTTGCCCTTTTGAGCCTTGGAGACATATGATGGGAATACGTTCTTTTCCCACCATTCCATGAACATGCAAGTTTTTTGCTTCCCCATCAGAAATATAAAACTAGTAATGCTCCTAGTTTCATCCCAATCAGCCCTACTACAGCAGGATATTGACATTTCCATATGTTTACCACCCTCCCACGTCTACTCAAACTTCATGGTAGCATGTGCTTTCTCATAATCATCTCCAAGGATGCTGTTTTATTTCAAATCCGCATTGTTCTTTGCATAATCAGTCCCAGCATGCAGCTAATTTGATCATTAAAGATACAATGTTATACTTTAAAGATCAGTTGAAGGGTGTGATGTCCCCTTCTAGCTAGATATTTTAGTCTAGCTGTGGTTTAGCCTATTATTGGACCCTCGTAGGCTATTACACTTGAATAGGGGGTCAGATTGGTCAAAGGAGGCTTGAAGGCTTGGGTTGTTCAGTGTTTTTGGCTTTCTCAGAGTTTAGTGGTTGGTTTGGGCTTAGAGTTTGATTTAGGCTTCATTTGAGTGATTTTTGCTATTGTTAGCATGTCTTTTTAGGCACATGGGAAATAATTTCTTGGACTCTAGTTTCAAATGGTTTGGACAGATTCTCAATATTGAGAGTTATGATTATTTCAGTGAATTCCAGCATGTTTAATGATTAATGATTAAATATAAAGTTAAAATGACTATATTTAAATCACTTAAGTGATGGGTTTATAACACATTGAATGGGGCCAATTGAGTATTTTATTTTGGAGGAGAATTATTAAAAGTTTTCCCCAAGTCTAACTCAATTAAATGTTTTTTTTATTAAATAAAATCGCAGCCTTGAAGAGGAATTTCGATTAGGGTTTTGGAGGCATATATTTGCTTGGGAAATGAAGAATGAGGTATCAGTTTTATTGCTATCACTTTGAAAACAGGTTTTTGCTTAGTTGCCGATTCGGGTTCGGGGACGGATTCGGGCTCGCGAATCCGGTTCGTGGATTCGTGAAAATTTTTTTTTGCCGTTTGGGTTCGTAGGGATTCGTGAGTGTATATATATATATATATGCATTATATATAAAAATAATAAGAGAAATCTGAAATATACATAATTCTAAAACAGTATACATTCTAAAACATATATATGATATATCATTTCAATGTTTCATAGTATGAATCTTATACAGTATACTTGATCATTGATCTATGTTCACGATTCTAAAGAAAATCAGCACATTGAATTACTGAATTACAAAAT